>CM030008.1:153561893-153869393 GCA_017639485.1 Pluvialis apricaria | reverse complement strand
GGAGTGATCTTTTTTTTTCAGTGACTGTGGTGAGGCTGTTCTAAAAGTCCGTATCAGTCACAGTGAAATACTGCATTGGTTTTGATCTCTTTGATATTCTGGAGAATGATAGTGTATGAGAATGATTTTTTATTTTTTCTTATTGTGCTGATTTTAAGTGATGGTGGAGCAATGAATAGAACAATAATTTTTTGAGTATTCACACACTGTATGTATACTTTCATTATACATTTATAGAAGACCTATTGTTTTGTGTTTTCTGCTGGAGGCTAGTCTTGTAAAAGAATAGTCTAGAATAGACTCACTCAGTGCATGTGTTGTCCATTTGCCTGTCAGCAATAGTTTTGACAGAAAAAACAGGGAGTTTGAGTGACTGCTGGTCTGTCTTAAGGTATGGTAATGAGGCTAATTAGGAGAGATGAGAGCTGAACTGGATATGTGAAGGCAATTATCCGTGAAACTTTTGTCATGCTTTATCTTTATCAGATCTCTCTTTCTCTATTTTTGGCATTTGCCAGTGACACACAGAATGGAAATATTTGAAGTGATACATATTTTAGAAAAGCGAAGTAAAGAAGGAAGGCAGAGGGAAATTTATATGTGAACATCTCATTATTAAACTGTACAACTTAACAAGGATATTGTAGTTCAGCAAGAAAAAACCCTGCCTGCGTTATTCTTGTCACTTACATTTACATGAATTAAAATCAATTACTTCTTGAAATAATGAACTTACTAGACACCTACATCTCCCCTGTTAAGTGTACATTGTTTTGTTTGCTCCTTTTATGAGTAGCTGCAGCAAGCATGTTATTAAACGTGCTTGAAAGAAAAGCATGCAAAGAGCATGAAAAGAGAGTGAAAAGGCATTTAATTGTAAATTAACAAAAAAGCTGAAAATTTCTCATTTCTATTTTCAGGAGGCTAGTGCAATTTACTTTCAGACCGTTTCTTACACCAATCCAGTACAAACTGATTAGAAAAGAAGCACTGAACAGAGCAAATGAAAACCAGGTGTCACAAGTCTTGATGAATCAATGCACATAATCCACAAAGAAAGAAGGTGACAAATGAAACTTGCACATTAATGAGACCATAACCAGGCTCAATTACTAGGCTGTTTTCAAGAGGCATAGTAACTTCACACATCTTTTTATATTAGAAAGAAAAAATGACATCCTCTGAACTCTCTGCACACTCCTTCTTGAACTAAGTCAAAAGACAGGATACCTCTAATCCACTTTTAAAGACAATATAACATTAAAGAAAAACGTATCTATATAAGACATGCTGAATGACTTTTAAAAAGAAAAAAATCTACTTCATAATTTAGGTTGTTTTAGTGAACTTGTACATTTCATATTAGCATACCAAATGTGCTTGTGAAGTCAGATGCCATACTGCAAGTCGAATTTATCTTTGTAGTGTGCAGTCCTCTCTTCTGAACGTGCTAGAAATATGTCAAGCAGTATAGTGTATAGATGTGTAATAATGATCAACACTTATTGCCCAGATATTTTTCCATTAAGCGCCAGTTCTTTTTCTCAGATTTTATTTTGCAGTACGTTATGTTCAGAGGTTTGAATTGACTGCTAGCAACAACATTACTGGTGTCCAGAATGCCAGCACAAAATACCTGAGGTTTACAGTAATAATCCTAAATCTTACATGAAGGACTGAATTGTATTTTGTGCCTTTAATCTCACCTGCTTTTAGCGATGATATGGAAAGTTGGTCAATCTCGAATAGACCCATTGCCCACTTGCTACTGTAAGATCTCCTTGTTCTGTAAATCACAGCTGACTCACTGCTATCAGTAGCCTGTTCCTCTTTCCCCAGCATCCTTCACGCACACATGTACACACACAAAAACACTTTCTTCTTTCAACGCTACAAAGATGGGAAAAGTAGTTTATTGCAGATTATAGTCTGCAGCCATTACCTTCTTAAATAGCTTCTACTGATCTTCAGTAAAAAGACTACTGTTGCCTCCATGAGAGAGCTTAGAGAATGCCTCTTTCCATGGGCTTTTGCATGATAGAGAAGAAGATAAAAAATCTTAGCCCACAGTCCACAGGAATAACAATAATTAAAAAAACCCAAAACCAAAACTGGCTTGGCAGTTTTCTGCAGAATGAGAATAAGGGAATGACCACAGAAATGCCCCTTTCAGTTGTGAGCAAACTCAGTGCCAGGGTCACAGGACCTCTTCTCATGCGTGATACCCTTTCTCACTGTGCACTTCACGTTCAGTAATCACAATTATCAAGATCTGGCATATAGCTTTGTGCAAGAGGGACAACTGAAAACCATCTTTAGATCATTTATCTGTTCCCTATCAGCTTGACTAAACATAAACTCCTCAGATGCATTCCTACTCCCTTCAGCTCCTCTTCTCTCTTTACAGTCTGCTTACTATGCACGACTGCTCATTAGTATAAATTTACAAAGAGAACAAATGTGCCGGTCTCCAAGTGTCACTGGGAAGAGGACTCAAAATCTTCCGATCCAATACCACAACTAAATAACCTGAAGAAATAATTTATCTAGTTGCAGAAGCTAACCTTTTTTTTTTTGGTGTGTCTGGATGTCTTTACCATAGTTTCCTAGCCAGTTGAGAATGGTGGTATATAAACACTTAAAGCATTTTATTGTAGTACCACACTGTTGCAACAGGTTACCTATGGTACTCGTAACAAATAGGTTACTAATGAAGTGTCATTTCCTTGCCTTATTTGGTTTGTGTTGCAACCTTAATTATATTTCGATTTTAGAATAAACTCTCAAAGTAGTGTACAGGGATTTGGCCACACGACTTGCATTAACATTAATCAAAATCGCGTGTCTGAATTCCCTCCACACTACAAATGTACCTTGGGATTGTTAATGGGGATTGCGTGGGGGGGGTGGGCACGCAAAGAAGGCTTCACTGACGGCTTCCTTTTGTTCTGAGTCTCGTTCGTGCTCTTCATACCTGAAATAAAAGATGGCAGTGAATACTGAAGGCCTTTGTTTGCAGGCTGTATCAGTGAGGACAGTGAAAACTGATGTTTCCTCACTTAAATCAGCATGAACCCAGCAAGTCCTTTTCGCTGATATGCTGAGATGGTAACTGTAACCTGGGGGGAACAGTCACATCTTTGGTGTAGCTGCGAGATTTCAAACCTGAGGATGAAGGGCTGGTTCTGGTTCACCTAAAGGAAAGCTTCGTCTCTGCCATCCTCCTCAGTGCCAACCAAGGCTTTGTGAAAAACAGTGACTTTCTATCAGCAATTTCCATGTTGACAGAGTTTTGCATTCTTCCATATTTTCCTGTTTCTGGGTGCAGGCAAAGTGTCAAACATTACTGTAATGGAGGGAAACTGTTTCAGCAGTTCTTGCAGTCCCAGTGGAGGCAGTGGCCAGAGTTTCATAAGACAGCCTGCTCAGAGGTCCTCCTCACTAATTGAGTAGGGTCCAGGAGTTAGACTAATTTTGGTATGGTTAGCCATGGATTGAAAAGTGTTGGTGGTTTTTTTTCGTGCATGTGTTGACCCATTGGTGGCTGGTGGTCACCGATTCAGACACATGACTATAACATGGGTTTAATGCCAGAATGTCTCACAGAACCAGAAGACAATCATCTCTCCATGCCCTCTTTAATACACAAATGAAGTTTCCTCATTAAAAGTAAATTTTCAAAAGGTGCACATATTGTTCCAGTACCAAACTCAAGAGAGTTTCTGTCTGGGAGTCGGAGCCAGTGAAGCTCAACTGTATATAAGTTGACCATGGTTATAAGTTGTGTTTTTGCAGCTACGTCTTCTGCTGGCTTCTCTGGAGCATCTTTAGAGAAAGAAAAAAAAAAAGTCTTAAAAGATGGCATTCCATGCCTAAGCTAATCCATGCTTTGCATCAGAAGAAACCTCCAGAAAAAAGCCTGAAGTTTCCTTGAATGGAAATTCCTATCTTGGAATGATGGGTGCTGACTGACTGAAAAACAGGAAAAAGGAGTTTCATTTACTGGATTTCAAAGCAGTTACCTCATAAAATAAATAATAACTTTCCATAATGCTTTCCCATTAATCCATATATGTAATGCAAATAAATGAATAAGAAGTTTCATATCCTCCAAAATTTACGACGATTCCACCACGTCAAGACAAACAGTTTCTATCTGTAGTGATGACTCATTGATTTGGTGTAGCACCCCAAGACTCATTTAAGAAAAATACAGTTATGTCCCTTTGGCTGACTGAGGCTCTAACATTTAATAAAACCAGAACGCCAGGCATTTTCTTAATTTTTGTCTTAGCTCCAATCTTGCAAAAGCTTATGGATGTGCTTAACTTTACACAGGTGAATAGGCTTATGAAAATAAATTAGATCTCTCCCATGCTTAAAATTCAGTACAACATTATTTTTTTTTGTATGAGCAAGGCTTTTCTGTGCTGCTATAAAATTCATTTTTATTTCTACTTTATCACATTCAGATGCTTTCTTTGCTGTTTTCTGTTTAAACTAGCACTTTCAGAAATGCAGTGTTCCCACTGTGGCATTGGCGAGAAAAAGAGAAAATATGTATTTGCAACTTGTATGGCTCCAATGAAAGTGCTAATAAAGATTGCCTTAATCCTAGAATCCAACAAAATAAACATTAAAATTGCTAACGAACAAGCCAAGAGGTATTGTGTAATGAAATAGTTAAAGTAGCACTTGTTTCCTGGCAATGATAGAAAGGATTTTTTCATTTTTTAAAATTGTTTCAAAAGCATGTTTCAATGTACAGTCCTTTTCAGTTTGCATCTGTCTGCATCGTGAGCGATCCTTTCACCCCCTTTTCAAAGCCATATGAAGCTTGCAATGCAGGATAATTAAAACAAATCTTGAGTAAACTGTTTTGTGGAGATAGAAGTTTGATGATTGAATATATAAAAAATTGTAACCAGATGTTGTGCAGAAGCCATAGTAGTTTAAAGATCATGAGCTTTTTCTTTTTTTCTTTTTTTTCGTATGAAGCAAAAATATTCTAATTGAAGTTGTCAGCAGGAGTGAGACTAATATGCCTGTATTTGATTAAATAATAGTTTATTTAACATTCAGTGTGGCCCAAAATTGGCTGAGACTAAAATACAGAAACTTCTTACTTTAAATTTTTGTATTTAAATAGAGTGAAAAGTAAACCTAGTTAATGTTAACATGTTTGCTTGATATTCCCAACTATTCTATTATTTGTCCACTTCTGTGTCTCATTGGAATGCTGCACTATCCATTGCACACACATTTTCTTCCTATTTTCTTATTAACTGGTTGGTTGATGGGAGAAATGGAAAAAGAAAGATGGGCAATAAAGTCTGGAATGCACTGGTTGATCAGAATTATTACTGAAATCTGGTAGAACTTAAGAGCATAACGCAAGCATCATCCAACATCCCTTCTTGCTAGTCCGTGCAAAGCACAGAAACTCCGGGGCAGACACATTAAGGGATATTCATGCATGAAAAGGGTTGTGTGTTTTAAAAATACCAGAATATTGAAGTATGTGTAGTAGATTTCCTGGCAGTTATTTACTCTATACGGGATAGCAGTGTTTAATGGATAAACTCAGAAGAAGCAGGGGCTAAGATTCTTTCACTAGAAGGTTGCTAATTTTTTCTATTGCTTCACTAAGGAACATCATGAAGTCTTCTAAAGTCAGATGCTGAGATTCTTGCTGTCTTTTTTTTGTACTACCTTACTGCTTAAATAGCCCTGTGATCTTACGTGACGCTGTGTGTAAACAAGGGGATCCCCATCTTGCCTCCTATGAGTAACCGTTGTTAAAACCATAGGAATTTCATTCTAGCTCTCTTCTCTGTAGCTGTTTGGCCTTTTGCGTAAGAAGGGACTGTGTGACTCATGATCCACAGGCTGCTCTGGATTTAAAAATGAACCATAAAGGCGTGAGTTGCTTGGCTTATTGGTGGCGTGCGTGTGTATGTGCAAATACTTCCTGCAGGAACACTTCAAAACGAGGACTGAGATTAGGCGTTTTTAAGGCAGATCTCGCTTTGAAATAGCTTGTTCCAATTGTCCAGGGATGTTGCCTATGAGAGGATTTCCCAATGTTTTCCTTTGCCCCCTGCCATGGGAGCAGCACCCTTTAGGTGCCCTCGCAGTACCCTCTAGTGACTGCAGCTGACTGTGACAGCCCAGCCTGGCTGCGCGCAGCGATGCCCAGCTGCTTCGCGCGCCTTTGCCTCTCTACCTGGGAGTGCACCCAGTGCTTTGAGCAACGCTGGTCTTTCACTGCTCCTACAACTTGCCAGTAAATAGCGGACAAGGCCAAATTTGTAGGGAGATTGCAACATTCTGTAGGAAACTTGTATTCCATTACGAGGCCATTAATCACTGAAATGTAGTAGAAATCACAGCCCTGGCTGTGCATGCAGTATGGGCTACGGTGCTAGGGCTGTCGTTCCTGAAATGCAAAATTATATAGGCCATCTTGAAGATAAGTCTACCGTGGCTACCCTGGTAGTGCCACACATCTGCCAGGTACTCCAAAGGTAGACGGCAAGGCCATAGTAAAATCAGCCAGAATTACCCTTACCATAGTGAAAGCCAAGCTCAAGGCAGTCAGTTTTTTATCTTCTTTTTTTTTTTTCTTTATCTACGTCTAAAACAGATTGGCATCAAATCAGTGCTAGCTCTGTAGTTTTTCTACCATCTTCTGCTCTCCTAGTGCTTTATGCAATAGGTGAAGTTATCCTGGGTATGAACGAGGACAGGATTTGTTCTTTGATTTGGCAAAGGAAGAGTTAGTTGCAAAACACTGATTTGTTGAATGTCGTAGCTAAGATGCTTAGCTTTGCACTGCTCTACAGGAACTTCTGGAAGTTGTTCCCTCGTTAACTCAGACTGCTATTAATAAAGGAAACAGGGCCTGGTATTTATATTTTAGGAATTATTTCTGGGAGGTATAACTCATTGGTAATAGCAACCTCATTTTGGAAAGATCTTTCCTTATAAAAATCCATACGTGTCACATCCACTTACATATCTGGGCATTATTCAAAAGAGCAATACTCCCTCTGTATCATGCCCAGATTTAAAGCCTGCTTTAGAGGGTCCAGGATGCTGGTCATAGACAGGTAACATTGGCAGCCATCCCAAAATCTCCTCAAAGGGTCCAGAGGTTGTTACCGCATGAATCATTCAGTGTTCCCCACACCTTCCTCATCTTCCTGCTGATTTTACTATCAGGGTTTCACAGCCATGAAGTTTCCACAGCCATGTCCATTTCCATACGACTAGCCACTAAGGTGTGAAATCCTAGTCCATGACACAGAACCAAAAAATGTTTCCTATAAAATATATGTAAGGAAATAAAGGCCCTTCTCTTTTCAGTTCCTGAAAGAGGGCTTTTGGCAAAGATGCCGATGAAATGGAAGATTATTTTTTTTCTCTGCTAGAGAAAAGGCATGTCATTATAAATGTGTTCCTTTCTGGTGCACGTCTTTTCCTTCTCTACTCCTAAAGAGTGCCTGTGAGTAAGTAGCAGCTGTGATTTTGTACAGTATGTCTAAATTTAAAGGTTTCTTTTTACTTCAAAGGTGTGTACGTGGGCCTTCTGGAGGCTCGTTTCAAAATCAGCTGAGTCGTGATACTAGCAGGTGCAAGGTAAAAGGGTTTGCTGGCATTTTTTTGCCTGAGTAGCGAAGCCTGGTGGATTGATCAGTAGAACAGGACCAAACAGTTCCTCTTCAAGCCTGTGCCTGAGGTCTGCACAAACGCATGAACTCTTTCAGGCAATCCAGTGGTCTTTGCCTCTCCAGTTACAACATGGATGCGGCCACAGCTGCCTACGAGCGAGCCTGTGGAGCTGTTTCGCTGACACTACGTTAGAAAGGAAGCAGAGGGCTTGTTTTACAAGGCATTCCTGCGCAGTCAGCTTCATTTAAGAAGCCTCCGAAGGATGTGAAAAATAAGTGAACTGTGGACTCGCAGGAGGGTTTTTGCCATGCCTCTCCTTCCAGCCTGCTGCTTGATTTCTTGAATGCTGTTTTCCAGTCCTTCGCAACACTCTGAACTAAAGCCTGAGTATGTGCCAGGGTGGGTGCATTTCTTCCTCGCCGTGCAGAACTCATGATGGAAAACCCTGCTAAGTTATGTGTTTCTCTCATACTGCTCTTGTCAGGCTCGTGGTGTTTAAGAGAATGACTGCCCCCAGCAGTAAGCTCACCCTGCCACTTGCATTAGAAACAATTCCTTCCGTAGAATGGAATCTGTAGGAGTGATTCCGACAATGCAGATTTGAAGCTGGTGTCTTAAGCAATTTAAGAACCACTTTGTTAAAGGTAAGAGAAAAATTAGACTAGGGACGCTGGAAGCGCTGCTGTGCAGTTCCAGTATTCTCTCTGTGCAGATGTGAATGAGTATAAAAAGTACAGAGGGCATACCAGTTTCTAGGGCTGCAAAGGCAGAAAAGCCACAAATCCTGCATGAATGTTATTAAAATAAATATTGTTTATTATTTGGGTTTTAAAAAGAAATGGATTTCCCTACTGGGTGATTCTCCTAAAAAAAAAAAAAAAAAAAAAAAGAAGAGGTTAAGGCAGTTTAGTTAATGAGGTTAAGCTTGATTAATAAGGGATTCAGAGTATTCCTTTGTGCCCACCAGTTACCATCACTTTCTTTTTTCTTGTGCTTTTACATGCTTCTACTACCTCCAGCATTGTATCAGGAAACACTTGGTTTTCTTTTCTTTTCTTTTCTTTTTTTTTTTTTTTTCCCTTCCCAACCTTGTGTTATATCGCAGATTTTAAGGTCTTCAGTCATTATGCTGTGGCTCTGGTGGCTCTGTCTTGGATTCCATGAAATGTTTCCTATCAAACTAGGAGACCATATGCCCATGTTGGCCTAAAATTCTCAGTGCATCATGTACCAGAAATAGAAGCTGGTAAAGATTCTTCAGAGATTGTGTTCACTTGTTCCAAAGACCTGGTTTGTTTATGGAAGGGATGCTTGCAGTACATAAACACTATTTAAGGAGAAATGTCTCCAAAATGTAGAGCAGTTGTTCTCTTCTCCTTCTCATCTTAATGGTATTTTTAAGTAAAGCTATACAACACCCTATATTGAGTCTCATTTACAAGTAGGCATTAGGATCTTGATAGGAAAGAGCAGAGAATAATTCTTGTGAAACCTACATTAGATACTTCACTCAGTTCCTTGTAAACATTCGGAAATTATTTACGGAGGAATTTAAAAGTAGGTTTCTCCATTTTTGTGCAAATTTCTGTACAATTTTACAGATTGCAATCTGTAACATTCAGTCTGGATGTTGGTCTGTTTTAATTAAAACTTTCATAGCCATGAAATTTAAAATATTTTATTTTTCAAGGCAAATGAATAGGAATTAAGGCTAAAATGGATAGAAATTAGTAGAATAAAAAAAGTGACAAGCAATCTACACCCTCTCACTGAAGAAAGCTTCAAGAGGCTGGAAGATCATCTAGCCCAACCCCACCACTCAGAGCAGGGTGCTTAAGGCTGTGTCCCATCAGGTTTAGAGTATCTCCAAGATGGACAACCCACAGCCTCTCAGCGCGACATCTTCCTGTGTTCAGTCACCCTCACAGGAAAAAAACTTTTCCTTTATGTTCACATGGAAGTTCCTGTATTTCAGTTTGTGCCTTTACCTCTTGTCCTGTCACTGGGCACCACTGAGAAGAGCCTGGCTTCATCTTCTTTACTTCCCCCACCAGGTACACATCCCTGAGCCTTCTCTCCTCCAGGCTGAACAGTCCCAGCTCCCTCAGCCTCCCCTTGTATGACAGATGCCTGAGTCCCTTAATCATCTTTGTGGCCCTTCACTGGACTCTTTCCAGTACATCCATGTTTTTCTTGTACTGGAGAGCCCAGCCCTGGACTGCAGATGTGGCCTCAGCAGGGCTGAGCAGAGGGAAAGATCACCTCCCTTGACCTGCTGGCAACGCTTTGCCTAATGCAGCCCAGGAGGCTGTTGGCACTTTCTGATAGGTTAGCTTTAAAAAATACAAATACGTAGGGGTCTTGGGTTTGGGTTTTCTTTTTTTTCCATTTTCTTTTTCAGAAGATACCTCCCTAGATGGGTGTTGAGGTTCATCACAGCTGTAGTCCATTCTTACTTCCCTAAATCTATCAAAAAGGAACCCATCAAATATTTTTGCCAAAAGTGGGATCACAGGACAGAACAAGATGATTATGTTAGCGCCAACCACTTAGACACAGACTCTGCCTTATTGTCTTGTTATCTGGAAGTGTTTGGAATGGATTGGATTAGATGAAAATGTCCATTATAAAAAGGCCACTACTTTTCAATATTTACCACACCGTGGTATCTGGGATACCACAGTTTCTCCCTAAGCTCACAATAGGAAATAACTATGGTAATTGTGTGGTATGGGTTGGCAAATGTTGATTTTTCTGAATGGAAGCCATTCTAGCAACGGCACGTAACAAGATCTGCAGTGAGAGTGCAGTCCTGAAGTGGACTATTACTGAAAATAATAGGTGGACATAGTTGGCTTTGGATCCCACCCTGGTAACAGCTTTCTCCAGGGAACTGCGTGAGATTCAGATTATAGTTACTTCAGTTCCTGAACAAGTATATAAGGTATAGCTGCTCATATGAAACATGTTCCTGTTGTATTTTTTCTTTAATTAAAATTAATGGTCCTAAGGGGAATTTTTTAAAGTACAAGGAACAGGTAAATGTTACCTCACTGCTTTTCACCAAGAAGTAGACACCTAATTGACATTTCCTCTCCGAGTCCTGAAGACTTCTATGAAAACTTTAGATCCTCGTTTTGTAACTTTGAATTAGAAATTATTCTTCCAGTGTAGTTTCCAGATTTGGGGCGCAAATTTGGGAGGATGTAGGTGATCAAAAGGCAGTGGGACTGAGGCTTCTAAGACACTTAATGGCTTTTGAAATTTTTACCCCCGAGGAGCCTTTCCCCTGCTGATTTTGGCAGCCCTCAGCCAAAATCTACAAATGAGAGTTCCTCCTCTCAGCTGCTGGCTTTCTGAGCCATTTTCTATATAAATAGAGATCACGTGGACTTTAATAAGGTCAGGGAATGTTTTTTAAATGTCTGTGATTTTTTTTTTTTCTTCAAAACTTAATTTTGCCCATCTGATTTCTGTGGAAGTGGGAACAGATGCCAGAATCTGAGAACGCCAGCAGCTTTGTGCTCACGCTTACAGCAGAGCGCTTGCGGGATTGGGACCCTCAATTACTATCACATGTAGAGTTACATATTGGCTCTTAGCTGAGATCTGCAAATGCACTCTGATTCTTCTACCATGTCAAAGTTAAGAGTGTTTAAGGAAATATGGATGTATCTCTGCTCCATTTGTATCTGTTCGTTTGATGAGTGAGATTACTTAATGAAAGAAGGGATACGTGGGGTGCCGCCTTGAACATAAACCCTCCGGTATTGATGCCTAAACTTAAGCACCTAATTCCATGTTTAGGCACCTTCACAACTGCCTCTTTATCTCAGAAAGGGAGTCTGTTTATAGCAAAGTCTGACTATTGATTTTCATTCCCCGTTTGAATCAAAGCAGGGCTTTGATATTTTTGCCTTGTGCCAAGAAATGAAAGAGTCAGAAGCATTTCCAGTTTTCTCGATGTCTCTTTCAGTGTGCTTCGTTCTGAGGGTACTACTTTTATCCAGTTACGGATCAGAAGAAGAGTAGTCAAATTTTGCACATTTTGTACCCTTTAGATTGTGTTTCTAATTTAGAAAAATGCAAGAGACTCACTCATAATGACTTCGATTTGTTCTCTAACAATGGCTGAGCTCTTTTGGAAGCACACGGCGTTCGGAAAGGAGCAGCGATCTGTGTGTACGAGCGCTGAGTTTTCAGGCAGCCGTTGAGCATCGGAGCTGCTGCGTGAATCTGTTTCAGCGAAGTGCTAGTGGAGAAAGGTTTATGCTATTCGGGAGCGAGGATCGCAGTTCCCAGACCAGGCTCCCTCTGTCCTGCTTATGCACACTAACGTGTCTACCTAAGCAATTTTTGTAAGGAATAGTAGTATTCCTAAATTGGACTATTACTAATCTTATTTTTGATTGCAAGTACTCTGTATACTTTATTCTTTACATGTAAGTACACGTATATTCTTTACATGTAAGTACACTTGCCTGAGTGGGCGAGCTGATTTAGAAAAGTGGGAAGAAGTTTAGCAGAAACTTAGTGGTTTTCACAGCAGTTCCTAAAAAGGACTGATAAAACCAGCTGCGATACTAACATCATAATTCTGGTGAAGATGCTGAGAGCTGCTGCTGGCAGCGTTTTACTGTGTTAGGTGATAAACTGCAGAAAGAAAACAGGAGACAAATTTAGGCAGATTGTAGTTTAAATACTTGCGAGCACACCTCAGCAGAGATAACTATGCGTTACCTTGAGTCGATGTACAGGACGAAGGGAGAAAAATGGTGCTACACTGGGGGGAAACAAAGACAATCAGGGCTTTCTTCTTGAGCAGCTGCAGCCAGTTCCACTAATGGAAGTGCAAGAGCAGAAACTGGCAGCACAAGGTATGCGTTCGTTTTTACAGATGGCAATGCAGACAAGTTGGTAATTGAGAAGGAAGTCGTGTACGTGAGCTGTTTGACGGGGGACAGCCCATTACAGTACTTTCCCGTGTAATTGACTCGGTGAGTTATTGGAGACAGAATTTCTATTCCTCTTGAATAGGTTTCAGTTGCTGCAAAATGACATCATTATTGTGCGGGAAATGCAGGTTTTCAGGTTGCCTTTTTTTTTTTGCTATTGGTGTTAATAAAACTTTTAAAATTAATTTTTGGGTTGCCTCCGTGGAAGTCTGTGTTGTACTGCTGGTAGTCAGTGGCGGAACGTAGCACAAGCGAGATCATGTAATAGTGTGGTAGCTGTTGTTTAAGGCACTGGAAGAGATTTAAGGAGGATCAGCTTGTGCGAGTTGAAGGAGAAGACCTCAAAAATACAATATATCTAGTAAGAGATGGTTGAAGGAAACTGCTTTCTAAAAAAACATACTTTGTGTAGAACGATTAAGTAAATACTTAACTCTCTGCAAACCAGACTAACATGTAGTTCCACCAGAAAATATTTCTCAGTGTTCCTTACAAACGCCTCATACCATAAATATGTATATGTGTATATTTAGTCTGTGTGTATGTATTTGGCCCAACAGAAGATCACATATATTTTTAACACACAGTGTTTAAAAATCAAATGCCACTAACTGTAGCAAGGAAGTCTAACCTGCAGCAAAAGTTTCATTGTTTCATATTTGTGCCACTGCAGATCTTGAGGGGGAAACGGTGAAATTACCTTCCATCCCTGTTTGCATTAACAAGGAGATACACTGGAAACTACATAATTTTCACAGATAAATGGTCAAATGAATAAAAGTAAAGGAAATTTCATTGTAAAGTCTATTATTATTATTATTAATGTGATCCCATAGTTGTATGTGGCCCTTAACGGATGATTCGAATGACGGTAAATGCCTGCCTGTGGAGCTCAGGGTCTGGCTGAAGGTGGGTGTCCAAAGCTGGTTCCCTTCCAGCGTGGTGGCCAAGATTGGGTCAGCTGTAGCTTGGGGGAGAAAATAAAGGTGAGGAGGTGACAGCGGGGAAGAGATCCAACAGCAAGTGATTTAGTGGCTTCTTTGCATCGCTATGTTTTTCTTAATTTAATCATTTATTTTGATGAGCCATTGTTTCACTTTGGTAGCAATCATGACATCCTAAACTGGTATCTTATAGAATTCTTCTTGCTTAGTGAGACACCAAGAGATTGTAGTTTGCTGCCTGGTTTTTGAAGTGGTGGGTTTTTTTTTTTTAAAGTAGTGAATGCTGCTGTCTCTAATGTAGCTTTACAAAATACAGGGAAATGCTTCAAAAGCTAGGACAAAATCTACTCATCTGCATTTTTGCTGCTGATAAAAAATAATTACGGTTTACATGCACATTAAAATATTTACTCTCCCTAAGGGATCGGGAGTAGGAATCTGAAAGGCTGCGCTAGCAGTACTGTTTAATTTACTGCCGTTTTTTTCCCCTCTCTAAACCCCCCAATTCCTCTCATTAAAAGTTTGTAATACAGCGTGCATCATAAAAAGATGCTGTCACAATAGAGCATTAAAAATCCACTAAACTTTTTATATGAATTAGGTGTGTAATTTTAACTTTCCTCTTGGCATTTTTACTTTCTTCCTACCTTGCCTTTCCTAACCTCTTTCTTATGCGCCTTTCAAATACAGCTCTTTAATGTAATTGTTCTTGAAAATGTCTTAGATGAAGAGTTTGGATTTGGCACATTAAATTGACTTCAAGAGGCATCTGTTAACTCATAGTTAAGGTTGAAAACAACTTCTACTTTAACACTCTGCTTTATGTGTTTTGCTTTTTCTGACAACTTATGCTTTGGGGCCGAAAATTTGCTGTGCCTGGTCTGTTCCTGAAAGCTGTCCAAGTTATAAAGGGAAGAAAACCCAATGACTTTCTTTTTAATTTAGACATAGTTACAGCAAAAGCAAGTAAAATTTTAAAATGTGAAACTTTACAGGGACATAGTTGTGGCTGTTTTCATAGTTGAGAGAGAAAGCAGTTTTGATTAAACACATTCAGAAAGGTCTGAGTGCCTTTGCAGCTGAAAGAAGTGAGGGCTCAAAGATTCTTTTCCCATCCTGAACAGGAGAAAGTAGCGTCTACCCCAACAAGTTTACCCCTGTCTTGCTGCCCAGGTTCTAAACTTCAGTTAATCTAAGCCTTACCCAAACTTGGAGAACTAAATACGTCCTCATATGAGGAGAAAATACCTGGAAAGACCTAGCAGGTGTGAAACAAGAACCTCGAATACCCACGGCAGTGCAAACACAACATATACAGATTTAACTGTGTAGCATTATACTATTTTTCTGGACCATGTGGTAGCAGCCTGACGACTACAGGTATGAGGCAAGCTGCTTTACAGTTGATCCTCTCCACAGCGGGTCACCTGTCTCATGCTGAACCCAGTGCGTGCAGGTCTCCTTTTGGACCTCCCATGTTGCCAGAGAGCATCCAGAGCCAGCGTTTTGACTTTTTTTCAGTGAGGCGTGTATGGTTGTAGTCCCCGACTTTGTTGTTGGAAATAGGTCAGGCATATGCTTATTCTTGGGTAACATTTATGATTTCTCTGCACCTCGTGTTCTGGAGCTGCGATTACGATGTGCTCTGCTTCTGGCACAGTAGAAGAGCCAGAGATGGTAAAAAAATCCACTCAGACTTCATCGTATCGTCATTTTGTGATGGGGAAGTGAAAGTAATCAGCAAAAAGACAAGTTTTGTTGTGTCCAAACCAAGAGGGTGATGTAAGAAAAATGCTTGGCTCATGCTTGTGGAGCCTATTTGAGTTTCTAAAAGCATCTTCTGGCAGAAAATTTGAAAACAGGATGTATTTGGCACTAGCGGAGTGTCAGACACCGTTGCTTAGTCTAGCTAGCTAAAAAGCCACAGTTCCTGAGCAGTGTTTTTGGCTGTGCTTTTACATTATAGGTTTTGCTACATGGAGTTCCATTGAAGTAATAACTGAAAGTTCAGTACATTTTAAAATACTTTTTGTGTAACGGTGCGGTATAAGAACACTTCTACACGGCCACAAAGTTTGAAATCACATAAACTGTAGAGTCGTCTTTTTTAAATCTAAAGCAGTTTTTATGAAAAAACAAGGGCTTGATCCTGTTAAGATGCTTGAGTGAATTACTTGTAACAGTATTCTCTGCTGTTTCATTGCTTAGCAGAAAGCACTACTAATAATTTCCTTGTTTCGGTGAAATATTGGTAACTAGTCAAAATTGTTTAAGGAGTTAAAAAAAAATTAGGCATTCGGGCTTGACGATGTGTATAGCAACTTTCAGACTTGTTCAATTTGAAACGGTCAAGATATGAAACCATAAAAAATGTGAGTAAATACTCTGCATATCAAGGGTTGTTATGCAATTACATGCTTTCAGCATGGTTCTTACTGAGGGAAAACAGTTAGTCGAGAGATCTCCAAGACATGTTCAGTGAATAATTACAAACTTTCATAGCTTAGCTACATAAAAATAATAATCCACTTGTTGCTTTGCTACTACTAAAATACTAAAATGTGTGCATACTTTTTTCCCCCAGAGCAAAGCCACTAGGACTGTAGATTGGGTAGAAAGTTATCTGAAAAACTTGAAATCTCCTCTGCTCCACGCCCCCCCCCCCCCCCCCCCCCCCCCCCCCCCCCCCCCCCCCAATTTTGGCCAATCTCCAAATTATAAACAGCTGAACTGATTTAAATAAAGTTTTCAGTACCAAAAAAGAAGGGGGGGGGGGAAGTTACATCTGGGCTGACAAAACCACGCGCCAAGTTTCGGCCCAATGTGATTTGAGACAACCGCGGTATTAAAACGCCCAGACCTAGGAACTGGAATGGAAATAGAGACAAGCTCTTCACTGCACTGGCCCCTTCAGGATTTGGGATTGTAATGTAGTGGTTATAAGGCTCCAGATGATTAAAGCTTGACTTTGTAGATACATCTTTTAGTTATTTAGACCCTTTTGGCATATTCTTCCAAGGATGCACAGGAAATTTTCATGGATAAGTCCAGTTAGTGCTAGCGGCATTGATTGCAGACTGAAACTTTTTTATCTGTGGCTCAAACCCTCTCATGACTAGTTCTGTCGATTTACCTTTTCTAGGCTGATCTTAAGAGATTATGTAAGTATGATAAGTATGTGTTCACATTTGAAAAAGAACAAAAGGTTCCATAACATATTTCTTGAAAGTGCTGGTTAGGGTGGTGCTTAGCAGAGCCCTTGAGCACACGGCTGGGTTTTATGGAGGCTGTGGGCCGTAGCTGTTGCACAGATTTTGCTGAACTGGAGCTCACGTGCCTTTCCTTTGCAAGACTACCAGGAAAAACAGCAATATTGGCCATTATTATTGACTAGTACAAAAGCTGAGTATGCAAAGCCGAACAGACTCATGCAGAAGTACCATCACTAACAGTAGAGGTATCATCACTAATTAACATTTAGCACAAAAGAAAAAAAAAGATAATAACTGTTGGCCAATAACCTTTATAAAACTTGGTGTATGGGAAGTAAACCTCCTTTTTTTTTTTCTTTTTAAAGAAACTGTATTGGTTTAAGAGAATAGAACTACAGGCATTGTAGACTTATAAAAACAGCTTCCATATTTCCTTGCAGACATCATCAAAATTTCTCAGGTATATTTTAACAAGCAGGTCAGTTCTGTGGTTAGTGGGATCTGGGCGTCAAGAATATTTAGTCCAATTCTTCCACAGTCCTGTTTCACCCCAGGATATCCGTTCTAAAGCTGTGTATCCCTACTATAAAAAGCTCTTTCATAACCAAAAAGCCCAACAGAGTAACAGCATTTAAATTTTTCCACAGGTGGTTTAGTTCTTCATTCATTAGTATATGTAATCTATGTTGGAACACTTAGGTAGGGAAATAATCATTGTTGATTATCCTGTAAGGTCGTTAATACATAAGTAGGAGATCAGGAAGGTAAAGTAAGATAAGATGCAACGCTTAGAACAGTACGTAGGATGAATTTACACACTTTGCATTAAATTTAGGGAAGGATGTTTTGCTAGACTACTTTGAACTTTTAAACAGATAAATAGTTCATAAGTACTAAGTAAGCACAGGTATAGGTTTTTGATACATGTAGCTACTACCAGGTATTCTGTCGATCGTTGTCAGCTGTAGTCATTATATCATCTCATTGCAGTTAATGCCCAGTGTGAATCAGATCTTTCTTTTAAAAACAGAGAAAAAATGAATTACTTTTGACGATGTTTTAAAGATACAGTAGTTCCATAGCGTTCAATGAAGATTTCAATGTTACACCTTCTGTCAGCATTCAGGCGTGTGCAAATGCAGCGTATAAAATAGACAGCTCTCTATATATTTTAAAAGTCTTCCATGACTTTGTAGAGGGTATTTCCCAAACTCAAGGAACACAAACAGAAATGAAAGGGTGGAAAAATTGACTCAGATTAAGACTTCACTTGGTTAATACACCACACCAAGAAGCCATAGGCTGGCAGACAAGGAGTAGGGGTGGAAAGGAACAGTTCTGCAGTTGTGTCTGAATCCTGGCCATATACAGTCATTTCCACTTGGAAACTTCTCACCCTTCAAGTGGACCAAATTGGGGTTAGTTTAGTGAAGCTTTATTGTACTCTTAAGGAAAATAGTTCAGCAGCCAGGTGAAGTTGTGCAAGGATATGCAACCACAAAAAGAATTGGAAGCTTCAATGTACTTGTAGACGAGTGTGCCTTCCCAGAATGAGCTCTGTCTCATGTACGCAATTAGTTAGATGTTTGCTGAAGGACATCAACTACCATTTAGTTCTCCCTTTAGCCAAATTGAGAAAAATGTAGCATATTACTGCTTCTGATTTAGGAGACAAAGTGGGGGATGATATAAGGGGGTGAGAGAGAGATTATCTTGATGACAATCTCGATTTTATTGTATCACTTTAAAGTAGCACAACCTGCTGTACTAATGAAATTGTGTTCTTGGTTTAAAAGGGCAATTGTTAGCCTGACTTTGTGCTCACTAAAAACATTTCCCCAATCTTGTTAAATTATTGCACTCATTTCAGATTTTTATGGCTGTGCAGCTTACCAGCCCTCGTTTCTTTACGTTTCATTCATTTTCCTTGTATTGATGATTAATGGAGGATGTCGAACGTTAGAGTGAGCAGGCATCAGCAAATGCAAGATCATAATTAGTTTAGCTGACGAGGGCCTCTGATAGCACTTGCATCTGGATGGAAAAATTACCCTATAGGGAACTGGCTGCTCACCAGGTCTTTTTAGTGATACATTGTGAAACACCCGATGAATCAAATGCCCTTTCAATGCCAAGAAAGTGTTCCAGTCTTGAAGCCAAAATTATGTCTGCAGAAAGCTTTCCATTTGAAATGTATCAGAGTACAATTATAACCATTGTATTTTTTTGGCATGAACAGCAGTCTTCTACAGTATGGACTAAAGTTAAATAAATTACTTAAATTTTATGAAACCCTGAAATTTTGACTTATAGTGTTAGTAATTTTAAATTTATAATAAAATTAGTTTTCACCCAGGCTGTTTTTCCCTGTACTCACACATTCTTATCTTCAATGCTGAAGGTTTCTTATTGATTTTCTTCCACTGCAAAAAGGGAATAGAGTTGAAATTCAGATTTTCTTTTCAGCAAAAGAATTCCATTTCCTGCTTATTAATATTTGTGCCCACAAACACAGCCTGACTTTTGTTTAAATGAGGAGTTTAATGAAATCATTACTCCGTAGAAAGAATTTAACGAGCAATACTCATAAACGTGTCTACTTTTAAATATTCCTGGATCATTATGAAAGCTGATGAATGCACAGCTCAGTCTGGTTAAAAATCAATTTGTATTTCGGAAAGTTGTACTGTGCCTTTCTTTGCCTGACTGAAATAAAATAAATAAATCTATTCATCGATGAGACAGTGTTTTCTGGGGTTTCGGGTGAAGTTCAAAAGAGGTCTCATTAAGAATACTGTACTTTTATTTGTTTGGCAGAGGTTACTCCTCATTCTTAGTGGGCTGTGGGAAATATATGGTAGCTTCTACTGATTTCAGAAGTAAGTGGGAAAGACTGGAAATGAATATCATGTATTCAATTAATGAGGTATAATCTCTGCTAAAGGAATTAGTATGACGCAGATACAAACTGTAATTAATTAAAGTGGTAGTGTTTCAGAATTCTTGTTATTGATCCCACTGTAAAATCGAACAAACTAGAAAGAAATAATCTGTTGTGAAATGCGATGAACAAACCAGGAGAAGTTTACAGAATGTTCTCTATCAGCTTCCAGAGGGGTTTTTCAGTATTTGCTGTTTAGAAACCATCATTAAATGCACAAAACCTGAAGTTCAAAAAGTTAAAGCTGTTACTCTGAAAAGGCTTTGGTGTTTCACACACCTCATCCATCACTCTAGGGTTAATTATAATGAAAATCAGTGGTGCCTATTAAGCACAATTGAACCTGACCTCATTATGGGCAGTGTGGTTTTATACTGTCATTGTTGCCAGTCTAGAGACAAAACTCCTGTGTTGATTTGTCCTAACTCCGCAGCTCATGTGACTCACCTCTGACCTGTTTTTTTTTCTATGTGTTTTTTTTTTTTCTTTTTCTTCCCTGTTTCAGAGACGTAGAGGCTCGGGTGTTTTTTGTGCCAATTGCCTGACCACAAAGACCTCTCTCTGGCGAAAGAATGCAAATGGTGGATATGTATGCAATGCGTGTGGCCTCTACCAGAAGCTTCACTCGGTAGGAAGAACTTACTGGTTTGTTCAAAAAAAAAGGGGTTATACAGCTACGCTGGGCAGCTGTGGTCTTCTCTGGTTGTGTGATTAGTACCACTCCCTGGCCTGCAGTTAATTTCCTAACAGGGTTTTGCAGTATGGTCACTTTGGGATCAGATGTGATTCATTATGAAATAGGCTGGGATGCTGTGGGTAGACATGTTTGAGATCACCCAGTGATGCATTTAATTATTTTGATACAAAATAAAGGGAAAATTATTTCTTTGCTGGGAATTCCAGTTAAAGGCATACAATATGTTTTGATGAAAGTTCTCTAAAATTAAAAGAGCCCTCATGTTTGTAATAAAAAAAAAAAAAATTCTTAAAGTTAGACATCAGATCTATATCAAAAATATCCCTTGTGGTGGTTTTTGTTTTCTTTCACTTCTCTTCCCTCCTTTATTCTTGACAGTAATTCTCCTGCAGATATGGGGTGGTGGGTTTTTTCGTTCTTTTTTCTACAGTTCTTATAGTCTGCTGGAGGATTCTGAAATAACAAGGAAGCTACTCACTTGATGGCACTCATGACTTGGTGAGGGGAAGATTCACCATCCGTCAGGATCAGGCAGGGAATAAGTAATAATCATGGACTGTCTATATCGTTTTTTATCTTATCGACACTTGGCTTGATCCTGAAAGATGTTGAATTCTCTGGTCCAGGTCCAGGAAAGCCATGCTTAAGTGTTTCCTTGGATCAGTGCCAAAATGCTCAGAATCCTTTAGGTTAAGACCCACTAGTTAAATATTATCCCCGCTATCTTTAATAGAAGCACATGGGAGAGTCAGGTGACCAAGATTTTATTGTAATTAATTAATTTTTACAGCATTCCCATGAAGTTAAGAAATGTTACTATTTTTCAGAAATAGAAACTGAGGCAGCCTTTGGGAGTTTGCCAAGGCAACATAACAGTTCAGGCTTCAGCCCAAATCAGAAATCTGTGTTGTGGCTGAGAATGCATATTTTTTAAAACTTTTTTTCAGAAAAAAATAAAGCCACTTAGGAAACTATATTTCAAATACAGTAAGACTTCCAAGTGCCTATGCCTATTTCTTTTTAAATTTAAGGCATAAGCTTCTAAATCAATTAGTAGTTTCTGAGAATTTGGTCTTTTGTACAGGCCATATAACAATCCTGTTTACTCAAGATACTGTCCAGCCAGACCACTTAATTAAAAAGATTCCAATTTTTGAAAGCAGCAAGGCCATCCCCAGTCTGAAAGGTTAGCTCTGTTTGCCATGTCCTGAGGTCAGTAACTGTTTTTAAGCTCCAGAATAACCCAGACAGTCAGGTAACATCTGAGTGGGAGAAGGCGGACTGATGCACGATCTCTGACCAGCATCTTGGCCGAGTTTTGCTGAAAGTATCATCTTCCTGAAGATTTCTCAAAGTTCTAGATATAATGTCTAATTCAAGGAAATTGATCAGTGGTAAGCATCCGTAAAGATTGTGAGGAGGACAGTTTGGCGTTTTAATAGTAATTTGACATTTGAGTCCAACAGTTTGTAGAACTTCCATTCACAGCCCCCATTTTCCCTTTTTTTTAATATGCTTTTCTAAACTATAGTGTTGGATCTTACCGTGATTATTAGCATAACTTATTGAATAGATAAAAGCTACAAGAGTCAGTTTTAAATTCAAACACGTAGCTCAGATAATTCTTATGAACCAGTAGGAACAAACTAGTGTGCTTCCAACAATAATAATTAGCAATACAATGTCAAACTTTATTTTATGCATATAGAAAGCGAGAAGCTGACACTATCTTTTAGCTCCACCATTCAAGCATGGCAATAAGCTGTCATTCAGTGGATGTTTGACATTAATATCTTCAGTTGAACTTTGACCAAACAAACGCAAAGAATTTAATTAAGCCTCCACTCTGCTGTGGTACGATAGCAATTGTAAGTTGGAGTCTGAAATAATCAAACAAATCTCTCCTTTGGGACACCTTTTGAGACAGTCCCATGCAAAGGGATGCTCTTTAGATTGGCACCAGAAAGATGAAAGTTTCTTTTATCTGTCTGCCTGTCTAGCTAGCTATCTCTTCATGAAAAATTACAGCAAGTATTTGTCATTTCTGTTTTTGAATTAAGGAATCTAGGATGGTGCAGCTATTCGGTAAAGGTCTGAAGCTATAAAAATTCAAGGGAATAGAACTGTTCCCTTCTGTGGGCTACCCAGTTAAACTAAATTATGTTACACAGCTCAGTAAAATTCGCCTATAGTAGGTTTGCACATTTCATAGCTCCCTTTTGATTGGATTATCACTATCTAGAACTACTGTCCTCATTACCTCAAGAATGTGTATAATACAGTTATCTCTAAGGCCCCTTTTTTACATGTATTTAATAAGAAGGAAAATCTATGGTCTTTCAGATACTACTAGGTGGTAGTGACTGACAAATGTTAACATGGTAGTGATTTCTGCTGTAGGTCACATTTCCATTTCTATGATATCCTTGAATAATTTTTCAACTTATTTTCGAAAATGTTCAATCTATCTAGGGGTCATTTACATGTAACTTGCCAGGTTTTTCACATTTCTTTCCTCTAGTGCAGACAACTATGTTAAGAAATGTAATATTCCAACGGTCAATTATTAAAATCATTTTAATGGAAAAGAATGCTTCCAGTTCACTGCAAACATATATACAATATTCACATTTGCTGACAGAGAAAGGTATATCCCTTGTCTCCCCAGAATCATGAATGTGACCATTTATATTGTAGTGCTGTTCCTCATTTCTTAATAGCTCTAACTCGGTCATGGAAAACTAGATTTTGTTCTATAGTAATTCCTTGACCACATCCTCGGACTACTTCAGTGAGGAGTTATAGCATATTATTCTAGGATTAGACATATGTGATCTTCTAGCAAAGAGATGACCTCAATTTCCCATGGTACCTAGGAAGTGTAATCACCATAATTTACTGAACTATTTATTGAATTTTGTAAATTTTTTTAAAGTTACTCATATATTTCAAGGATGGAGATTGCCATTGATATAGAGATGGCAAAAAAATCTTTGTAATCATACTCAATATATTATGTGTAACATATAATTAAGGTTCTGACATAGGGCATTTTAAACGTAAAATTCTGGTAACGTTTCCACTGTTTTCTAAATTTAGTGCCCCACTGAAAATCAAGAAGAGAGCTTAAACTTTTCTGTCTGCCTCAGTTGCAATCAAATACAGAGTATTTCTATCTGCACCTTGCTACTATGAGTAAGAAAAACATGAGTGGCTTTACTCCACTGAGTAGTCTGGTTTAATCAGCTCAAGACTATTCAGATGAGTACAGTAATTTGCATGATGAAGAATTTTGAAGTTGAACCTAGAGCCTTTAACTCCTAATGGGACGTTAACTTGGAAGAGCCTGACCTACAAACAACTGTGTGAGGGTCCTTAATCACAGGTATGAGGATGTCTCTTTTAAGTACTTCAGAGATCAGACTTCATACCTGTAGCATGAAGAGTAAGACTAAAAACATTTCCAAACTATTCAAACATTATCTGGAAGCTACATGAAAATGCTCTGTGGTGTATCAATAAAAGTTTAATAAGAGCAATGTCCACTGCATTGTGAGATCTCACCCAGCATGGCAGTATGACAGTTTTATAATTGTCATAAAAAGGTGAGGAAATTACAGTGAGCTGGTAATAAAGAGTATATGCTTATGCAGATTAATTAGCTATTGATTCTGCAAACTATAAACTTCATTTATATAGAATTTACATAGAAAATGTTCGAATCTTATCTAAACATGATTTTGCCTCAACTTCGATCTGCTTGAAGAGGCTGGTTCAAGGTGCTGTTTTCCTGCTAAGTTTAAATTTTGCGTATTAAAAATCTACATCAAAGTATATATTTCTTCTGATTTAGAGTTTTAATAGAAAGTCAAATCTTAACAAGTAGCTGCACTGCCCAAAATGTAGTTAACCATTAAGAAAGAGCCAACCTCAGGGAAATAAATAGGTGAATGAGGAGAGGAAGATGGCAAGTCAAGAGAGAAACTAGATCCCTACAAATAATAGAGTGAGTGCTCTTCCAGCTCTGGATATTTTTATAGTAATTCAAAGTTATGAATATAAATAAATTATGTTACATTCAAGGTACAAATTGTTTTGGGTATTGACTATAGGCCAAAATTTAATCTGTGCTTTAAAACAATGTTAAAAAAGAGAATTTCCAAATAAACATCTAAGTGGAATACCATGTGGGGCACTTTTCTGGCCTCCAACCAAAATAGGATTATGTGTGCATTTGGATGAGACAAATGGCAACCACCAGCACACCAAACTGAATGACTTTTAGGTAGTTTTTGTTGTTTTAACATCTGCCCAGTAGAGCAACACATACCGACTTTACAGCACCATCTTTCATTCACATCCCATGGCCTTCCTGTTGAGGGGCCTTTCAAAGAGGCTGCTGTCCTTCCTCCTACTGTTTTTTTTTTCTACATGCAAAGGTATTTTCGCTTCTCATCTAAATAGGCCACCTACCCTGAGCTGGTGTGGGGAAGTAGCAAATGGAAACAGAAGTCCTCACTTGGTTCTTGCCTCTGCCTCTTCCTCGATGCTTTTTTCTTTACAAATCCCTTTTTCCCACCTTTGGGGACCGCCTTCTCTCCCTCATGACTTACTAGCACAACATCAGTAACATTTAGAAAGAAATACAGTAGGCATAAAGGAGGGGGAGTTGGTACCAAAGTCCCAGATGGACCTTTTGGTGCTTAGGGAAACATTTTTCCTTGGCTTTCTTCTCCAACTTTCTTAGTCCGTTTCCAGCCACCATCATCCCACTCAACCACCACAGTGGACCTGCAGCCCTTTTGCTAGGTGACAGCAGTGGTGGTCAGCAAGCTGTGTATTTGCTTGCATTTTCTATTTGTGTCAAAGCAGGGTGGGTATTAAGGTAAGTGTTACCCAATTTTTGTCTGTGCAAACCTCTACCCAATACCAGCTCTGGTGACAAGGTGCATAGATTAACACTAGTGCATAGGGCCATTCATCTCCCACCTCATCCCCAGCTCTCAGCACCCTCCTTCAGCGTGTGTCCCCGAGATTTTTTCAGGAGTAAGGGGCAATAAATGCTTTGACAGCTTGGATACTTCATGCCTTTTTATGTAAACAGGTAGAGTATGTCTAAGGCAGTTGACTTAGTTTGATAAAACAAACCCATTCATAGTTTACTTCTAGTGTGAGGAGCCAGGAACCAGCCTTTGGGTTGAAATCTGGTCATTCCCATAAAACTCTTATAATACAGCTCTTCACAAAAGAAAAGGTAAATTTGTGTTAGCGTGATCTTGCAGATTTGTTTAATGTATCTTTCTTTTTTCCTTTTGTTCATTATGTGTGTGTTCCATGCAGACTCCCAGGCCTTTAAACATCATTAAGCAGAACAATGGTGAGCAGATCATTAGGAGACGAACAAGAAAGCGCCTTAACCCGGAGGCACTTCAGGCTGAGCAGCTAAACAAACAGCAGAGGGGTAGCAGTGAGGAACAAGTCAATGGAAGTCCCTTAGAGAGGAGGTCAGAGGATCATTTACCTGAAGGTCATCAGAGAGAAATTCAGCTTCCCAGCCTCAGCAAATATGAGGCCCCAGGTTCATTGACTAAAAGCCATTCTGCTCAGCAGCCAATATTGGTCAGCCAAACTCTGGATATTCACAAAAGGATGCAACCTTTGCACATTCAGATAAAAAGTCCTCAGGAAAGTACTGGAGACCCAGGAAACAGTTCATCGATATCAGAAGGGAAAGGAAGCTCAGAGAGAGGCAGCCCGATAGAGAAATACATGAGACCTGCGAAACACCCAAACTATTCACCACCTGGAAGCCCTATTGAGAAATACCAGTACCCACTTTTTGGACTTCCGTTTGTACACAATGACTTTCAGAGTGAAGCTGACTGGCTGAGATTCTGGAGTAAATATAAGCTGTCTGTTCCTGGGAATCCACACTACTTGAGTCATGTGCCTGGCCTACCAAATCCTTGCCAAAACTATGTGCCTTATCCCACCTTTAATCTGCCTCCTCATTTTTCAGCTGTCGGATCAGACAATGACATTCCTCTAGATTTGGCGATAAAGCATTCCAGACCTGGGCCAACTGCAAATGGTGCCTCCAAGGAAAAGAATAAGGCACCACCAAATGTAAAAAATGAAGGTCCCTTGAATGTAGTAAAAACAGAGAAAGTTGATAGAAGTACTCAAGATGAACTTTCTACCAAGTGTGTGCACTGTGGCATTGTCTTTCTGGATGAAGTGATGTATGCTTTGCATATGAGTTGCCATGGTGACAGTGGACCTTTCCAGTGCAGCATATGCCAGCATCTTTGCACGGACAAGTATGACTTCACAACTCACATCCAGAGGGGCCTACACAGGAACAATGCACAAGCTGAAAAGAATGGAAAACCTAAAGAGTAAACCTTAGCACTTAGCACAATTAAACAGAAATAGGTTTCCTTGATGGGAATTCAATAGCTTGTAATGTCTTGTGAAGACCTATAAAGCACTTCATATAGAGAGCATGCCTTATCCAATATTAAATCCCTTGTTCTTTTTTTTTTCATTTTCTTCTTTTTTTTTTCCTTTTTTTTTCTTTTTCCTTTTAAATGAGTGGGTTACCAAGAAAAAAAGAACAGTTGGATGGTGGCCAGAAGGGGGAGAAGATAATTATATGGGACACGGCCCACCAAAGCTAGCCAGAATGCAGTGAATCATGGCGAATAACTTTGAGAAAATTTTACCGGACAATTAATACCTTTGCTATTGTGTAAGAGACGTAACTGGCAAGAGTGCAAAGATGTGTATATGTATATACTGCTGCAGGGGTATAGTGAACATATGCACATTGTATATAAGAACTAGACTTGTTAAATATACAGATGTTAAAAGGTCATTTCTTTTCTTTAATTTGGGCTAATTTCTGCCCTACAACATGCCTTAGGATCACTTTGTCCTCAAAGCTTTAGCAGCAATTTCATCTGGATGTTTCTCAGACTCAGCTGATTTTTAGCTACCATTTTATCACTACATTCTTTCTGGCACACTTTAGTCTAGGAAAACCATTTTGTGCAAGTGAAGTCTCTAATACAGAAGCCACACTCCGGGTTTAATTTGCATAGAACAAGGTAACCTGCTGTATTTTATTTTAATATATTTTTAATATATTACATTTCTAAACCTTAAAGTCTAAGGTTTCTTCTCCACAGGCTTAACATTGCTATACATACCAATCAATCCCTTCAGTAGACTTATACCAGCTTTTGCTAAGTAGCATTAAATGTCTTCATAGTACTTTTTAATACTTAAAGCTTTGTAAAAACTATCCATGAAGGGAAAGCTCCTCAGCATAACTGCTCAGGGAAATAGGGCTAAATAACTAAATATTAAATAATTGGTTAAAGGTGCTGTTAGACGAGCCTCCATGCTTGCTACAAGGGTGTACAAGAACTGACTTTAATCATTTTCATTATAGTGTCCCAACCAGTAGTTTATTATTTTGCCACAGGGATGTAGAAGATATTACAAGCTACTGGATGCACTGTCAGATTAACTTATTTCATTAAAGAAGTTGGGAGAACAAATAGAAAAAACCTTATTTTTCTAGTAAATATTAATGTATTACATTTCAAATAATGGTGCCTGACATATTGAATAATTATTTTCTACAGTGTACGTATGCAACAAAGATATTCCATCATGCATTAGAGTCAGTTCTGGCTCTGCCTCGCTGTTTACATTTGCAAATGTAGCAAACAAGGTAATGAAGCAACTATTTCTATTGCAGTAGGTATCTTTTTTTCTGTGTGTGTGCATTAAAGTTGTAAACGATAACATGAAATGAATGAAATTTGTTGATATTAATGGTATGGAAAAACAAGAAGGAAATGAAAATATTTTTATGCCTACTTAGGAAAAAAAGGGTAGCACTATTCATTCCAAGTACTTTTGTATTCTTAAGCTCTTAACTCACATTGTTATGCTTAAAATGATAAACATATATCCTCTTTTTATTGCTTTGTCTGTGTTTCAGAAGAAACATTTCAGAAATTATTTTGATAAGTGCTGTTTGACGATGCAGCACTGATGTTTTATTGCATTCTGTAGTAGCATTGCACTCCATTTTTACAATATTACGCAGTTGCTTTTTTGTTTTGTTTGGGTTTGTTTCTTTTTCGCAGTGCAGGGTCTTAGTTCCTTATGGTTGGATGGCAGGTGTAGCTCAGCTGGTTCATGAATGTTGCAGCGAATGAAGTTTAAAATGTCTTTCTGATATTATGTTGTCTTTTATTTCTCCATTCATGCATTTTATTTTTTAAAATGTTCTATAAAAATATTTCTGGACTAAGTCCTCACTTGAGATTATATGTAAAGGGTCCTATTCTGATCTCACTTACATGCCGCCTTTCTCAGATTTTCATGTAATTGAAACTAAAGCATCATAAAAAAAAGAAGTTCTTGTATTTAACTTACCTGAATCTCACCACTCTCCCTTCTAGAATTTGGTGCACTTATAAGATACTTAACCAGATAGACAGGGAGGTGGAAGATAAAAGGAGTGGTGATAGGAAATGTCTTATAGGGGTTGGCAAAAGGAAAACCAAGGGAGGAACTGGCCTAAACATTCAGCACTTTGATAGTCGTTTGAAAGATGATGTGCCTAAAGCAGCCGGCAATGAACATCACCATGCATGAGAAGCACTTACACAGCTGATCACCAAAGGTCTTGCTGACCTTGGCAGTATTTTAGGTGTTACATTTTCACACAGGTGAAATGCTATTGCACAGTTTCTCTGATTTGTTAGGCACAGACAGGCTATTGTTCAGCATTAGGCTTGCATTCCTTCCTGCTCCACCCATTGCTTCTATACTGGTGAGCAGCATATGGAAAGTCCCACTCAATCTGTTCACGGTTGAGTTCTATAACCCTTCAATAGTGTTCTAGGTTAGCAAAGGATATTGGGCCACATTCTTCTTCTTCTATTTTTTAGATGAGTCTCCTGCTTGATACCAGTGCCGGACAAAGTCTGGTTATGTTTTTACTATTGTTCTCCAATAATAAGTTCTGGTTTTTGTGGATTTATTTTTGTTGGGTATTTTTTTGTTTCTTTTTTTTTCTGTGGGGACTGAAATAGATTGCCCTCGTTTTGTTACGTCAGGGTCCAGTGTGTGTCCTTTTCAGCTTTTCCAAGAAACATGTTAGACTCACTAAGCAGTGATTTTATCGGCTTCAGAGGTAGCTGGCTGCCGGTTATCAGTAGTTACTGGTTTGACTTACTTCTTCTAAGACTTACCGGTTCCTGTGGCTTCTTCATTGGTGGAAGCTGCATCTTCATGGCAAAATATTTTATGGGGGACATGCGCATTATAATACTTGAGCACCACCCTGTACTTCATAACACCTCTTGCTACACTCAGAAGCAGAGGCCAATAACAGGAAATACACATATCAAGGTTTGGGGATGAGGAGAAATGAAATCTTATGAGTGCAAAGAACAAGACAGATTTTTGAATATTAATACTGTGCACCAAGATGGTGCAAATAAAATTTGAAAAAAGTTCATTGTTCTTGCCATGACATATTGAGATGTTCTAAGATTTCTGCTTTGTAAAAAATGGGATTTTGCCATAGCCTGTTCTCTTTAATTGGGTTGGGGGACGCACAGTTTTGTTTTGTAACAGAGAGGTGACTCCATCCCTCTTCCAGACCCCCTCACAATGGATATCAATCAAAAGAAAAATAAATCCTGACATTGAAAAAGAATAATCTTATTTAATAACTCTCAGATAGAAACCAGTGTTAGCACACAGAAGTAATTACGGCACCCACGGCATTTTGATCAACTTACAGCACTAAAAATTAAACTTTCAAAGAATCACTCTTTGTTCTCAACTTGTCAACGTCTTCAAGGTGTTGTACGTCTCTTACTAAGGAATGGTAGTTTGAGATCTTAAAACGTATCTCAAATTGGGCCACAAAATAAGTAGATGGTTCAAAACCAGAGGATTTGTGGTGCCTGTCATTAATCAGATTGCAGAACAGGAACGATGTTTCCGTTAACACTCTATATAGTGGGAACCCTCGTGCAGCATCTTCTGCAAACCTCACTGTCTCTAAGCTATCACTTCGTGGCTGCTGCCCCCTAGGTTAATGCAGCGGGAGATGACGATTTTCTGAGCACAGTTTGCATTCAGGTGGGAAACTCGGGAGTCCTTTCCAAAAGGAGTTTTGCACCTAATTGCCACTGTGCTGATGAAACTCCCCCCTTCATTTCTCGTGGACCATCCAGAAAGGGCGGAGGGAGCACTGGGTACTTCTATCTCGGTTTTGCCTAAAAAATGTACTGTTGGACATTGTGACAGTTTAAAGAGAGAGAACATAGATACATCTCAAAAAGTTGAGTCACGCTGTGGGTGAGAGATTATTTTTGCAGTTAGAGGGGCAGCAGGACAAAAGTGACTGATGCTAATTGTATACAGTGCTGAAACGTAGTGGTTGTGCAGTGGGGAGACCTGATTTGGTGACCGTGGATTAGTACTCAGTTCAGAGATGGACTTTCAAGTCCATCTTTGGACTGGACAGTGTTGCTTTGTAGTCATAACTACTTGCTTTGTGTGCTAAGGATGTTATCTACCATCTGCTTTTTGCCCAGGATGTCTAAATATATGCCCGTTCTTGCTCCTGTATTGATTTTTCTTGGCTAACTTAACATGCTAATTCCTAATACTGGTCAGGAAAAGCCAAAGAGATTAGAAGTTCACTTCTGTTCAGCCAGAAGGGTAGATATATTTCCTTCTGCTTCTGTGGAGACAGTTATGCTTGGCAAAGAATAGCGAGCAATTTGTCGACGTATCCCAAATGTGACAGATAAGTGAGAAATCCCTTCTAAACTTTTCTGTAAAGTTAAGATGGGCCAAGTAGAATGATTTACGTGATTTAGTCACCCCAGAATAGGATTCCTCCCTACCCCCTTCCTCACAATTTCATTTCATTCTGCCAGCTGTTGAAAGCTGGCAGTTGATGAGATGCTACCTATATAGTAATCACATATACCCCAATTTACCCCCTTTTAAGAGGATAAAAGACAATTATAATTGAAAAAATAAAAGAAAATTGCTGCCAGCCAGATAAATACCAGTGTCATTTGTTTTTTGAGTACACTTAGTAAAGTAAAATTCGTAGAATAAACATTGTAACAGCAAACACAGTTTTCCATTCCTCATTTTGGACTCTGAGCTCTATGTAAAAGGAGAACAGGAGAAAAGGAAACATCTCAAAATGCCATTGTAAATTTAGCTTATAGAAAATTCACCAGCAGGAAAAGGAAAAAAAAAAAAAAGTACTTCATAAAGAATGACTTCATGTTGCTAAAAACCATCATTAAACTTGTAGCCCTGATTTGACTCTAGAATGTTGGCTCTTTAATGTTTTGTCCTTACAACACATGGATGTGTTTTTTGTTTTGTTTTGTTTTGGGTTTTTTTTGTTTTGTTTCGTTTTGTTTTTTGGTTTTCATAGTGCATGTTCATTTCTACTCACAAACATGTTCTTGGTGTATTTCTTATGCAAACAATCTTCAGGCAGCAAAGATGTCTGTTACATCTAAACTTGAATAATAAAGTTTTACCACCAGTTATAAATCAGATTCATGTCATTGTTTCTGGGGAGAATGTAATGTCATAGTGTTACTACACCATAGCGGGGTTGGGGAGGAAAACAATCCGGAGTCGAGCTGCTCTGAGAGCACGACGGGGCCTGACAGCATCTATGAGTAATGGCTGGTGATTACAGCTGAAGGGCAAAGGCAGAATTGCCCAAATGGTAAATGCGTGAAAAGTGAGGAGCTCCTTCAAAAACAGATTAGCCCTATTGCAATCCCACATTAAGGAGTCTAGATGTGATCCAAAACTCATTCAAGTTAATGACAGGATTTAGAGTGAAAGTCTGTTTCAGTGGGGTTTGAACTTTCTTCAATACTCCAGCAGCCTAGCATTACATTATTGGGTTTATTCTGCTGCCCCAAGGAAGAGTAAATATTGGAATAATTTGGAGAAATTACTAAGAGAGGCTGATACTGAAATGTGATCGGTACCCCAGGGTTACCAATTCTACCTTTCACACAAAGTCCATGGTGGGCTTTAAACAATCCCTCATACTCAGGACCGTGGTTTCACATCATGCCCACAACTCTTACAGGAAACCCTGGTCGCTCCCATCACACCGGTTACTGACCCAATGGTGAGACAAGAACAGAGCGTACCACCTACGACGTTGCCACCACCACTTCCTCCAGCAACCTCGGAGGTTTCTTCAGTGATCCCGACTTGAAGCACTGACCAAATCAGCTCAGTTTGGCATTTCTGTTCAGATGAGCTCACAGCCCAGGGTGGTATGGCACCCGGCCATCGTTTCCATTAGGCTGTAATTTCCTTTCTCCATAGGTTTTGTCTCATCTCCATGGTTGAGAGACTGTTCACTCTCATACAAAATGCTGGTTTAAAGTAGTACAAAATGGTAAAATCTGTTTATAATGCTAGAGTACAAACGTTCTAGAGCTTAATTTTAAAAGCACTGTGCCAGAAATAACTTCCCCCTGTAATTCATTCTTCCAGTGAATTCAGATGCAGACCCTATGCATTTTCAGTCTCTTTTTAATTTCCTGAGATTAATAAAATAATAACTATAGTAAAGAAATTAAAAAGGAAAAAAGAGATTTCAAAGGCAAGCAGAATCAGTTTTGGAGACATCAACTTTATGCTTAATCTTTATCCATTTTGATAAAGATGCTATAGGCAAAAGCTAGTCGATATGCATTATGTAAGACTGTGTGTATCTATATACACACTATATATGTAATTATATATAAACTATACATATACAGAGATATACATATATACCCATATACATATATACACATATACATATGCATAGAAATATACATACACAGATTTTGTATATATATGTGCAGAGAAAGGCAGTTAAATAATCAAGTATTTTCACCTGTTTTAAGAACATCTTTTGAGGATAGCAATATTGAATCCAAATTTACATGCTTGTTATAAAACTATCCCTGACCAATTCAGTCTGTCTTTAATCAGAATTAAAAACAGTGTTTAATATTGCACTTCTGTCTCCATATATTTATGTGAGCTCGTAATTGTAGGAGCTGATGACCTTAAATTTTCCTTTGTGGTTCTACTATTTGTATAGCCTACTTACAGTGTTAATGCCTTCCTCTTATAACAGCAGCTCCACGTGTAAGCAGCTCATATAAGTGCACACTGACATTGTTATCAGGTCTTAATATGCGATTATAAGGTTTAAATTTGTGCCAAGAATCTGGGAACTTCTTGTTCTAGCAGCAGTGTCCTTGATTATTGCCATATCTTGACATAGCTCAGAACTCTGTTTTCTCAGGTACAGTCAGGCCCTGAATATAAAAGATAATCCATCTGCTGGTAGCAGGTCCTGACCCTCATCAAAGAAAATTTATAAATGCATAAAGTAAAGTAAAAAAAAAAAAGGTGTAGGAATAGGCGTCGATGCAGAAGAAAATGGGCAGAATGAATAAGCAGCATGCTTCATTCTGTATGAAGGGGAAGTGAGGTGCTTTCAATATTACACTCTTAATAGAAGAAACGGAATAGTTGTCTTACAACCACCTTTATTTATGAATCATGGAAAAGTAGCTTTCACTTTGAGATTGTCTTTATAAAATTGTGTTGACATTGGGTGGGGGTATAAGATCAATGAAACAGCAGAATGTCAGCGAAAGTGTTCCGTTTATGTGTCCACACTGGAAGTTTAACCGTGATGGGCAATTACGCTAGACAGTTGGGACAGCTGAAACCTCATGGAAGTAGAGTTTGTACTGACACCAGCTTCCCTTGATTTCCCTGAAGAGTCTGACTAATCCTCGTGTGCGGTACAACAAGAGTATCAGCGGGTCCTTTCTGTAAATGAAAGTGTCTCCTGCACATCCAAAGGAATGGAAGTGTCTTTCACACATTGTGGTTAGAATGTCAGTGGAAGTGTCTGATTCACTTCCAAATGCTGCTGTGGAATTGACAGCTTAATGGTGAGATTGATATGGTGACAGTTCTGTCACCTACCTCCAAACAGCTCCATCAGCACTGATACAGTGTGAGTTGGCTGGAGAAGAAATATGACCATTTAAAAGAATAGAAAAAAAATACATTTAAAAAACCCCTCAAACACTTCTGTTACAACACTGTGTAAAGATGGTGGCTTAAATCTGCCCCAGAAAAAGCAAGGTTAACACTTTGTTTTGCAAAGGCAATACAGGTGCTGTGGGTTTATTTCTGAGTGGAATAATGTCTTTTATGATTTGTAGTACAAAAAGCAAAGTCCCAACCTAAAGCTAGCTCTCTTCTCACTGTGGCATTCTTTTAAGAAAACAAGACAATAAAGGAGTGTAAAAATGGATTAGGAAAGCTTTCTAAATTATCATTTCAAGGAAGGGAACTAGATATTTCCTTACCACTTATTTTTGTTAAGAAAAATTCTTGCACAGTAAAATGAGAATATTTTCTTTCCCTTTTAATCAAAGTAGAGTCTTTTCCTCCCTGATAGAATCTGATAAAGCAGGAAACAGATTTCAGGGAATGAAAGTATGAGATGTAGAAGCCTTTCAGAAACGTAACGTGATTTCTAAGTTAATGTTCCCTAAGGGTGGCATTCACACTGTGTACTTCGGAGACCCAACTGTAAATACACATTATGATCCTCATCTTCCTACAGAGTCAGTCGAACACTCAGGGCAGGAGCTTATTAGATGTTCATAGCCACCCACGGGAGGGGTCTAGACTGGATGATCTCCAGAGATCTCTTTTAGCCTAGATAATTTTGTGATTATAAACATTCACAAATTTCATCAATTTATGTTTCTCCCTCATAAGCATGGTATATACAGCAGGGAGCAATTGGAGACAAAGGCCAACAGAAATTGAAGCACACCTGTAGATGGAAATGGTGGAGCATATCAAGAGCTCTCTAACATACAGGCCTTTGAGGCCAGAGCTCCATGCAAGTACAAAATAACCCGTTAAACACATGGCTCTTAACTGGAGCACGGAGGCTCTTCCGTCTATTTACATTTCCATAATAACTCACTGCAATAAATCCCTGGTAATTATACATTAACCTCCACAATTAAACATAACATGCTAGACTGCTGATGCACTGAGATCGCTATCATACTCATCAACACGATTCTTTGGCTAACTTCTATATCATCTATAAATCAAGCTGGGAATATTCACAGGCGTTGGATAATGACTGTTTGCAAGGTTTAGTGGCTAGAGTGGGCCCTGGCACACTTTGGCTGGGACCAGCTGCACACCTCCAACCAGGTCCCAGGCACAGCTGGAGAGTTAGGACAGAGGAGACCATTCCCAGTTCTCAGGGGAAAGGGGATGAATGGATTTGTGTTACTTGTACCCATTCCCTGTGGGACAGTTTTCCAGCAGGAAGCACCAAGCACCAAGAGCCATGGGATACGCCCTGAGCCACCTGCCACACTGCCTCAGTGTGTGAGCACGTTTCGGGGGGCAGCAGGTTCGCAAGCAAAACTATGTGCGGATGTCCTCAGGCCAGAGAATGGCCTTGACCACTTTTGATTTACTAACATTGTCATTGCCTCTGTTTACTCATTCCCCTTGTCCTATGAGGGTGGCTGGGGCAGCTTTACCTGATTTTCAATACCTTCAATCTGCTGTATTTGCCTAGGTAAGCTTTAAAGACAGGAGCCCTTTTAGGTTCATCTTATATATAGGCATCGACTTTAGGAAGGGGGAAATGTTTCCTGATACTGTGGGGGTGGTGGTCTTATTATTATTTACCTCAGCTGTAGACAGAGCTATACAATATGTACATAATAGATGTCTGCACTTGATCAAATACATCATATTAGCTATTCTGTGTTGTCTTACACTATAAATTATGTGGGCAAATCTTCAGCTTCTAGTAATACAAATAAAGAGACAACAATAATGAACATTCCCATGCTTCCAGTTTCATAGAACAGAACATGGCCATTCATTCCAAGCTGTTGTAATTACCAGCACTTTTGAAACAACCCAGTTTTTCTTGCCCAGAAAAGGGCAAAGATTTTTTTAAAATATGAAATGCTTCAGTGCTGTTGTGAAAACTTCTTTCTCGAAAAGGACTTGTTTCAACACATTTTTAGTGAGCTTTACTTAGAGCTTAGTAAGTTTTATTTCAAGTCCCATTCTAGGAAGATTTTGGGTTGACAGTAGAAATTTCCAATCTGCGCCTACGCTCCACATTTAAATTAGTATTCTTGCTGATTCTTTCGTGGAAACCACTCTATAAACAAATCCTAAACTATCTTAATTATTTCATAAAAAAGGTGCAGCTTTTTAACAGATCATATAATTCTTGTGTTTGAAGAATGACTCAGTCATTCTCTGACGTCACCTACGTGTCTAAAGCCGTAGATTGCTGTCACTGTTTTCATCATGACATTAAATAACATCCTCTTCTCTGTGTGCTAGACAGCTTTTCATGGTAAATAAACAATTAACTGTTCTACATAACTTGTTTCAGATCGAGCAGAACAAAAAGTACTAGAAAAGATTAATTTACCTATACAGGCCACCAAGTTTGCACTTAAGCCAGCTTTCTCCATTTCCTGAAGAGAGACTGTGCTGTTGGTGCGGAGATGTGGAATAACACAAGATAACTGTTGGAATTACTGGCACGTATAAAAGGGCAGGCTTTACCCTGCGTACGGTCTAAGATGATAAAGACATTTGGCAGCACCCCAACGCCAGAAAGCCTAAATATATAAAAAACATAGGAATTTCAGGTTGGAACATGAGGACTGGAAAAAATATTAATGGAGCAGGGGTGAAATGTGTGATTACATTTTAAAAAACCTCAAGAAAATATAACAGTGGTCAAATATGTACTTAATAAAGGTTAATCGTAACGAGCACATAAGACTATTTAATGGCCAAGGATAGCAAAGTTCCAGGGACTTTGGGAAGTGTTGGATCTGACCGCTGTTATACAAGATATTGCCTGATTGCTGGGAACATGACTTGGAAAAGACAGGGCCTTTTCTCATTCTCTATCAAGTGCCTGAGGCCACAGTTTCAGGAACACTTCAAGCTGGAGATGCTGCCAAAAGAAGCAGTCCCACTCCTGTCTGCCCTGTGCTGCTCTCTTCCTTCTACTGGCACAAGTATTTGTGTTTCCATGAGATGTACCAGATCAGGGAACTAATTGTCTCCCACTTGCCCCTAAAAATGTGACTTTTAACCCCCATTCATTACCCGACCCAGTTCCCAGCACAGTGACAAAAACACCTGTGTCAGCGGTAAGTATGTGGTGGTAAAATGAGCAGTCGGTGATGTGGAAAAAGGCGGTATGGGGTTTTTCTTGGCAGCTAATGTCAGTCTAAAATGTTTAGAAACCTATAGTCTAGGGGGCTGTATTGGTCCTGGTTTAGAGCAGATTCTCAGCTGTGCATCAGCACTGAATTTTGTTCCTCAAGGTCTGTATGCAGGGTCCGGGTGAGGGGCAAAACCTCAGCTGCAACACCCTGAAGACCCTCCTTTCCCTGCGCTGGCAGCTGCCAGACAGATGCCCCCTTGTCCTTCGGTGGCCATGGCTTCACTCTCCTTCAGTGGCACAACTACGTTCAGTCTGCTTTTTGTTACGCAGACAGAGTGGTCGAATCCTGACATTTTCTTATGCTCGACTATTGCTTTGTGCAAGTGCCTATTTTGCCCATGCCAGTAGAAAACCCAAACTGATTTTATGCATTTCTATTATGGGCAATAGAAAGTTTACCTAATTCTTGCTCTTCATCCTAAATCACAGTTCTGTATTTTTTGCTACACTGCCCTTGTACTCCATAAAGCTGAGCACTGCAGACTCCTCACCAAAATAAGCCACTACAGGTGAGACGGCGAGGAGGTAAAGGGAACCAGATGAGGAAAGTTTCAAGGCTTCCTCTCTTCTTTCCTGTGGTTACTAGGTAGACATTTTTTACTTTATAGTTTTTCTCCTTTGTTCCTTCTTTCTCCCTCCCAGTCTCTCCTTTGATTCCATTCTGCCCCTTACAGCTCACCACTGATCACTGCATTATTTGCCTGTACATAGTCTAAAAATGCTAATTTTTCTTTGACAATGAAACGCTCCCAAATATCTTCCCTGGCTTTGCCTATGGAACCACTGAAACATTTTATTTGGATCAAAGTTGCAGGCTCTTTTCAGTTCAGGGTATTCCTCTTATCCTTGCTACTTCTATAATTATTAATACTAATTTACCAAGACAAAGTTTTGTGATTGCTCATCAGACACCCGAGACTGGGACTTCTCCACTGCTGATGCACCAGATGACACCAGGAGATTGCGTGGAGGGAAAAGCTGCAGAGGGAGGGCAGGTGCTTTTCTTTTGTGCAAGAGTCAAAATTCAGCATCACTCTACATTTTGGCCTTTTAAGTAAGAACACAAACAGTTGGATGATAGCAAAGTGCCCAGCTTTATCCACCTTTCCAAAGTGATTTACCTCTGAGGATTCCAACTCCAATCTCCCTAAATTATTTCTTACCACTGGGTGGGCATTAATCTAGCAACAGCAAAGCAGTTACTCCCCCAGCTGCATATTTCCCCCTTCCCCCTGCAGAGGTAACCTTTGCTACAACTGGAATAGCTGCGTTGGACATATTTTAACATCTTATCTGCCCCGGTTTATGGCTGTATTGGGTTTGCGTGGCAGGGAGCTTCCCCTGTGTCCGATGGAGCCAATGCCAGCTGGCTCCAAGACGGACCTCCCGCTGGCCAAGGCCACCATCAGCGCCAGCGTTAGTGCCTCTGGGATAACATATTTAAGAAGGGGGAGAAAAACTGCACAACGGCAACTGCAGCAGGAAAGAGGAGAGAGAATATGTGAGAGCAACAACTCTGCAGACACCAAGGTCAGTGGAGAAGGAGTGGGAGGAGGTGCTCCAGGTGCTGGAGAAGAGATTCCTCTGCAGCCCATGGTGAAGACCATGGTGAGGCAGGCTGTCCCCCTGCAGCCCATGAAGGTTAACAGTGGAGCAGATATCCACCTGCAGCCCATGAAGGTTAACAGTGGAGCAGATATCCACCTGCAGCCCATGAAGCACCCCATGCCAGGGCAGGCAGATGTGCCCAAAGGAGGCTGTGACCCTGTGGGAAGCCTGCTCTGAAACAGGCTCCTGGCAGGACCTGGGGACCCATGGAGAGAGGAGCCCATGCTGGAGCACATTTGCTGGCAGGACTTGTGACCCCATGGGGGACCCACGCTGGAGCAGTCTGTTCCTGAAGGACTGCACGCTGTGGAAGGGACCCATGCTGGAGTAGTTTGTGAAGAACAGAGCCTGTGGAAAGGTCTGATGTTGGAGAAGTTCTTGGAGAACTGTCTTCTGTAGGAGGGACCCCGTGCTGGCGCAGGAAAAGTGTGTGAGGAGTCTTCTCCCTGAGGAGGAAGGAGCAGCAGGGACAATGTGTGATGAATTGACCACAACCCCCTGTGCCACTGTGGAGGTACAGAAGTTGGGAGTGAAGTTAACACCAGGAAGAAGGGAGGGGTAGGGGAAAGGTGTTTTAAGATTTGGGTTTATATCTCATTACCTGTCTCTGATTTGATTGGTAATAAATTAAATTAATTTTCCCCAAGGAGAGACTGTTTTGCCCGTGATGGTAACTGTTCAGTGATCTCTCCCTGTCTTTTTCTTGACTCACGAGCCTTTCATTACATTTTCTCTCCCCTGTCCAGCTGAGGAGGAGAGTGATAGAGTGGCTTTGGTGGGCACCTGCTGTCTGGCCAGGGTCAACACACCACAATGACTTAGCACAATGCTGTAGAGCTTTACAGGACTGTGAAATGGGAAGGCTTAGGCACAGGAGGCCGCTATCACCTCTCCCTGCTGAGATGAACCTCTGAGAGCGGAGCGGGGAGAGGACTGAGGATGCGTGGGTGAGTCTGGGGGCATGGGGGGCACAGCAGTGCAGCACTCACTCGGACAGATCTGAGGTTGCTGAATCTCCTTCATCCTCCTGCCGGGCACCTTCTGCTGCCCATATTTTCAACTCTCATCCCATAGACTCACCCGTATCGTGTCCTTGCACAACTCCACCAACACCAGTCTCTGGTTTGAACTATTTTCCTTGAGCACAGAGGACAGAGGGAAACTGGGGAACAGAGAGGAAGTAGGAAAAACTAAGAACTGCAGATCCTGAATACCAAAAAAACCCCACCACTCTGTAGTAAATTTTAAAATTATAAGACTCCCTGAGGTCCCACTGAAAGCAGAGAAGCAGAAAGGAGAGAAGGAGCTACAGCCAAATATTACAGATCTGTAGCAATACTCTGTATATTCTTTAAGAACATAGTCTTTAAAAATGAATGTATTTGGAGACTCTACTTTAAAATATATGACAGAACCTGCTCTTTCAACAGCTGAATGGCTAGCTTTTCCTGAAAATTGGACTTCTTTTTAAGGTATCTGAAGTTTTGTGACAGAAACGCATGGAAAATCTTGGCCTAGAATATTTTAAATAACTTCTGTAATTAATATCATGAGGATTTGGAGACTGGATAAAGAAGACAAAGCAGAGATATAGCAAACACACAACATGCTGCTTGTGTTATTGTGTCCGTGAGTTCATACCAGTGAATCTTAAGGAGTGTGCAAGAAGGATTTCTCTGTCCACTTTCTTGTAGACAGAGAAACCACAAGGCCAACATACTGATTTCTGCTTCTCAGTTTGGATTAAAACAATTTTGTGTTTTACTTATAAAGCGAAAATTTCTGAAGGGATTACAGAGTTTATTCACTGGGAGGTCTTCGGAACCCCTTGAAATGTAGCTTTCAATAAAACATTCTGGGTGAGATATCCAACATTGGTTTAACAGAATTGTAAATGAACTTAGTCAATTAGAAAAGTACATGAAATTTAGAGTTGAAAAATATCAATACTTTAGTCAACATCTGGAAAACCTGTAATTCTTTCTCCTGTGCTCACAAAATGTGAAGGAAGCTGACATGGTCTTATATTTATAGCACTATTGCTTCACCAGTATTGAGTTAAATGAGCCAGTTAAATGAACCTACCTGCAGAACTTGAGGAAGTGGGGACTATTGCCTAGATGCATGGAAGAGCATATGGAAATCTGAGATGTAATGGCAAACACTAGGCCCAGATATATACTGAGCTAAAGAATATCCCACTTTCCCATTGTACTACCGAGATAACAGAAATGGAATATTTAACACCTTAATTTTTTTTAATCTCTCCCAAACTTTCCTGCTTCCACGGACTGGATACCTGCTAGAGTCGCAGTCTACCCTTATTTTATTAACCAGAAGAACTGATGTCATTTAGTGAATCAGGATAATTTCCTGTAGATTATGGGTTTCCTTAGAGATTTCTTATTTTAAGTATTGATTATTCCCAACCCTCTTTAATTCATAAAGCTTGGCCAGAGCACAGCACAAGGGAAGCAGGTCTGCCAACAATGGCCAAAGAGAAGTTGTTTGCTAGACCATATGCCTTTGCCAAAAAGAAGACAGAAATTAACACTCCTCCCTTTCTTTTTTTTACCTTGTAAGTCCCTCTGGAATTTGCAATTTTCCAACTTGTTTCTCCTTTATATGCATACCTTCCCTCTTTTTAGATGGAACTAGTTATTTCCCATTCCTGCTCACGTACTCCTGTCTTCAAAAAGGCAGGATTTGAACATTCATTGTAAGAATACTGCTTAGACTTATTATTATATTAGTATATAGTTATAAAAGCATCTTATTTTCTTGTAATGTCATAGCTGCCGGTACTGGACTGTAAGTAAAATGGATACTGTGACATGAAGATATAAAGATACATGAAATTACTTAGATCAGCAGAAAGAGTTTGGTTTTTATATGATGTTCCGTTGCTCTAGATTTAGTCAGGCAAGCTTTTTGAGCTAGACACCGAATTCAAAGGTAAGTTCTATATGAATGCCTATGTGTAAATACATTTGTTCATGTCCATGAATTCGTTCAGGCATATTCACTTTAACATCTTCTAGAGGAACATTATTACTCTCTAAATCTGAATACATGTCCTCAACTTCTTTATCCTGTGTCTTGTTTCTGTACTCTTCCACTGAAAAAGAGATTTTCCTTTTTATTATTTCTCCCTCCTCCCTCCAGGATATTAAAGATATTCTCCAAGTTTGGTGTCTCTAATATTTGAAGATTACCTAAAACAGAATAGAGTGATCTTCCAGCCTACGTAACCTTGCTTTAGTGAAATTTTTTTTTCCATCATAGCTTTGCTAGCTAACAGAATTAGATATTAATAAAAACACTCAAAATTACCTATGCAAGCATTAATAATGTATCACTTGTCACTAAGTTTTACAGTTCTCCAAAACTTATAAGCACATTTTAGTTTAACCTGAAATTATGTAGAACAGTAGCATGATTAAACTGATATGCAACTGCCTGGCTTTTTTGGTCAGTGTTTTAAATTATTCGGCTTGTCTGCCTTTACTGCCTGCATTTCAGTACTGCCATCTTGGGCAGATCAGCCTAAGCAGAGAGTTCTGGTTTCATCTTCCAGTTTCATCAGCTAACTTTGATCTAACCATGTCATGCAGAGTATTTTCCAAATGGCAAATACGATCAACTGAGTAAGATGAATATTCAAGAAAAAAATAGATGTGATATATGCCCTAATTCATCTTGTATGTCTATCTCATACACAAAAGAGTGAAGCAGGAGGCTCTGCAAATTTGAGTAAATGAAGATCTTCGTTTGCTGGATCATGAAATAGTCTCACCTTTCTTGTTGCATCTTATTTTTGCCAAGAGAACGATGTAAAGAAAAATGTTTCTGTAAACACAGGCTTTGCCAGACTTCTCACTGTACACGTTCTCAAGTCCTTGTATGCTGGTTCAGGCAACGATTTTAATATAATATTTCCAGGGAAAAAGAGATATGTCCTAACAATATAAAATGATGTATTATTTAATGAGGCTAAAAATGGAATAATGTTAGAATAGGAATACATCTAGTTGATTAAAAGGATTGCTTTTCTAGATTAGTAAAAGTTATGTTTCCCAAAGGTTCACAAGTCAAGGAGTCAAACTTCCCTAAAAGGTACAAAGCTAGTTTGTACAAAGGTACAAAGCCCTTTCTATTTAGTTTCATCAGAAAATATTTGATTTTGGTTTTAACCAACGTAAATGCAAACTTGAGACTAAGGAATAGATATTTCTTAACCTTTGTCCATAATATTCCAATCTACTGTAGAAAGATTTGGGTTATCCAGACATTTTATTGGTGATAATTGTTACCTTTTACTTAAATTTCATATAATTATCTTAAATTTAGCATTGTCTATGGCACTGTCCATACAATGAATTGAACAGAATTTTATTAAATTTTCAGTGGAGTTAGCCATTAATATGGCGCATTAACATATTTTTAAAGGCTCAGAGTTTAAAGCCTATGGCAGGGGGGTTGGAACTAGATGATCGTTAAGGTTGCTTCCAACTTAAACCATTCTATGATTCTATGATCAAACGAAGTAAACTGATACATCAATGGATTATCACCATTTAGACAATATTTATTTAGATGGGGGGGGGTGGGGGGGTGGGGGGCGAGTATTATCTTGTTAAAAGGAGGCCTAAATGGGGGATACTTCAACTGTACCAAAGGTTGAGGCAAACAGGCTTCGTAACATGGATCTGCTTTTGTAGGACTTACCTCATTTTCACTTGGATAGGAAAGAAACTTAAGGTCCCAAGTAAATCCACTTCAGAAACAATGTTCTGCCATGACTATTACAAGTGCAAATTGTAGGCCAAGAGTCTTTTTAATCTCTTGAATATCTTCTCATCTCAACTGATAAAAAAAAATCCTTCACTTAAAAATACAACTGATTTTTTTGCTGTGTGTTGCCCTGTCATTTCAGTGATTTGATTTGTCATATGTAAGAGCTAAAAGATGTGTCTAAATGGATATGAAATTGATTAAGGTGATTTGGGATGAAAGATGCAATAGAAATGTCAAACATTGCTACTATTCACTTCATTAGTGGATGAAACCAGCAAAGACTGTCTGCAGTCACCTTTTCATTTAAGGCATTTGATTGTTTTCTTAGTTATTTTGAAAAAAGAGAAATGACATCACCCTGGCTTTGCTGGAAGTTGTCTAACCCTTTGATTTGAGCTGAAAGTCTCAATCTTATGTTTTTCTAGGAACATTAAGTCTGTTGTGAGTACATGTGAAACTCCTGTGTGCATTAAAAAAAAAAAAAAAAGAAAAAAAAGTAGCTGGCATTCACATAGTTCATGATATTTCCTAGAACATCAACTAGAAATGGTTAATAGTTTATTGACTGCATCACTCTAATTATGGATAATTTTCCCTCTCTTTTCAAAATAGCTGTCATTGCTTTGTTTCTCAGAAATCTATTTTGTCTATTTATCAGCAATTTCAAGATTTCTTAGAACTTTTGTGGCAAGTAATTTCAGATAGCATCTCAGCATGCTTCATTACAAAATTGGCTATCTTATTATTGCAGTTATTCTTTGCCCAGTATTTGTTTAGTACCTGCAGCATGTTCAGTTCTGCCAAATAAAAAAAAATACAAAGATAGTCAATTTTCTGAAGTACTTCAACTCTAAAAGCCAGGCATGCAGAAGAGGGATGCACTGAGAAGTCCAGAAGTAAGGATGGCTTTTAGACAAGAGGATTGCTTGAGGAGGTAAGTGTGAGTGGCAGAAATGGGGTCTAGGATTCAGCTTTTTAAATTTCAGTCAATCCTTCTGTGAGTGTTATCAAAGAAATAGGGGAAAATGTTGGCCCTGTTGAAGTCAAAGGCAAAACTTCAACTGATTTCAGTACAGCTCTTTCCGCTGTAGAATTTAAGGGACTCAGAGGGACAAAGAATAATATTGGAGTGACTGGAATGTGGTAGACTTCCCAGAAAATGGATCAGGGATAAGTTCATTATCTTCTGAAATATAAGATGCTGTTGACTAAGTCTGGATACAGAATACTAGTCTAGGCAGGCCCTTTGATCCGCACATGTATATAAAACGTTTTCTGCCTCCACAGCAACTTCTAATCACATTTTCCAAGTCTTGTAATCTAGCCAAAACAATAACAGTAAATCATTGATATTCAGATATTAGGCTTGTATCACAATAGACAGGCAATTCTCCTGAAAGATCTAACTCATTATATAGGCTGACAAGGATTTGATCAGTGCTTTTATTATGCCTAATGCAGTTTCTGCATTCGAAAGAAATGGTTGTAGGAATCTTTGAAAGATTTGAAACCACTGAATAAAAGCTCAAAGACATTTTTTTTCCCTCCCCTGCTTTCACTACTTTCTTAATCAATGATTTCCATTTGTCACTGCTAATGGCATTATCCTTGACACCTTCTCCTATGATTTTTTCCCTGCTTAAAAGCTTTCACTTCTATTTCTGTTATTTAGCCTTTGTTTTACTTGTTCTGCTGACAATTGACTTACTTTCAGAGTCTCTTCCCTGGGTTTTGCTGGCTGTATAACTGTTTGAAAGCACCAAGTGTCAGCTCAGTAGTTCTGCAGTTCTCAGGTGGATCGGGGAGGGATCTGTCACATTTTAGCACAACTGTCACTTTACTGACTGTTACAGTCCAGTCTTTGGTACAGAGTAGATGGAGCCAATATCAGCATTTTTTCAAAGTTATTCAGAAAGACTCTGTCTTTCAAACAAGTCCTAGGATTGTCTGCTGACCTTTCCATATGCTCTGTCATGGCTTTCAAATAATTATTGTCCCTTAAATTAATTTTTTTTTTCTCCTCCATTTCTATCCTATTAAATGAAAAGTAGGTTGAAAGGTTCTTATATTCCCCAAATGCCAGTTTTTGATCCTTTGAATTTACCTTTACACTATTTGGGGCTCATCTTTTAGAAATACAATGCACATTCCTACCCCTACTACAATGACATTTAAAAAATGCAAAAAAAATACTGTTTCTGAACCACGGCATCCCTCATATGTATGAGTAGCCTCATACTTTTACCTTGGTGAAGATTTTCTCTCAACCAAAAGATGTGTCTTTTAATTTCTGTCACTGGTTAATTTGTAGGTGATGCAGCTCAATATCAGTATTTATAACCAAATTAAATAATATCTTATGCCACATGATGATTTTGTTTGAAATCAATTTTGTTAGTATGGAGAAGAACGATGGTTATCAGACTAGGCAAATCAGAACAGCTTTCTCCTTAGGGCTAGGAAGATTTATCCATTACATTTTTAGAATTCTAAGACTTCTCCTTCTCTTCTTCCATCCCCATCAACTCATCCTCTATCTGCAGACCATAAGGTTCAGGTGGAAGACAGCTGTTTTACCAAGGGCCACCGTGTTGTTAATGTACACTGGGGTCTATTGCCCTCTACTGGGTTGAATTTCACACCTGTTTTACTAACCATTTACATGTTAGGTCCCTGGAGAGGTTTCTGTAAAGCTCAATCTGCAAATCGCTCCACATGTCCTGAGAGTGGCTCACCTCCTTGTTAAGAGTGGAGGAGACATCCTGTAACTGCCAGTGCTTGGCATTTGGTACAGGATGAATTAATTTCTCCAACCTGAAGTTGCAGATTATCTTGGAGACTATGGGGACCAAAGGCTTCAATGTATGAGTGTAGTTGTGTCGAGATTCAGTGGGAAAATTTCTACAGATGCATTCCTGCGAGATAGTGTCTATTTGGTCTTACATGCAAATAGGAGAAAATCTCTCATTGCTTTCTCAGGTTAATTTCCAGCCAGATGATGCTGATGTAGATTAGAAGTCATTGAAGCGGATTTAAAGCAAACTTGTAATTGATCTTCAGCTGCAAAATGTGCATGAGATGTTCTATTTAGGTTGCAGTCACAATCTTATTACATGGGGAGCTCAGGACTCTTTGCAAAGTCCATGCTGGATACCAAGTATGTGAATTTCTCAATTCAGCAGAAAGGATTGTGTAAGGCTTTTGTTTCTTCCCTACTGATATCATGGGTGATATTTAGAAGACTTAGTATTGCGCCAGTTGCAAAACTGTTCTGTATCCAGTTGCCTCTTTTTGAGATAATTCCAGGATAAACTGAAGAAGAGGGAGTGTCTAGCAGCTCAACTGACTGCATTATGGGCTTAACGAGATATGAAGAAGGAGAGGGAGAGATTGGAAATCTTCATTCATGTGCTCCATGTCCTCAAAATCTACATGAGTTTTGGGCTCAAACCACACCTTTTTTGTGAGATAGACCTAGTCAAACTTGACTGGAGGATTCAGAGGAGTGGCCAGGAGAGCAATCTTGGAGCTTTCTCTCTGGGGCCTCTAGTTCATGGCTCTTCCTGCACAGCAATAATATTATACAGTAAAATTACATTGATCTTCCATAGAAAAATCATTATTATTCTCAACGCTTTTGTGGAGTATTGACCTTGGCTGGTTGCCAGACACCCACCCAGCCATTCTCTAACTCCCCTATCTCAAGAGTACGAGGGGAGAAAATAAGATCAAAAAGCTCATGGATTGAGATAAAGACAGGGAGATTGCTTATCATTTACCATCATGGGCAAACGAGACTTGACTTGGGGAAAATTAATTTAATTTATTGTCAATCAAAATAGATTAAAATAGATAAAATAGATAAATTTAATAGATTAAAATAGATAGGAGGTGAGGGGGAAGACAAATTAAAACAAGACCTTCCCCCCACCCCACTTCTTCCCAGGCTCAACTTCAATCCTTCGTTCATGACTGCTCTACCATCTCCCCCCCACCCTGAGTAGTGCAGGGGATGGGGAATGGGGGCATGTTTGTCAGTCTTTAACAGTCCTTCTCAGCTGCTCCTTCCTCCTCACACTTTTTCCCTGCTTCACTGTGGGGTCTTCCACGGGCTGCAGTGTGGATATCTGTTCCAGTGTGATCCCCTATAGGCTGCAGGGGGTCAGCCTGCCTCACCATAGTCTTCTCCATGGGCTGCAGGGGAATCTCTGCTCCAGTGCCTGGAGCACCTCCTCCCCCTCCTTCTTTTCTGACCTTGGTGTCTGCAGAGTTGTTTCTCACACTTTTCCTTACTCCTCATACTGCTGTGAAGCATTCTGCCCTTTTTGAAACCCTTTTTCCCAGAAGTGCTACCATCTTGGCTGACAGCCTCAGTGGGTCCATTGGAGCTGGCTGGAACCCGTACAAGTCAGCCCCTGCCTCTTCCCGCAGAGGCCACCCCTGCAGTCCCCGGCCACCAACACCTTGCCTTGCCGTGGACACCCAATACAGCTGTACAAACATCAGTTAGCTAAATCTTTCTCAGGAAGACAGGCAAACTGAGCCATCAAGGCCTGTTACCATGGGGCTTACAACCCTACCCATTCTTTGCCTTATGAGCAAGCCCAGGCCACATTTCATCCTCTGTAAAGCTGCCCCAGGCAAAAGGCAGACTGAGGGTTCGCAGCCTTGGCTGAAGAAAGATTGCAGCAGGCAGCCATCTGAAACAAACCACACAGCCTGCTTTCGTACACTGAAACATTTCAGAAAATGGCAGGCAACGCTAATGGCATTACTGTAGTGATTTCCTTGGGAGTTGCTTTAGATGATGATGTATCACACTGATCCACATTTTCATTTAATTTAACAGCAGAAATTGACATTTGAAAATGAAAGTATTAGTCCGGAGTCCGCAGTGAATGGCTGCAGGAGCTAATGATTGAGTGCTTTTCAGAGTGCTCTAAGAGAAATAATCATTATGCCATTTCTGCTCTTATATTATTGCTAACACAGTACCTATAGTATTAATACCCTATTTAGCAAAGAACTTTGAGGACTAATCCTTGTTTTAGTTAATAGGAGTTGCATTATTTACAAGTGAAGCACAGAAAAAATGTTCTATATAATTTATCTTTCCAAGAGAAAATGCAGATGACCTTTCCATGAAGAGACTGTCATCTAAGAAAGGTGGAGATATAGTAGGTAAAAAGCACTGGGATACTTAGAGAACAATTATGGGAAGATTTTAATTTAATTTACACATATGTATGTGTTTAAAAATTATCATACTGAGTCACACAGAGAGAAGGGTTTTAGGAATGCTTTGAAAAAAGGGCTTGAGAATTAGCAGTCTGGAAACACTGTAGACTCACAGCTTGGAGGTCTGAATGTGGCATTCTAGTCTTCTTCATAAGAGTGGTATTGTTCCCAGAGAATAAAAGATTTGAGAGCTTATAGAGATGTGTATTTATTTCAAGCTTAAAGGTTGTGTTTTTAGAGTGGAAGGTTATGTATTTTACGGCCATGATTGAGTGTCAATGGAAGGTACAACACTGTCACAGTAACCGTACAGGTGGTATCTGGTCATTACATATGTCATTCTGTAAAACCGGTCCTTCGATTTGGGTTTTATATAAATAGAGGTGTAGGATGTAAAGGGAGGATGAATTATATTGATTAGTGTGCAATTCTGATACCACCCCTGTTGTTATTGAATTGCCATTTCATGTGATTGTGTTGCCCTCTAGAGGTCGGTCCCCAAGTGAAGTCTGCAAATGGGTCTTTTCCTTTGGTTTGCGTAGCAGGCCTCTGTCTTTGGAGAAAGAAGTTCTTCAATTACATCCCAGTTAACACTTGTAACACAGTGAATCAGTGAAGTTCATATCTATGTTCCCTTCTTAACTGCTAATATTTTCTTGCAGTCTAATTTCACCATTTTTTAATTAAAATAGGGCATCTATTTTCAGTGGTTGCAAGCCACTGATCATATCTACTTCAACACAAAAATCAAAGACAAGTAATTTGGGCAGGCTAAAAACCTCTTCTGCCAGGGAGGATGGCATCTAACTAAAGCATAGTCTTAGAAGAACCAACTCTGCTGTGAAAACAACCAATAGAAACACTGAAAGTGTATCTAAACTGGTAAATTAAACTATGCCCGAGAAGACTCTCTGACATTGGACCTCAGTCATCTCTACTTTTCTGGTTTTAGATCAGTCCCTGGAAAAAATATTGTCTTTGCCAACTTGCACTCGCTCAACAATTCCTTGGAGTGTTTCAGGAATAATGAGTCTGATTTTCTCAATGTTATTTATATGTGGGCATCTTGTTTTACAGCAGAAAGGATTTGATAGGATGGATATTGGCTTTAGCAGACCACTTTGTGCATAAAAGTGGTCCTGGGCAGGTTTAACGTTCTAGTGTAGTCAAAGATGCACTAATTTTGAACTGCTGTAGTGAAAATGTTCAGGCTAGAAACACATGTTGGTTTATCCCAGTAAATTAAAGGAAAAGCCTTGTTAATGATAATGATGCATACTTAAGCTCTAAAGTTACCGAGCTGTGGACATTCTTTCAGAGTAACCCAAATAGAAGACTTTTGAGTAAATCATTCTCCCAGTGTTTCACAAAACCATTGCACCTATTTTGTTTACTGTTGTGTGTTTCTTTTTGATTTTTTTTTAACAACTGGAACCAAGTGGCTTCTTTGAGTGAAGAGTCAAAACATATTTTATATGCTAAAGGGAAGAGAAACAGGTCCTGACCTAAACCTGAACAATGTGGATATTTAATGTTGACAACAGTGTTTACATACTCAATAGCTAGACACTTCTATAACCAGTTACTTGTTAAATAGGGGCACCATTTTCTTCAGTATTCTGAGAGTTACGATTGTCTTGCATTTTCTTTTTCATAGCAATTTTCTTTTGAATAAAAGGTGAAGCCAGCCTTACTTAACTGATTAGATGTCAGTTCTCTGGCTTGTTACACTCTCCTTAACCCTGCTCTCGCAAGGAACAGGTGGTGTTACTGATGTCTGCAAATGGACTTGAGCTCAGAAGTAAAACAAAGAGCTGCATGTGAAGGGTAGGAAATGGAGAGAATATAAGTTAGTACTGAAGTGAGAGGCATTTTCCTGCTGTAGACTTCTCTGTGGCTGCTAGTATGGAAATTATAATGAATGTCTGTTACAATTTATTGAAATCTAGTTTGGGGTCAAAAGAAATTATCTCTCAGAGAGTAATGCAGCACTAGGGAAGTTGACTTATATGCCATTGTGATTGGATTAATGACAAAACCCAACCTGTACCTTCATTTTCTGGTGTTATTTTTTTCTAACAAACACATTCAACTATATATACCTTCTAGAATAGAAACATTCCTTCCAGTGTCAGTCCTACAAAATTAATTGTGTTGTTTCATTGAATCATAGAATCAAAGAATCACGAATGTTGGAAGGCATCTCTGGAGGTCTCTAGTCCAACCCTCCTGCTCAAAACAAGAATGCCTACAGGACACTCAGAGTCTTGTCTAGTCATCTATTAGTAGAAAACAATTATTATTAGCAAAGTAGAAATTTCCAAACTGAATCAAACTGACGTCAATCTAGTCTAGTATTCTATTTCTCACAGTTAGTGGCTGCTCTGAAGGACTTACTAAATGCAAAAAATATATTTATCATATGACAGATCTGTAAATATTAGAGGCTATCTTAAGCCATGAATTACGTTTGGTTGGTTGGTTTTGAAATATGTTTATTATCATTTAATGCAAGATTTGATTATTAGTTATGACTGTCTTACTAGTCATCGGTCTTGTTATTAACCTAAGTTATATCTAAGTTTTATACACACACACACATATGACAGTATAATCATAACTTAGTGATCTGTAGCAGGAAAAAGTACTTCAATTTTTCTTTCTGAACTTATTCTTTTCTAATTTTATGTAATAATCCTGTGGAAGAAATAGAAAGACTAAAGAACATAAGTTTATTGTTTCTTATACACAGTATTCATTGCTATGTGTAATGTTATCAAATCCCCCTTAACTGTGCAGGCAATATTACATCATTGTATTGACACAATCTTCTTTATATATTTCATTGTGCCACATACACTGTGCAACCTAAAATATTTGTTTTCCTGATCACAACTGCAGACAGAGTGCGATTTCGCTTTGATGCCTATTTCTCACATATGGGTGGCTTTGACCAGTGTCGGAGGGATAGACAGTTCATTTGCTTGTTGCCTCATTAATTTATTTTTATGGTCAGAATGCATCATCTTGCATTTATCAGTATTGATTTTCATTCGCCTGTACACGTGGCTTCTTTGTCTCACTGGACTTTTTCAGTGTCTACTCCAGACTAGTCTACAAAATTATGTGAATATCTTGTTACTCAAAGGTCCTAAACTATCAGGAAAGACAACAGCCTGTTCTGCATTTGTGAGACGGATATCTTCTGAAGTCTATAGGCCAATTATTTGACCATATTAATTGGCATGGCATCTCTGAAGTTAATGTAATTTGGCCAAAAAATTTATGCCAGCTGAGTATCTTCTATGTCTCATGCAGCGAATAGCACTAATAGCACAATTTTAGTGCCTATATTCACATTTTCAGTGGTATAAACCTGTTTCCTTTTCAAACTTTTAAAGTAATATAGCTAAAGACAGTTGTTGATGTTCACTGGAAAAAACTTGAAATGTTAATAGATTGCAAGTGACGCATATCAGTTTGACATTTCAGACCAATTTCATCCGGAAATAATGCTATATTACTGAAGAATTGATGTGAAGTGTGTGATTTTGGCACCAGAAAGATCAGTGTGTAAGACCAATTAGAGATAAAAGAAGTCACTAAACTTGTTTACACAGCTGGACTTTCAGTCACAGGCTGATCTCCTCCTTTCATGTGCTTCTTTTTCTTTTTTCTTTTGCTTTCTTTTCAGGGTCTGAAATTTAAAGGCACAGAATAGAATATTTTGAAAGTCATTTGCCGTTACATTAACTTCATTTTCTCCCTGGAGTATTCAGTGTCCTAATGCACCGTTATAAAATTCTATGAGTGCTTTTGGCTAATGGATATGATAACTGCAGACAGATTATATAGCAAAGCCGTAGATTCTTAGGGGTTTCTAGGCAGAAGATTGACCTGAAGTAAAAAATTCAGAGAAAAATTTTTCTGCAAATAATGCTTAGCTGCCCTCATTCTTTGGACTCTGTAGTGCAACGTGGGAAGCTCAGATTTAGTCCCAACTCCAATTACTCTTTAAAGCTGTTATGCAAAATGGAACTGCTTCAGCAACAGCCACTGGGCAAACCATACTTTTGACTGCCATGGGACCAGAGACAAAGCACCTTTCAAAGGGTTGAAACACTCTATTTTAAATCTTTGCTCTAAATAGATACAAATTTGTAGTAGCACGAAGCAAAATATTCAGAGGCATCATTGGCATCTCACCAGTCAGACACTCCAGCTGTCAGTAATATGACAAAAAGATGCCTTTCCACTAATAATCTATCTTTGAATATGATTAAACTCTGGCACAACCTGTGTTTTCCAAAGTTCAAATTCAGGTTGGTTCATTGAAGGTAGCCTACCAGATTTCTTAGAAATAATCTGACTGAAATGCGATTGCACGATTTTTATATCTCTGGAGGTGCATTAACTGGGCAGTCATTCTTTTGCTGTCCTTGCTCTTTTATCTCTAGGGAACTATTGGTACTGTCAGAGACAGGGCTCTGTATGGGATTGACCTTCAGTCTAAAGCAGCCCATTCCTGCAACAGCTCCTGACTTTTCACTTTGACAGTAAAGAATAAAGTATTTGTTTTGCTCCAGTTAATTTTTTTTCCATAGGCCAAGAGATGGTCCCAAAGATACCAGTGATATTTTAGTACTCATAATTTCAGACAAGCGCCATCAGTTTGTCAGAAGCTGGCCAGTCATCATGCAAGTCTTGGCATGGGGAAAAAAAAAGACCAAGGCAAAGGGAAAATATTATTCTGGAGGTTTCTGTCAGATAAAATAACTTTGCAGTCAGCAACTTCTTGTTTCTTTCCTCTAGGAGAGCAAATCTTTTGTGAAGCTGGACCTATATCCCATGCTTGCTAGTACGTGTTCCAGGGACCAGTAACAGGATACAACTTTGGGTAATAAGAGTTTTACATTATTACCCAAGTCATATAGACTTGGGTTCAAGTCATGTCGACTGCATCATTCACAGAGAGATTCTTGGGTGGTAGTTTCTGTGTGGCTATACTTACAGTAGTAGAGAGGATAGCGTCTGCATAGCAGGACAATGGAGCATATGTGGAGCTGAGGATGTGTAACATGGATGTGACAGCTCTGAAATGCTCGAGTAAATCTTCTAGCAGTTGTTTCCACCAGTAGCACTGTTATGTCTCCAGAGCAAGAAAGCTTCACTGATGAATGTGGACTGTAGCATGTTGGACATAAACTATGATACAAGCATGTTCTTGAAAGAGGTATTTTCCCCTATGTGTTTTCCTAAAAAAAAAAAAAAGAACTCCATATACTACATACAGATGTCATATTACTGTCATGGCCCTAAGTGTACCAGCAGGCTCTGTAGCCTCCAACCCTCCTCCCCCCGGGGTTTGGTTGACCGTGTTCAAGGCCAGATCTCACGTGATGCAGCTGTAACATAGATGTGTGACAGAGGCGTGAGATGCCTTTCCGAGGCCTCCCCACTTTGCTTAGGAACTACGTTTGAGCTCAGACATTTTCCCCTGGTCTTTGCCTGGGCTGTGCCTCAGGGATACCCATGCTTGGCTATTTTCCTCCCTGGTCCTGATCCTTACTTGATGTCCTGGCTGGACCTGGGATCTGCCTGGTCCCTATGGACATCTATGTGATCTGGACTGTGCCTGACCTTCATTATTGCCAATGGAGAGGGCTGAAGAGGGCACTGCCTGGCCAGCCTGACTGCCTGCTGTGACTGGAGGCTGGTGGCTCCCCTGTCCTTGCCGAGCAGCCTGCTCTTGCTGCTCCCGGCAGCAGACTGTTCTCTGTGCTATCTCGGCATCCACATGCTAATACACAAGTTCACCAGTTCCTGTTTTTGTAAGCGAGAGCTAACATCACTGATTCTTGTAGTCTGTGAAATGAAGTTCATCACATCTGATAATCTTTTTTTTCCCCTTCCACATGGATAGTCTGTTCTTCTCCTTTGGCAATATTATATTTTGCTCTTAAGGAGAAACTCCTTTGCCGGTATAGAGCATATTCTGTGGGCTCTTGGACATTTTGGCAAATATATTTCATTTTCTGCATCTTTCTTCAGCTGTCAAACATTATATTTACTTGTTCTGTTTACATGAGAATGTGTACATGTTTACATATATTGCTTCATGAGCTGTATTTTAGAGGCTCCTAGCATTGAACTCCTCCTGCCTTTCCACCCTTGATTACTTTATTTCTTGTATTTTGAATTTCCTATGATATTCATCGTGTCTGAATGGGCTTTGGCTTGAACTGATTGGCTTCCTTTGCTATCCAAATTGGAATTGTTTTTACATAGTTAATTTTGGATCTTTCAATAGCCTATCTCTGAGTGTTTTGTTCCAGATCCCATTCAGTGTTTTGCCTCTTATCAAGGACCTCAGCCCCTAAAAAATGGGCTTGGCTCAAGTCACTTCTCTATTTTTTCAATTTCTTCTGTTGTCCTCTGTTTAAATTTTTGTTACTCATATATTCTATTTTTATGTGGAGTGCAGTTCTCAAATGCCTGCATTACAGCTTCAGTGTTAGCCTTGTCTGGCTGAGTTGACTGAAACTATTAAAAACCTCAAGTGCTTCAGAATAAGCTATCGTCAGAGATAAAGCTTCCTCTTGACTTCTTTTTTTTTTCTTTTTTATTTTGGTGTCCGTGTTGGTTTCCATTGCTTGCAGATACAAAGTGAATCACTGGATTTAAACTTCTGTGGTTGCCTTCCACATTTCTAAAGTGTTTCAGCTCTGGTGGGGTTTTTATCTGCTCAATTCTTCTGCTCAGGGTAGAGTTTTAGCTCATGCAGTGGCTGCTGTTCAGATAAAGGAATCTAACACTTGGGGTCAAAGCTCTATCTAATCCCTTCAACTGGTCTCCGCTCAGAGCCAAACAGCTCTTTCGAGCTTTTCGTAAAGGTAGTGCTCTCCAGAGGTGGCAGGAGATTGGGTCATCAACATTTGCAATCCCATAGTAGAGAGCAGTGTTTTGTAATGCAGTAACATATGTGTGATGCGTAGCAAAACACCCAAAGTATCTGATGATCAGGACTGTGTGGCTGCGTGGGTAGGAGGGTGATGTGTGAAAAATCAATACAAGCCTCTTCTTCTTTCTGTACATATCTCAGGCAGAGGGAAGAACAACTCTCAGATGTAATCCAGCTGGAGGGTGGGCCTGGGGGGAACCAAAGCGGATACTATAAAGGCATTGCTGATCTTACAGCAAGCAGCTAGATGTCAGAGCTTGGAGGCAAAGTGCTACCTGCTGAGATCTTCTTGGATGTTTACTTAGGGTTCTGGCTTCATCCCACCAAAAGGCCATGATGAGTTAAAATGTATCTTCCTGGAGCAGAAGCAGACCAGTGCTATAGCAAAACCCAAACCATAATTTCTTTATAGTGAAAGAGACTGAATGCCAGCAGAGACCTCTCTGTATTCTCTACGACTGCCCAAAGGGCTCTTCCATCCACATGCACTTTCACATTCAAACTCAGTTCCCCACCCATGTACAAATTAATTGGATTGAAGGACAGAAAGCACAGTGCCCTACCTTCCCAGAAGCTAGTGGGAAATGCTTTTCACCTTATTGTTTTAAATTATTCTTTGTATTGATTTTTTTCCTTTTGATCTATTTAATAGTTAAACATATTTTGTTTAAAGAAAAAAATCTGGTCTCATAACTCTAATGACTTTTGGACTCTGCATTAAAAAAAACCCCAACAGTGTAGTTCTAGAATTTCAGTCTGATTTACTCCTTTCTGTATAAACTGCTGCCCTAGATGACCTTTCCTCATTATGTGCCTTTGGGGATGTGTTCCAAGCATATTTTCTAACAGCTTCAGCTGCAGTAATAGTAGCATCCAAGCATCAGTTAGCAGTGCTACAATGTAGTGTTTTTCATCTTCAAAGCACTTTACAGACATTAGTGAATTAATAATTGAGCAACAGATACTGAGCAGGCATAAATCTAAGGCACTGGCAGATCTCGATGGAATCATATTGAGGATAAAATCACGTTGGAAAACACTGAAAGTCTGGACATTTGCATGCTCTTGAAAAGAAGAGGTAAACAGATCAACATAACAGACGTTCCGTGCTGGTAAAAAATCTAGGAATTTCTCAAACCTGTGAGTGAATTTCAAACAGAAACGTAATAAAATCTGACCACACACTGGTACATCTCCCAGTAGAAATTTTATTTGGTTAGAGGTTTAAACATCAGATATGAAATACTTAGACTCCCTGGAACGTGGGTTGAATCCCAGCAGGGTTGACTCAGCTCGTGATCCTGCAATGCAGAGAAACTGAATTCTAATCATTTTCCTCTATGTGACCTGGATGAGACCTTGCAAATAAAGGTGCTCTCTGCTTGACATGGAGAGAAACCCCACCAGCAGGAACCACGCAGGTAGACAGATTAAGAGCCACATTTTCAGATTCACCTTATTATAGCCTTTATTTTTGGCAGGAACAAACCTGCAAATGCAGATTAGCTGTGACTCTTGTTTTGCACACAGACTCATAGACCTGGAAAGAATCCAGAAGGATCATGTAGTCCATTTTCTTGTGCCAAAGCTGCATAAGCACTACTCATGTCATTACTGTCAGATGTTTGTCTAAATGGCTCTTAGAGCTTGCCAGAATATAGCCCTCTTCGAGTAAGCCATCCTTGAGATTCACCGTCCTCACTGTTAAAAAGTTCTGCTGAGTATCTGATGAAAGTCATCTTTGCTGCAGTTTAATCCTATTTTTTTTTTCTGTCCCAGCCTCCACCTCTGTGGAGACTGCTCCCTTCTTTGCATATCTGAAGGTAATTCTCATGCCTCCTTCGTATTCTTTTCCTTCAGATTTGGCTGTTTTCCCACGGAGAGTTCTTGAGACTGTGAGATATTGTATTAAAAAAAAGCAGTGGGTGAGTAGGAGCTTACTCTAAACTCATAATAAAGAGCCCTGCTGCTCCAGAAGCAGTCTAGGAAGGAAGTGTGATTCATGGTGTCCCTGTTTCTTCTTGAGCTTCCAGCTGTTCTCCCCACAGCCTCCTGTACTTGCAGTTCGCAGCTGTACTGGGAGGCTCTTCCTGCCTCCACGTGCTGCTGCCAGGCATCTTGCACATTCTGCCCTGTACAAATACAAAGGAAAAAGTACCATTTTAATCATGTTCAGATATATCCTAATTTGGGGATGGCTATGACTTTTGCAACATTTTTGCATTCAGCTTTATCAAAGGTGGGGAGAATCGGTTTTATTTTTCCTCTTTTTTTTTTTTTCCTTTAAAAAAATACTGGATTTTATTAACTGTAACTTCCTCAATATGGACCTTGCAGGGAGTAGTTTTTGCAGCATTAAAAAAGTGTTTCACACCCACATGTAAGTAATTTCTTTTAAAATGTATGTTGAGAATATATTTCTCCCCCTGCCTCCACTCCTACCCAGTGAGCAAAAAGTCCACAAGGCGTTTGATGATATTTTTTAGTGGAATTGCTATGGATTTATTCAGAATACCAAGACTATGAGAAAAAAAAAAAAAGCTGTTTTTTAAGTTTGTGTCCAGGAATTCAAAAAGGAAATCAGAATCCTTTTTTTTTAAAAAAAAAAAAGATAAAAAAAGGAAAACTAAAGTATTTAACTGGAACCAGTATATACTGTTTTCATGTGGTAGTTTTAAAAATATGAAAGAAGAAGCCAGACAGAGTATCTGGGAAGTTTCTGGTGAGTATAACACTTAAGGTGTTCACTGATTTCCTCTCTATTACCTTGCAAGTGTGGCATTGATACTAAGCCAGATGCCACATTGCCTAGCAGCCCTTGGGGCATGAACTCTACTGTAGCTCAAGTGGTACACCCGGGGGGGGTAAATCCTGAATGCAGCTTCGTGTGACCAAAGCTAGGCAAACAGAACAGCCTGGCAGCTGCAAAGGCAGAGAGGCTTCGTAGGCAGCTTGTGCTCAGCCTGCATTACCTGGTGAGAAAAAACGCAGAGAGAATGTTTTGTCCTAAGAAGGGTCCAGATTTAGAGGTTGATGGGACCTGCTGGTCAAGCTACTTGATGCTACTTACACACTTGGACCAGAAGGCAGAGCAATATTTTGGCAGGTCAAATTTCCATCTCCCATCTCCAGGGGTTTGTTATGCTTCTTTAGGAATCAGTTTCCCCAAATGCCCTGGAAAGAGAGGATGACCTGGCACCCTCTTCCACCAGCAAGCTAGCAAAAGACACAGTGAAAAGCAGAAGGTAAAGCCCATTTTTATGAGTTTTCTTCTGGTTTTGGATCCAGGCAGATGTCCATGAAACATGTTTGTTCAGATCATTATTTTCGAAGTTTTTGTTGGTTTTGGTTGTTTGGGTTTTGGTGTTTTTTTTTTTTTGTTCCTTTCCTTCCTCATAACAGTTGGAGCTAAAAATACAGTTGTTTTTTTTCTTCTGGGGGAAAAAAAGGAAAAAAAAGAAAATACATGAGCTGATCACTGTAGAATCAGTCTATTGTAATCCAGAGCTGACCACTCATTTTTCATAGTACTTAATTTAATAACCTTTAGTCACTACTAAACTGTATATGATGTATGAAAGTGAACTTACTAAATTTGTATTCCAGTAGTATATCCATCAGATTTTTACCTGTCATTTAGCACTTTTGAGAAAACCTAGCCCATCAGAGGAATCATGCTGTGCACGAGAAGAAATATCTAAAAATACATAAACTATGTAAAACTGAAGATTTTCTCCCTGAAGGATTAAGCAACTTTGTGTCAAGCAAATTACCAATCTATTACCGCACATTTTGGGAAGAAATTCAACATCCACATGTACTTTGCCATAGTTGGTATCCTAAATAACAGAGGAAATTTCTCTCTGCATGGTACATATCCACTCACAAAGGTAGCTTCTAAAAGTGGCAGAACAACTTCTTAACCTCAAGCATTAACAACAGAGTATCAGGAAAGTACCTGGAGATTGTTTCCCACTTGGTGGCAATGAAGTAATTACAGAACAGATAGATGGTTTGGATTTTTTTAGTCTGCGGACTAGTCTGTAATTTAAAAGAAAGAGTGGGGTAAAAAAACCTCCATAACACAAAGGAAAAGGTGCAGAAGCTTTAATTTTAAAGGTTAGCAAGTAATCCTTATAAAACCCAGCAGTATCAGATACTGTTACCATACAAGCAGCCTGCCCTAGCAAAAGTGACGGATACATAATGTAGGATCTATCACAGCAAACATATTTTGAGTAAAATAGAACATTGAGACAAATTTCCGTTCAACACATTGTTGCTAGAATCAGCTTCTTGTTCACTGATCTGACCATGCCCTGTCTGTGTTTGCTGCCTCTCCCTGGCTGTCCCTTCCCCGTCACATCATCTTCAGCCCCTTTCTCTTTTTCAAGCCCTAAGCATTTAGTCTCACACTATCACATTTGCTAATTTATCAAGGTTCAATCTTCACTCTATCAGCAGTGGCAGCCACAATTGCCTGCTTATCTGTTCTTTCCTCAGGCACAAAATCCCTTCTTAAAGCTTTTCTGTACTGTGGCTGCAAATTTTCTCCATCTAGCACTGGCTAAACAATTGGTTGAAAAACTAATCCTCGAAACCTTGTTAATGACATTGTACAAAACCTACCTGTCTCTGCCTTCCATTGGTTTCATATGGCATCTAGATTATGGGCTATTTGGGGGACAGACTGTCTTAATTACTTATCCTCAGAGTGCTTACTGTGCTGGATACTGGCTCTTGACAGAGCTTCCTCAGAGCTTACAAAATTAGAAAATACGGGTTTGCAAGTCAGTCATTATTTTGGATTTCTGAGGAGATGTGTGTGTCTATACTTCACAAAGAGAAGCATATTAATTTTCAGTCTAAAAATATGACTTCCTGTACATAACATACGTAAGTGTCAGATTTTTTCATGTTTGATACATTGTGTTTAGGTATTAACGTTAAAGACAGCATATTTTTAAAACTATCCAATTTTTTATTTAAATGATTAATATTATAGATGGTGTAACAGTAAGTAGCTTTCCCACCAGACTCCATCTAATTTCCAGTGTCTTTTCCAAACTCATTCTCCATTTTCCAAATTTCCTGTCAATAGTAAGTCAGGGTCAGATCTCATGCTAGATTTGCTGTAGTAGTAGGAGTGCAAGGTGGACTACCCAGCTACTAGACAAACACAGCCTGTTCAACGTAGATCTGTACGCACAGTAAAGCTGTATCTCACATCTCCTCTTTGCTGTAACAGTGATCAGTCGTACAAAGAGCAGCAAAAGCTTCTTTTCGGTGCAGTGTTACAGATTCTTTTTGTATCTTAGTGTATACAAGTGGTGGGCCAAAGTCTGAGCTTCCTGCACGCTCCGCTGACTGTAAGGTCTGGATATGGGCCTTTCATGTAGAAAGTGGAATGTGTAGATTGAATAAAAAAAGAAGTTTAAAACCACCAGAATCCATGTCAATCAGCAACCAAACTTCTGAGGAAAAAAAAAATTCCAATTCAAAGTCTGCAAAAATTAGTTTTCTCATACTTCAGTTTGTAGTGTACTAAAGGGAATGACACTCACGTTTCTTTCATGTCTTCATTGCTAAGGTAAAATGCATCTTTTATTATCTTCTCAGTTAAAGTTGTCTTTAAAATTAACATCCCAATTGACAAATATTCTATCATAAAGAATACCATATCATACTATAATGAATTCAAAAATTTTCAAAGAATAATATCTTTTCACTACCTGAAGTGTTTTTTTCTTTTCCAGTTTACTAGCAGTTGCCCAACTTGCTTAGTCATCTTACTTTCTTGCCTTTCAAACAAGAAGGAACTTTTCATATCTTCCAATTTACCAAACAGAAATAAAATAATTCTTATTGATTCATATTTGCAGCATCTTTATGTCTGCTCCACACCAAAGTTTCATATAGCTTTATAAAGTACAAAATCAATTCTTTTTGAGTAGTTTGTCCTACATATAAAACTATATATTCCACAATTTCCTCTATTGTCTTTGAAAAATTAGTTTTGAAACTTAAGTATTGTAGAAACGTGCAAAAATATGAAAAGAGGGGATTTTTTTTCTGACTTGGGTGTCCTGTACAGCAGAAATGATACGATTGCATTTATGAATCATAAAATATTAAAAGTCCATGTGGACATGATAATTTGCCAGCTCTGATATTAATCTGGAATCCAAATTAGAATTTAAATTGGATAGAATCAAAATCCATATATATTTGCTATTCTTTTGAGGTCAGTTTTAAGTGATAAACAGTAGATGGCCTACATTTATTATATATTATATATATTATAATATCTTCTATATTAATTGTCAGATTTATAGTATTACCCATTGATTTTAAAGGGACTTGAATCAGTGTTTTATGTTGTAAGTTAGTTGTAGTAATGACTTTTATTGATGCAAATTACAGATAACTTAATCCATATGAACTGCAATATTAATATATTTTTTATATAAATTCAGATGAACATATAAAAAGAATTTTGCAGAAGCAAGAGAGGAGATGACTTATCAGCTCTGACTATAGGCAGTATTGTACTTCATATTTATTTTTTATTATTTTTGAAAGTGTACATGGAATTAAAAAGCAGGGAAGTATGATTTTAAATTAAAACTATATATTTTTCATGACAAAGTTTTGCAATAATTTGCATGAAAAAGTGCAAAGTTAAAAAATCCATTGCTATTTTTTAATCACTTTCAGCCTGATATGAGTGCTCATTTCCTGGACAGACAGGCAGTAAAACCTGTTACCGCAGTTTGCAGAAGACATGTTTCTTTTGAACTTTTCTTGTTTATTTCTCTGGATTAGATGTAGAGCAATGGGGTTACATTTTCTCAGAGTGGCCTTTGATTTTTGCACAATGGAGTAAGAGCCTTTGCTTTTCTGAAATTGTATTGGCAAGGTGGGAGGGGGAAAGTGGAGCAGAGGTGCTTCCTAGCAATTTCCTTCCAAGTATGGGAATGATTAGAACAATCCTCTTTTCTTTTTCAGACAACTCTAACTTACTCGCTAATGATAACCCCCACATGACAGGTGAGCAAAGCTACAGACATATCATGAACCTCCTTTTTGGGCATTTTGGGGGTTTTAGGCTAAAGGATGTTGTTTTGTTCTTGGGTTTTGGTCTTTTTGCAGTAAGGGGGAACACAGGAACCATCAGCAATCTGAATTTTTTTCATGTTGGAGACTCTTCCAGGCTGGTGGTGTTTTCTTTAGGCTGTAGAAGGAGAAGTGTAAAACTAAGAATCTTTCTCTAATTATTTACAGACTGAGGTTTGAAATGATTGCTTAAATCTAATTCAAATTTGTATTGAGTTTTTTATTTTTTTTGGTCAAGATTACGAGGACAGATTAGCTTTCCTAAATGAAACAGAAAGCAGGACTTGAGACACTGTTCTTGCTACTTAGGTTGCTGTCAGGCATCAACAATTTTGTTCAGTGGTGCTTTGAGTTTTCTGACAGGTAACATGAAAATTGAATAGTCTGATTAGAGCCTTAGGTACTCACTTCAGGATTCAAACCTGGGGAAAGATGTACAGCATATTAGTGGCCCCAACAAGATTTAGAAACTGACCTTTTTTAAAAAATACTGTATGGTCTAACAATGCCTATCTGTGATTGCTCTGTGGTGGGTGCTACTCTGTCATAATTTTAGTGTGAAGCTGTTACAGAGTGTGCTCAAAATAATTACAGCTTATTTAGGGATCTGCCCGTGTACCTTAAATCAGTTCGTTGTATTTAAATAATGCCAAGTTATTGACACATTTGAGAATGAAATTGAAAATGAAGAGTGATACACTAGTTTTGATTATCTTGATTCTTCTTCCCTTGAAATCCCGTAGCTTTTCCATGGATGTCAGCAGGAGTTGAATCAGATGCACAGTCAGTAGGAGAAGTAAAATTAAGTTAAAAAACAGAGTGATGAATGAAAAAAGTCTGTTCAGAATTGCATGTCCCTGCTTTGGACAGCTTAAATCATACACCTAAGATTTCTGAGACAAGACACATCAAACCAGAACTAATTTCAGTTCAGTCTTCTTCCTCTTTGTTGCAATAGGCATGTCCTTCACTCTTCAGCTAGATGCTGGAGTCACAGAGATGTCATGAGTACTGGAAGGTCAATGGTCTTTGTGTGAGACACCCATCCTCTCCGCAGGCTCACTGGTTGTCTCCAAGTTCTTCCCACAGAAAAAGAACTTATGATTCCCCTCCCAACAATGCTTGAAGTGGGCTTGAAGAATACTATCACAATGATCCCTAAGGTTTTAATGCAGGTTGAAGTGAGGTGTCCTGGGAACTGGAAATATAAAGTTGATTTTACTCAGCCAAGTCCATTGACTTTACAGTGAATATGGCGAATCAGACATGACTTTAAGGGAATGTGATGAAGAGGATGCTTTCTTCCAAAGAGCAGTTGAAGAAAATTAAATACATACTCTCGTGACTCCAGCAACTACAAGCAACTTAATGAAAGAATTCGTGCAGGAAATTAGAAGTCCCGTAACAAGAATTTGTAACATCAGATTAAGGGTGGCAACACACAGTCAGACAATTCGAGTTCAGCTGTCTAATTATGTGGGCAAATGAACCATCCAGTTAATGCAGAGAGACAGATCCTTTCAGAATGCTATTTAAACCAAGAATCTTACTTATGTTTTTGAATCATTCTTAAATGGAGTCTATTCTCTGTTGCCTGTAGTGGGAAATGAGGGCTGCTAGATGGCTGAGTGCCTAAAGCCAGATGAAGTAAATATCCTAAAGAGAAGAAATAACCTGGAAACTTCAACTCTGATGGATTCATTTCAATAGAACGCATTACTGTAGCATAGTATGATGATTTGTTCAGGGCATGATGATAGGTGGAATATTGAAATTGCAGCATGTATTTACAGAAGACTGACTGAGGCAGACAAAGTTAGTATCAGCACTTGGTAGGATAACAGCCTATTGAGAAATTGTATGGTTCTTAAATATTTGGAATACAGTATAACGTTCAGTAACGTACTTTGTGAAAACTTAGGCACAGACCTTGAAAAAAATTAAGCAAACAGAGCCCCAAAGCTGATCCTTAAGGAACTCACTTAGTAACCACCATCCCTTTAGATTGTTTCTTGATCTGTCTTCCTTTAGCAAGTTATTTCCCAGCTTATAACTTCAATAGTCTCCTGCTGAGTGTAACATCAGAAATCTGGCAGAATATTCCTTAGATTTCTAATTCAGTTTTATATAGACTGGATCCTGTCACTGACAGCCGTGTAAATCAGAAGTAACTCTAATGAAATCAGCAATCCAACAATGGCTTAAAACATGTGTGAGAGGAGAATCAGATCCTCTCCCGCTCCCTCCCTCCCAAGTGTCAGCTAAATAAGCTTTCAAGCTTTTGAAATAAATTCAAAGTTCGTATGTTGTGAGAGCTGACAGTGCCAAGATCCTATAGAATGCATCTGCCCTTCATTGTGTCTGTTCAGCATTCATCTGAAGGCAGAATTTCGTTTGTATGCTGAACTGAGACAAACCTACAACACTTATTAGTATCTTTGGGCACTGGAAATACATAATGAAACTGTCAGCATAATCTAAATTATGAGATAGATAATTTATCTGCTGTAACAGTGAATGAAGTGTTCTCCCCAGTGCTCAGAATAATTCTCTGCTTTATATACTTGTCTAAACACTGACCACATGTTGGGCAATGTGTTTGTAGCATTTGCCCCAGTGTTTGATTTTTGAACTGGCATGCATTCACCACTCCAAGTAAGTAAAATAATCCAGGGGAAAAGCACAAAATGCCCATTAAAGAAAACAATTTCAATAACAAGTTGAGCCCCTCGGGGACTAAGCTATTAAAAAAAGCAATCAGAAACTTGGAGGGTGGGATTTTATGCTTTTATTTGTATTTAAGACATCCACAAGGCCAAGATACAAAGCCAAAGAATAGGGCATTTGGTTAAAAACCTGAAGAAAGAGAGTTCATTTCTTTGTGAAGTTAACAACTACTGTAGATTAGAAAATGAGTTCTTACCAAAATTGCCAACTATAGAAAAATATTCCTTTGTTCCAGAAATCCCTCTGGGATGACATTCTTTACATATGTTAATTTCTGTTAAGTTATATGATGTTCCACTAATGAATGGAACAAAAATGGTTAGATGGCTATGAGAGAGCGAGCCAGCCAGGAATCTTTCATTATTTAGAGCTATGCATGAAAGACTGGTCAGCATTTCCATTAAAACTTGCTATTTTCAGGGGTTTATGCTCAGCTGCAAACATTTTCTCCAACTGACTATTTGAGGGTTTCAGTGTGAGTGCACAGTCTGATTTTACTGATTATGGCTTAAAGAAGTGTGATGTAAAAAGAAGAAATGGTTAAATTTGGCTGAGTTAATGTTATTTTGTTACATAGTATTACAAGATGTGAATTCTTAACTGAAATGCAAAATGCATAGTCTAAATCTGGACCTCTAAGAAGGATGACCATGTAGGTGAATTAGACTGATGTTAATTTTTCTGGCAGTGACTGTGGCACAAGCTTTGTGAGCTGTTTGGGGCAAGCCAGTTGAGTTTCCTGTGTCTCCGTTTCTGATCTTAAAACCTGTTTCTAAAACCTATTTCTAAAGGAAGTAGCCCATTATTGCTTTTAATTGTTGGATGGTGGTATACTGATGTCTTATATTAAGTTTTCTTTTTTCCCTTCCCTTCCCTTCCCTTCCCTTCCCTTCCCTTCCCTTCCCTTCCCTTCCCTTCCCTTCCCTTCCCTTCCCTTCCCTTCCCTTCCCTTCCCTTCCCTTCCCTTCCCTTCCCTTCCCTTCCCTTCCCTTCCCTTCCCTTCCCTTCCCTTCCCTTCCCTTCCCTTCCCTTCCCTTCCCTTCCCTTCCCTTCCCTTCCCTTCCCTTCCCTTCCCTTCCCTTCCCTTCCCTTCCCTTCCCTTCCCTTCCCTTCCCTTCCCTTCCCTTCCCTTCCCTTCCCTTCCCTTCCCTTCCCTTCCCATTAAAAATGCTTGATTTCAAGTGGAAATGACCAGAAAACCTGCTTTCTAACACTCTGCGATATATTGCTTTTTTAGTCTCTTGTGAATGGTGAATATACCTGACTTCTGGACTACCCTTTTCTATAGTAGAAATGCTATTTTAGAATCAGATTTCATCCTGTTGAAGTTCTGCAATGAGTCTCCTTTTTCTCTCAGATGTCTAAGTCTTGTTTGTCTTGCTGTTGAATGGTTTTGCAATGTACTTAGACTACCTCGTGTATGGATATTCATTCCAACCATTCCTGTAAAAGGGTCTTTGCAGAGCCCAGTGTTCCAAGTGATCTTAAAAAGTACATAAATAGCATATTTCAGATCATACTTTGGTAGGTCTTTTAGTCTATTGTCCCCAGGCAAGCTTACACTCAGGAAAGTAATTAGGAAAATTAATTCACCTATTTGATTTAGTCCAATGTCTATATAACAGTCCAATAACTGTCTGATATTAGGCTTTCTGCGTAAGATTCATACATGAATAGCATGAAAGTGATCTGGGAGATGTTCAAAGCAGAAATCTAACTAAGATGCTTTAAACTTCCTATCTGCAGGAGTGTTTCTTTCCACTGATGTAGGGAGAGTTTAGAAAGAATAATGTGTGGTATAAGTATTTGAAGATAAGTGTTGCAAATACCTCCATAATTTCTTTTCCTAGAGAGAGACAGATCTCTGTACATTATTTATGCTCTTGGTTAAAGAATGACTAATAGATTTGATCCATTCTTTGCCCCTAAAATAGGACACCAGCAATTAAATTCATCTTTTGGCTATAGGAATGCACATTTTCTATGTATATTGCTGAACCATTAAGCAAAAATTATCTATACAGTACTCTGTTCAAGTTGTCCGACCTTCAAGATCCATGAATGAAATAATTCCTGCTGTGTCTATTTTTACCTGTTGACCTTATCCTGCTACTCATTTGGTCTGGTGGCTGCTGAAAGGTCAGACAAAATGTGAAGATGATGAACTGCCTGGTGTATCTGTTTTTTTTCCACTGTTGTGTCCCATCTCCTTTTCTCCTGAGGCTGGTATTTTTCATTATAATTACCCCTCAGTAATGCAAACACGTGTGGAAAGTGGAATGGGGAAGGCTGGAGGTGGGAAGTAGACAAATTCGTCAGTCAAGCAGCTATTTCAAAAGAGATCATAATGGGGAAGAGATGCTATTCTCTCAGACAATGGTTTCCTTTTTTTTCCCGTAATAGTGCAGGTATGTTACTTACATAAACTTGTTAGTATAAACAGGAGTGAAACTTGGAATATGATCTCCTACCTTAATTTTTCACTGATGTGGCACATGATTGTGCAAAAGTAAAGGATCTCCCCGCCACCAGAATCCTCAACTATTTTGAAATTTATTCTAAACTTAAAGTAACTTCTTGAACTCATTGCTCTCCACCATCCTCATCCACCCATTTCAGTGTTTGTAGGTAATGTGTGATATCCTCTAGCTATTACATCCACCTGCTAGGCCTTCAACATAGAAGACCAAAATATCTACAATATTCATTATCCAGGATATGTAGTGATATATACTTTAAGATGAAGTTTCCACTCCCTCTCCTAAAACAGTGAAGAAAAAAACCTCTGTAACATCTATGCTTTAGCAAAGTTTTCCACTGCATACAAACACCAGACAACTCACAGCTACTTTTTCACCTCCTCTCTAGCAGTGAAGTATTCTGTATAGAATCTAAGCAGACTGTTAGTTGCCTATTATCTAACTGCTTATTTACCAGTGATACAAATGTACATCTTAATATCCTATATAGTTGTCTCAGCCTGTTATTGTAGATAATGACTGCAAAGAACAGAAAAGTAGCTGGCAAATCAAGATTAATTTTTATGAACTATTTTCACAGTTTTCTGTACAGGGATCAGCTCTTCATGTCATTTTCTTCCCTAATATAAGTGCAAAGACAGACTGTATTTTTTCACTTTATAATTAATAACACCTACACTGACTCTTTCAATTGACTGTTAAGTATTTTTATGAAGTGATGATTTCTCTGTTTTTCCTCATTATTTTTCATTCTTTGACAAATAGCATTTATGAGTTGAATAAGACCTGTGGATTTTCACAAATTTGTTTGAAACAACCCTCTATGTTACTAATTTGGTCTTTGTGAGTGTTTGTCTGAAAAAGTCATGTGATTTCTATTACTTTACTGAATGACCTGACATTTATAAACAAGAACAGTGCCAGAAGCAATCATTAGGACACTTGGTCTCTCACACATAGTATGGGGAAGGACAAAAAGTAGTAAGATTAGCAGATCAAGAAAATTTCAGGGTAGTACATCTTTTTACCATCATTCTACTTTAGGGGAAAAAAATATCCCTTTACCTACAGATCTTCTCTTCAGTTTTAAAATAGTTGATTTATTTGTGACTATAAGAAAAGATGTAGGTTGGATTCATTAATCTTTTATTTATCTTGTTGCGCTGTTGAGATCACACATTAATCCCATACTGATGTATGCATTTGTCTGTCCTGTGGAGTAGGTCTGGTGCATCCATATGAATATTCTTCATTCATAAGCTGAGGATATTGTAGGTCCTCTCTAATCCTTTTGTTCTTACTGGGGATTCTGGCAGTGGTAAAAGCCATCTCCTGTTCCAGACAAGCTATTCAAGACAATACCTTCCTTTTTCCCCTGGAAGTTGCAACAAAATCCCTGTAGGTCATAAATGTTGGAAGAAGTACTATTAATGCTCAAAGAAGCAAGGAAATATTCTACCCATTCAGTTAGATTAGTAAATAATATAGTAATTTTACACATATCATAGAATCATACAATCGTAGAATAGTTTGGGTCAGAAGGGACCTTTGAAAGTCATCTAGTCCAACCCCTCTGCAATGAGTAGGGATATCTTGAACTAGATAAGGTTGCTCAGAGCCCCGTGCAACCTGACCTTGAAAGTTTCCAGGGATGGTGCATCTACCACCTCTCTGGGCAACCTGTGCCAGTGTTTCACTACCCTCATTGTAAAAAATGTCTTCCTTATATCTGGTCTGAATCTACCCTCTTTTAGTTTAAAATCATTACCCCATTTTCCTATCACCACAGGCTCTGCTAAAAAGTTTGATCCTGTATTTCTTATAAGGCTCCTTTAAGTAATGAAAGGCCACAATAAGGTCTCACCAGAGCCTTCTCTTCTCCTAGATATCTCTTCCTGAACAGTCTTGGTGTTAAAACCTAATAGGGTCAAAGTCACTGTTTCAGACATTCAGTAGTCTCAGGAATTGTGGTTCCCTTATTGAATTAAAAAATGGCAAAGGCAGGTAGGTTCATCATGTCTAAAGTTCTTATTAACAATTACCTAAACCGCTATGAGCCTCTGCTCAGGAAATCTGTGTGTGTTGAAAGGAACTCTTCTCCTTACAGAGACTGTGGAGTATGAATTACCTATCTATATCTATGTGTATGTTACTTGTGTATGCTTAAATACTCTGTTGAGGATGAAGCTATCTTAACACACATGCTGCAGAAATTCTTAGGGAGATAAGGTCCCTGTCAAAATAATTAGTAAATTTAAAATATTTAAGTTAAATCGACATGGTAACTATCACATGAACTAAACAACGAATGGACCTCCATTAGATGGGAGGACAGACTTCCCACCAAACATGTGTTTATGTGTCTTCAAGATTGGTCAGCTTTACCATAGGTTATCTTCCTCATACGATACACAATAATACAAAAAAACCAAAGACAAACAAAACAGTAAACAAAACAACACTTTGAGGCAAAATGATAACAGCTTATTTTTGGATATAATTGTGGAATTTTTTATATCAGAAATTCTTGGGTGCTTTTCATTCAAGATACATAGATAAGCTTGCTTTTATGTAGTTTTCCTAAATTATAATGAATCCCTAAATGATTCAGACACATTGTCTACTTCTTGTTTGGAATGACCTGAGCAAAACATGTATCTGCTGTTCTTTAGACAGGAAAAATGGTCATAGAGGAGGCTCCAAAGATAATCCACTTTCTCATTTCATTCCTGCTTAGGAATCTTCCTATTTCATTATAGGAGTCTTTGAGACCCTAGTATGGAAGATAAATCGTGTTGGTTCACTTCTTAGCTTCATCTCTTCACTGAGATATAACACTTAGTAGACATTGACATTTCTTAGGATTAAGGTACCTGGTCTGATTCACAAAAGTAATTTTCACCTATTTTGAGTTAGTGCCTATCATTTTTAGACAACTAAAAGCAGACATTGCAGACTCAGGCCTTTGTTGACATGAGTTTGCATTTTTCTGGCTTAATACTAACTTCGCTGTGCGAGGCATGTGATGAGCCTGTGAACAGTCTTGGCATGTTGTTATTCTGCCTTGAGGTGCCACTATAGGGCTAGTGGAAGTGAGGGCAGCAGCTTCATCTTGAGCAGCAGAAGGAAAAGCAGCAATTTGGATTGTGTGCCATTTCCCTCTTTATTCTTAGAATTATTCTGTAAAAGACATCAAAATGCTCCTTGTTCGCTGTATGATTATGTTCTCTGAGGAATTAGTAGCGAACGACATAGCATGTAAATTATAGATAATGAAGAACGTATGCAAAGACACTATTTGAAGTGCCCAAGGTTAATTTCTGTGTAAAATAATGATATGTTCACATAAAAATTGATGTTATATGCAAATTAAGGAAGAAAAACCCTTTTATTATGACATCTTTATAAATTAATCAATGTACCTATTCAGTGACTATACATAGTAGATGCCCCATTTGAAATATCTTCAGGATATACATAAGCAATGAAAATAGCATCAAAATGTAAAGTTATTTGCACTAATCATGTGAACCATTTTGTTTTGTAGTCAGCCAGATGCTTCAGAATACAAAAAGATAAATCGAAAAATTAAATCAATAAGAGAGGAAAGATCCTCTTATGGCTGAGGCAATGGATTGGAAGTCAGGAAATTTGATTTCAGTTTCTGACTGTCACAGGCTTCCTGTGTGACCTTAGGTAAGTCATGTTTTCTCTCCAGACCTTGGTTTTTCATCAGTTTAGAGGAGAGAGTAATGTCCTTCCTTCTGAACTGTTCTCTCTCCCTTTTATTATTTTTTTTTTTTATATTTGTAAGCTACAGTGTATGCAGCGTTACCCTGAAAACTGCATTAAATGCTTCATACTTTAAATTGTAAGGTCTCATCTTTCAGAGGAATGAAGGCTTTTTGTGGCCACAGGTATTTTATGGCTGAATTTGCCTTTTGAACATGGCCCCAAGCCAGCACCCACTTTCAAACTCAGCACACTGTTTTATTGATGCAAGCCTGTGCTAAGTGTCCGTCTGTGGGAGGTTTGCAGGCAGGTAGGGAGGCAACCTGAACTGGCACTACCTCTTTGAATAGGTACAAGTAGAGTCCTCTTGCAGCGTGTGTTGGCTTGGCATCATGGTGGTTACGTCCATCTGGCCAAACCTTTCCCCATACACACTGCAGGGCCTTGCAGAAGCTTTCATATGACTGACATCAAACAGATGTGTCAGCTGTGTTCCTTCATCAACTGTGTAGTAATATGCTACCTGGTTTTCTTCAGAACCTCTGGACACTGGACTAACGCAAAGAACACTCAGTGAAATTATGAAAGGTCTGACTGATAGAAAAATAATCATTAACAGGTAGTCTTTTCCTCTGTAATGCTTGCAAATGCGCACACAAAGTTTACCTAGATATGTGAAATCACTCACTTCAGCTATTGTGACATTTTCAAATGGTCATTTTCAAATATTTCCCTACAAAAATTAGAGAAAAATGTTTGAATGAAAACTATTGATTTTTTGAATAAATATGAGCAACTGAATTATTGATTTATTATAAGTAATTGGTTTATTGTAATGCAGTAATGTATCAGATATTCTTTTTAACTTTTAGTTATACAAGCATCGAAAATAAGTAACGTATTTATGATATTGTAATCGGTATTTTCTTTGCATTTTATTTCTGTTTCTGTTTTTAATTTAGATTTTATATATTGAAAAGACATTGTGTTTTACATATGTGACTTTCTTTAAGACCGAGAATAAAGCCCCAATTCTACAACAGTAAAGTGTGTTTGAATTGATATGTCTTAGAACCAAACATATTTGTAGCTATGTGCACAAAGCTTTCAGGGTGTATTAGTGTGTGTTTGTGTACACACAGACACCAACACACATACATACATCAACTGCTTCAGTAAATACAGGTCTTTATTTCTGTCTTTCACTGCAAGCTATGCTCTTCTCTATAAATCTGACACTTGTCACATTACATGTGAATATCACCGAAAAAAGGATTTTAAACCAAAACCAAACGCACTGGTATCCCATAACTATGACAAATCGAGTTTATTTTCCGTTTTGAAAACATAGCAGGACATTCGTTCCTCACAGTGGCAGATGTTTTAAAATACACAGAAAAGGATATTTTAAAAATTACTTCTATTCATTGAATCTCCAAACAAATTGAGGCTTCCCTTTGTGGGTTTTACACATATATACATACATCTGTACCTAGGCTTGTTATCTAGCCTCCTTGTTTAGACAGTTGGGGGAAATACCACTCTAAAGATGTGATTTATCTCATCTAAAGTCAACAGCTGTGTACTGTCTGTGTTTCTTTTCATAATGCAAAATTTCTTCTCATAATGTAGGATATTACCAAGTGTAGATGCGATGAAAGATACTTGTAATGAATGTTTTATGTGTTGCTACTTACAATGAACATGTTAAAACGTTTAAGCAGTGCATCAATACCAATGGTCATCCACATTTCCCAGACATGTCTTTCTAAAAAGACATTATTTCTAAAGTTAAAGAAGAGCTAACACATTTTTTTTTAAAATCAAAGTAATAGTCCAGTGTTTTTCTGGCTGCCCACACAACAGGAAGCAATGAATCAGCTTTAGTTGCATCACACCAGCAGGATTACTCGTGTCCTTCACACTCTTACTGAAATGTTGCCACTCTTGATATGGGGACACAAACTCTATGCTTGGCAAGTCCACAGCATTGTCAACTAGAAAGCAAATACGTCCTCAGCTTTGTCAAATCAGCAAGGACCTTTTGTTTCCTTCATGGCTCAGAAGCTACACTATATTGCAACCACTCTCTAAGAGATATGGACAGTCATAAGAAATTAAAGGTCTCTCTTGAGAATTCAGGGATCATCGCATGCTGTAGAACACAGTAAAGAGTGGAGAAAATTTACTTGCAGTCCAGATCAACATATGCATCTGCTATTTAAATGTTCTTGATTTATAGCAGAAACTTTCATGAGGCTGGTTCAAGATCATTCCCTTAATAATCATTATTTCTCTCTTTCAATTTTTTTTTTACCTCCAGCCTTCAAGTGAATGCATTGTTAAGAGCTCATTACAAATGAAATATTATTTAAACAGTCTTATTATGTTTAGCTAGAAGTTTTCATAGATACATAGATTACTTTAAGGCCAGAAGGGACCATTACACCAACTAGTTTGACTTGAATAATGCAGACTGTAGAACCACATCAGCTTCTCTTGCAATGAGCTCTGTAAACTTTCACTGCAGCTCATCTACAGACACATTTTGTCTTAATTTGATAATACAGAAATGGAGAATCTGTAACTTTACTTGGTAGCAGTTTGTTCATAGAATTAATTTTCCTTGCAGTTAAAAATGTGTGCTATTCTTGCCGTGGCCAAGCTGTTAAAGTTAATTCCACCTTCCATTTAAATTTTTTTTTTAAGGATGCTTATAGAGCTTTGTTAAAAAAACTCCTTTGGAGCTGCAATTTCTATGGTTGTTTGCAGCCTAATGTTTAGTTTGCTCATTGGAGAAAAGCAAAACCAAAATTGGTGAAGTGGGGTCTGACTTATGGCCCTGAAATAAAGAAAAAAATTATTTTCCTTTTTTTTTTAGTAGTAAAAATGGCTGAAAGCTGCAGTCTAAAAATCTGGGCTTTTGTGTAGTTGCTTGAGATCAAAGGAGGAAGATGTGCTTAAAGGAAGCCATTTGCACAGCTTTAAAGTCAAGTACTTACAATCAGAATATAATATTTTTTAATTAAATGAAAGTTAGAAACACATACTGGCACCCATTCTGTCAGGTTATGGCTCTCACACCTCTGTGTACTTCAGTGTCACCAGTATTGATCATATGCAGTTAGGGATCCACTCTGACAATTCTTTTGGTGGATCAGAAAAATTCAGTGGTATGCTTTTGTCTTTACTACTTTTGAGAAAATTTGGTGATTTCCCAGTACTCTGACTTTCTAACGATTTTAAGAAATAGAATAAAATTAAAAAGGAGGTAGGAGACATAATGAAGACTGGAAAATATTTTGAAAGAAGTGCAAAGCATTTGAAAAATAAGATTTATATACAGGTTTGACACAAGCTGGTAGAAAACTTGGTATTTTTCCACTCGTAAGCTGAATTCTCTCTGAATATTTCCTTTCATAATGAAGCTTTCTACCCTAATGAAGTGCTAGTTACTGGAAAATAGTATAGCTTGAGATGAATTAGTAACCTTACCAAATCAGCACTGCAGTGACCACAGTGCTGTAGGTGGTACGGGGACAGAGAAAAGCTTTGAGAGAACCCCAGCTCCACCGGACTTTATAATTCCCATGAGCTTCAGAACCAGTCAACTCTGGAAACTAAACTACAGAAAGTTTTTTTTAAAAGTATGTTTCTTGTTTCACCAGCCCCTACAGCTAGTTATTATTCAGATGAATACAAAAATGTGGCAAGTTTATTAGCACTCTCAAACCCGTAATGGAATGATTTAAATTTAAGTCAGCTCTTTCAGATGAGAAAAGTCTGTGCATCCTATCCCCCAAGGCCAGGTAAGGCAAGAACAGAACATTAATAAAAAAAAATAATTTTTTTTTTTCCTGTTTTCAGTATGGTGCAACAGATGCATTTCACTTATAGTCCAACTGGCATATGTTTGACAGATATGAAGGACTTTTTTACTTTCTTGCTTGTTTTCTCTTTGCCTCTTTCTCTTTGTCTCTCTCTCTTACTGTATTTTCTTTGTAGAAGATACTAGAATGCCAAAGTTTGTTAATTAAAAGTCAAATGTTCTTATTTTATTACAAAGCTGCAAAGAATTTTGTGTCGTAATCAAAGAGAGCTTAGAGAATCCTTCATGAAGGAGTGGCATATCATGGGAAAAACTGTCTCAATTATTTAGCAAATCTGAGAGTGAAGAAAAACTGTGGGATCCAGGAAGTTTTCATCCTGTCCATGATGCTGACTTTATCTTCCCAAAGTGAAACTGGATGCTCAAAGAAAGACAATGAAATTGTCTTTGTAATTCTAAATCCTACTCAAGGTACCTTGGCTGGAAATCACTCTATCTCAGTATTCTTCAGTTTTCCATTTCTATTACAAGAAGCCAATGCTGATTATCAGACTGGTAGTCCATCGATGCAACACTAGTCAGCAAAAGTTTATGAGCCGAACTCTGAGAGTATATCTTGTCTTGGTATGACAGCGAACGGCTGCACCACCGTAGTTAGCTTATTACTTTGTGTATTAAAAAGGAAACAAATCAGTATGTAAACATGTCCAAATTAGTATCAGTGCGAAACTTTCCCATATGTGAGAGAGAGTTAGCAGAAAACCTATGTGTTATTTATACCATTCTTGAGCTTTAATTTTACTTTGATTATGGAAAGCTGCATTACATTTTTATTCCTCTGTCACAAGGCTATTGTGAAGATTAATTATTGAATGTTTCTAAATGGTTTGGCAATCAATGATAACTATCACTGTAATTTACGATAATTGAACACCTACAAACTTTTTTTTGGTAGGAGAAAATTTGAAAGGTCAGTATCAGCCTACACTTGGCATAGGATTCAAATCTTCTGTAAAAAAAACCCAAAACAAACCCACAACCCAAAACCAAACAAAATTGAATCAAGTAAAGAGGATGGCAATCAGAAACTCTGAATACAAATATTTTCTTCCTTTAGGGGAAAACTCAGTTCGTTCATTTTACATTTTAAACATTCCCTTGCAGTGACATGAATTCAGAGCGACATCATTGCTCTTGCATACAATCTAAGAAATGAAATGGGGTAGGAGGGACATACCAGACTACAATATTTTGCATTCTGTGGGAAATGCAAAAGGACATACGATAAAATGGGCTTCAACAGTGTGACGATGGATACTGAACTAGGACCTGAAAACAGATGAGGGTGGAAAAATTATTTCAGCCTTACTAACATGGAAGCTTAAAATAAAGTATCCAGAATTGGTTGCAATTAAAAACTTTAATTATAATATTTAATCATGATTTATCTCTTACTTTGCTGTTTCGTTGCTTTCTCTCTTTTCATTGATTAGGAACCTGAAAAAACTCTATGGATAGACTCATCTAAATACCTTCATCTGCACACCAGGTACACTTCTTTGGTTGGTCCTTCGTGACTTCTAAAATACTGATGCAGTGACCTTTGCAGATGGGCAGCTTTGCAGTTTTGTTACCGTAAGGGAATTAATATCTTATTTCTGTATGCTGTGCACTCTGAGAACTATATTTAAACTGGTAACATTTAGAAAAGGAAAATATTTCATCTGCAGACTTTTTTTTTTCTGCTTGACTCGAAATTCTTTGCCATACTCCTTTCTGTCTGTCAGTTTGTGCCTTTACGTAGAAATGTGAAGAGACAAGAAGCCCTAGTAAAACCAGAACCCAGCCTTAAAAAAATTGTGTTGACAATTTCTTATAATGGAGACTGTAAAGAGTTAAATGATTGTGGAATGCTGAATATTTGTAAAGCTCCTACTAGAGACATGTTTATTTTTTATATTAGAAGGTTAAGCATACCTGCCTGACACCTGGCTTTCTGCCTGCCTGTGTAAGCTTTCAGGGGTTTCCTTGGGTCTGCCAGCAGAAACTCACTACCTAAGTCTACCTGCCAGGAGAAACTCACTGCTTGAGTGTACCAATGCCATCCCCAGACACAACCACCATGAAATTATGTTGCAATGAGCAGAGGAGGAAGAGACATGGCTCTTGTCCAAGCTGGTCGTAGGGAAAGCAGTTAGTGAATTCTGACCCTGCGGCTCCTTCCAGTTTGTTTGGATTACATTTGCAACAAGAAATATGAGGAGAAGGATGATGATGATGATGATGATGATGATGATGATTATAACAACAACAACAACAACAACTTAATTTAGCCATATTTTTCCCTAGGAAGCAGGGAGATGTAAAAAAAATAAATGCTGTGTAGCGAGAAAAGAAGGGGGGATCTCAGACCTATAGTTTTCCTCCTGGTGACTGCTGAGAGGCGTAGATTAACATCAGCAACAAGTGAGTGAGGTTGGACCCTTTCACAGAGACTGTGCTGTCTGCAAGAGGGTGGAGGCTGTGTCATTTTATATTCAATTATCACCACTAATAAACACGTCTCCTGAACCATCACCACCCACTTATTCTAAGTGGTTCTTTTAGATTTTTTCCTCCTATTCTTTGAATGATCTTGTCCTAGCTTGCACCACTTAGGTGTAGACAGGTGTGAGGGTTTTACTGTCCTCACTTTAAATATCATTGTTAATGAATGAAACACCCTAAACCACCACCACCCTCTCACTTTGAATGATTCTGCAGTTTTAGTCTAATTTTATATTTTCAGCCATCATGCCCTAGCTTGTACTTACCTATTAGCGTCATCTTCATCATCATCTTCTAGATCTTTCTTTTTCCCGTACAGGGGAAAAAAGGTATAGTTCTGTACCTTTGTTGCAACCTCCCGAGCAGCTTTGACTCCTTTTGGGATGAATGGAAATTCAGTTCTTTAAAATCTACACCTTTCTAGGTCTTATTCTTCTGTTGAACTTCCTGCTTCTGGCTTTGAATATTACCTCTTTATCGAACTGGCCTAATTATCTGGAACAATTTGAAACACCAACACTGAATTTTGCACTATTGATGGAAGATCTTCCTTTTCTCTGTTTTTAGAACATCAGTATAGACACAAGGTCATTGCTAAAGTCTTGTTTTTTCATCTAATTATTCTATTAGGATGTTGGACTATGAACAAGTAGTTTTGACAAATTGGAATATAAATGAGGGATAAAATTAATGACACGTTTGAGATCTTTGTCTCAAATAGTATCCTACTTTTCTTTAGTTAAACTGCTGTGTCAGCACAATGGAAATAGTCTGGCTTTAAAATAAAATAAAATGATTATTATGCCATATCATGTTTTATCCATTTATGGCACTGTCTATGTGTAAACCTATTTAATCTGTTTACCAATATCCAAGATTTGTCTATGGTAATTCATTAGTTCATGTTTGGTTTTTTTTTTCCTAAGAAGTATGGCATAAGTGGTAAATAATTCCCTACGAACAATCTGAAAACAAAACATGGAAAACATTAATCTTCTACAAGCTTCTTTTCTTTTTGTGTAAGATTGTCCCTGGGATTACACAAAACAGCATTTGAAAGACCAAGGCATAAGTTCATTCATTTCAAGGCATTTAATATTTCCATATTTTGGTGCATAGTAGCATGTAGCTGCTCTTGTTCGTTTTAGAAAAGACTGCAGTTAAATCTTCATGTACCACATTCTGTGATAAAACCATATTCTACAGATTTCAGAACTAGGATGGGACTTGGAGACTGAAGGCTAGACTGTTTCATTAGATGTTGTGTTAAGACTTCTACAACATCTGCCTTCTTTTTGTTGGGCTTGATTCTGGAGTCCCTGTTTACTTGAAAAGTCCCCCAATGTGTGAACAGTCTCACTGGTTTCAAGGTATGTACTTGAAAGAGAAGATATAGTCCTCTATCTTAAAAACTCTTTCTAACTATAAGTGCAAATATCTAAAAATATATAAAAAAATATAAAAAATATATAAATAAATATATAATAAATATAAACATAAATATATGAAAATATATACAAAGCTATACATGAAAGCGATTTCTTTACCTCAAAGGTAGATTTATGTAAACATTTTTTGTATATGTCTGTCCAATGTATAAAGAATATAGTGTTGTTATTGCATAAAAATAAGTATACATAAAGAATCATATAGTGTCACCTAAAGTTATAACAGGTTCATATGAAATCTATCACTGCAGGTTGCTTTCTCTCTTGCGTTAGGTAATCACAGTGAGATTAGACAAGGTTAAAGTTAGCATAAGGGGGAAAAAAAAATGAGCTCGTCTACTTTTATAAGCTGTTCCTTGACATTGTATCCTATATCCTGAAAAACCCCACAGACTTAGTCCAAGTTTCCAGGACAGTGAATCAAATAAAAAGTCCAGTTTTGTGAAAAGTCAAAAATGTAGCCTTTTGCTAATGGCAATTTGTGACATTTGTTTTAAATGAGAAGTGCATTTTTCTCCTTACAAGGTTATCACACCTGCTACTTTTCATCCTGCCCAAAGTTTGTTTTTTCCCTATACCTCATCATGTTCATCTTTTAATTTTCTCCGTGCTTTTACTCTAAATAATTGCACTTGCTCCCCTTAGTCCCTGCAAACTCGATGAAGAAATCTATGATGGCAGTTATGTAAGAGGACTGCTTTTTGCATATATGAAACATTTCCTTTGTAGGGTATTTTCTGAGGGTCTTTTATTGGATTCACATGAGAATGCAATGTCCTGGCAATATTTAGCCACATGTACGATATTATACTAATATCTGGATAAATCTGCAGACATTTTTTTATTAGCTAATCCTTCATTTCTTATGTACGCAGCATCCTTTGGGGGCCAAATTAACATATTTTTTCCAGAAAGCTTAAGAACAAAAAATAAAATAATAAAAAAAAAAAAGTCTGCAGTCTATAATTCTACCTGTTTGTAACCCAGGGTTAGATCATATCATTAACTTAAATTCTATGGTGTCAGGGAATGACCCACTGTATAGGCTGTGTGGCAAAATTTGGTGCGTAGTCCAATGCACAGGTAGACGTTTTTGTCTTTGCCTGCAAACAGGAAAAAAGTAACCAGTCAGTTCACAGGGACTACAACTGTAAACTCTTTTTGTGTGGGCTGGGTGAGGAACAGGAGGTCTCTTGCCATGTATTCACCCTTTTACAAGAATCCATGTCAATCTTGTCTTTTGCAAACAAGTACCTGACTTTGCAAGACTATTGAGCCTATGTCCCATTCAGGGATTTCTAAGGTCACAAAAAAACCAAAGAATCCTTCAGTTTTCTTCTTGTCTCTGTAAAATCTTATCTTATACTTAACCTCAGTCTGAACAACTTCTTACTTTATGGTGCATCACATTTGCAATATTTCTATAGCAAGTAACAAATGTCCTTCTAATTCTGAACTTGAATGATTTCTGACAAAACCAGCAACACACTCAGAAATCTCACAGGCAGCAGTAGGATTAGTTCAAGCTGCTGAAGGAAGATGAGATTAAATGAGAAAAGTTGTGGGAAGAAATGCAGCAGGAAAGAACTTCAGTCAAAAAGCATTACTAAACGCCGAAGAGTAGATGAAGGTTGACACTAGAAGTTTCCTGCTGTCATTTTCTCTTCAGAGGATGAAATGGAAGACTCCAGCATGGATCAGACTCAAACTGCAGAGTTACACACCCTGGCATTTTATAATGGCTTCTTAACTCTCCGTCTTGTTCACCTCCCTCCCTTTAGTTTTAAGGGATTTTTTCACCAGCCTTTATGATGGCATGAGCCAGGATATTCTACTGAAGGCAAATGTTTCATATTAGAAATCTGAATCCCATCATTTTGAAGCCAGAGCTGTACTCCTACTGCAGGTGTTCTTTCTAGGTTTTATGTCCTTTTAAGGCCTGTCTTGTGGTCCCAGCTGCTATACAGAAAATGGCACACTGCAAATATGAGATTGCCTTTGGTGCCTGTTTGAGTACCCCTTCACCTTTGGGCTGCCTGGACTGTAATTGTAAAAGGCACAAGAAGATATATAGATTCATGGGACTGTCAGACAGTCCTACTTTACTGTGGTCTGAAATGGCTTTTGCAATTAATCTTTATTATTCATCTATTTAATCTTTTCAGTATTTAATTCTGAAATTTATTTATTTTCAATATTAACATTGTCATCATTATTATTAATATTTTTTTTTCATAATCCTGAGTTGGTTTCTCTTCTGAAAGACCATTTCTTGCTGATACGCCTGGAAATGAATGACATATGAGTATTGGATGCTAAAATGTAACAAGAAATGATGCACACCTGGATGCAAAGGTAATAAATCCAGATCGTCTGGACAGATGAGAAGCAGATGTTAAAGTTCCTGTGGGATTTTTTTTTTTGTCAACTAAGGAATACTACAGTCTACTGACTGACTGTAATATGTCCATATTATTTTTGGCTAGTTCATTTGATATGTGATGTTGATCTGAATTGATGTTTCCAAACAGACCATTCACGTTGTCGATAATTCAGATGCCAGTGAGCTGTCTTGGTATGCCAGACTGCATATGCTAACATTTAATGTCAAACTGAACTTGCTGTGCTATTTAGCAGGATGAATCACCATAAGGGAGAACGGCTCCCCAGGTGTATTGTGCCATATGTTTCATGGTGTAGTGAGTAAAGAATCCAAAGTGTTTGACCCACATCTTCCTCAGCTTAGGTTCTGGGAACTCCTTTGATAGTAAATGTGTTGCCTCAGCATAAATAAATGATACAGTGCCGACCATATCAAATCCTGGTGATGTTTCCACTGAAAATCTCAAATTCATCTAGTTGTAAGAATGTGAGGTATTCATTCACAAAACTGAGATAAAGAAAGGGTAACAGAAGCTATAAGACAATATGTTCAAAGATCAACATCCAGACATCCGTGGAACTGGGGGGATCACCAGTGAGACACCTTGGGGGTTCAGTATAGCTCCAAAAACATTATTCAGCATTCCTGTTCAACAAAAATCTTTGTTTAGGTCTGTTGAAGACAAAATACATCAGGTTTTCACTGTACGGGAACACAAGGACTTCCAAAATGTGTTTATTTCCCTAATGCAGTTTCTCTCTTTGAAGGGGGAAAGAAGATGGGTTTTATCTCTAGTGCTTAAACATTCATGTTGCCACATAGGCACACTGATGTCACTGTTATCTCTACCTTCATCCAAACTAATTAATTTTCTAAAATGTCTTCTTCATAACAAACTGCTGGTTCCTCCAACAAATAGAAGTTGATAAACAATTATTTACATCTGATAAACCACTGTGAATCGTTAACTTTGAAATGAAATATTATGACAGACTGGCATAACACAACTGTTTATCCCTTCTCTTGATCACAAATTGGACAAGAATTGGAACAGTTGGAGAGCAGCCCATCTCTAGCCACCATCTGCTTGTTGTAAAATAGCTGTATGTTGTATTTTTTTCTTTTTTTTTAATACTGTTATTAACACACAATAAAAAAATACATTTAAATAGCATTAAGGTTGTAACACAAACCAACAAAATGGAGATAGTTCATCTGAATTGTGCCCTGTTTAAAATTATTTGGATGCCCCTTTTTGTAATATTTTTGGCCTTTTACTATGTCCTGCTCTTTGTTGCATTTCAACAGGTATCCCGCAGTGATAGGCACCCATTCTTTCTCTGTTATGGGATATTTTTAAACCTCTTCCTCTTCATTTAGTTTTTAATGCATTACCAGAATGACTATATCTTAAACTTTCAGCTACTAAATCTGGTCCCAAATAGAAATATGGTGCTCTATGTCTGAAATCTTTGTAAGTAACTTTGCTTCTTAGCTAGGCCTCTTCTAGCTACTAAAATTAACAGCATATTGTGCAGACAATGTTTGCTCTCTCGGAGTGATAAGACCTATGTTTATAGCTGATGCCAAGGAATGGTATGCAGAGAAGTTCTTGCTTATACTCATTGCTATAACACCCAAGGCCAACCAACTTTATTACTTCCCCGTTGGAGCGTCGGAAGCGGAAAAGCACAGTGTGGTCCCACCTGCGGGGAGGAGCGGACAGGACAGGTGACCCAAAACTGACCCACAGGGTATTCCGTCCCATCTGCATCATGCTCAGTATAAAAGCTGAGGGATCAAACGGCTTGCTCTCTTCCTTCAATGGCCGACAACTGAGGAGGACTCTGTTTGTTCGTCTGTCTTTGGTCCCAATCCTGAATCCAGATCCAGAATCCAGTTCCCGTCCATCACTGAGTCCAGCCTGGGATTTCCTCAGTGCCAGCCGGTGTTGTGACTGTCATCCTGGGAGCTTGATATGGTTTTGTATATTTTTGATTATTTCCTTTTATTTTTACTATTAATATTTCATTAAAGTAGTTTAGTTCCTTCTAAACTCATAAGTCTCTTTTCCCCTCCTCTGCCTCTCTCTTTGAAGAGGGGTAGAGGGGAGCATCTGTCAGTCCCATCTGGGGTCCCCTATGTCCCCAGTGGCCGATTTGGCCTAAAGCATGACAACAGGTGGTAGGTACCAAGATGTAGACAGTTTCTGCTTTGCTCATTTCTCAGTTCTGTCTGGGTAGGCTACTGATGCCTTTTGTAAATTATTTGTCCTTCAGCACTGTTTTCTTCCTCCTCTGCCTTCAGTGACTAAAAGACTGTCCCTTACTGTGTTTGCAAGGAACCTCCAGAAATAAGATGCTCAGCTTGATTCCTTCTGGTGCTTTTTTGAGAATAATGACATGGCACGGAGTATAATTCTTACTGTATGTCATATGCTGTAGAACTTGCTGTTATATTATGTAGTTGGCTTCAACTACAAAAATACATAAATAAATAACAACTGTCCAATGATTTGGTTCAGGCTGCATTGATTGGGACAACTGATTCCCATGATTCATATCTTCCTAGCTCATCCATTATTTAAATGTTAGTATAAACACATTGAAATTCTTTCAGACTTCTGCAGCTCCCCACAAGAATGAGCCGAACAAACACTGCTGGCGGAATGTCCTGATTGACAGTCCTTCCCCCAGAGATAGCAGAATTACATTCAAGCTCTTTCCAGTGAAAAAGCCAGAGGAAGTGTGTTTAAAATTATCACTGCATTTCACCTTCCAGTATTTTCTCATATGAAGATGATTTCTGAAAAAACTTGTTTTCTCAGAGGACCAGATGCTTTCAGAGTGATGGCCAGATGCAAATAAACAAACAAGTGTATTTGCGGAGGATATTCATCTTTCACTGCAGACAAATCTAAAACCTAGAGTCCTTGTAAGTGTCACTCAAGTCCTAAGGGCTTACTTATTAGGGAGCATAATGTTTGTGCTTGACTTAAATGCCAGTGTATTTTTTTTTACAGAACAAATCTTCAGAACATGGCACTTACACCCAACAAGTCTTGCCCAAGAAGTCATACTTGTTTACTCAGTGCCTAGCTGGAATCACAGGCAATATTTACTCTAGCTAAATTTAATGCTCTGAAGCTGTAAATGCAATCTCAGTTAATACGTTCTCTCCTAAAATTGCAATGTTGATAGAAAAACATTTTGCTGTACACGACATTAGCAGATCCTGCCCATGGGGTGGGATACGAAGAATAGAGGCAAGCAAATTATCTCTTGGTTCTTTGCAGTTGGGAGATACTGCTGGTATTTAGCTCTATCTATCCAAGTATAAGCCTGTACTGGCACTTTCCCGGTTCCACATGTATCAAATCCAAGGGCTTGTTTAGTACACTGGTGCAATTAGATGCCCAAAGCTAATCAAGATTTTTGCAGGGCTTTAAAATTAAAGAGTTTTAAAATAATCTTTCAAAAGCTGCACTGTTTTTGCTAAACTTCTTTTCTGAACAGGTTTATATGGCTACACTGTATCTTTTGTTTGACCTCCAAATAATGCTGTTTTCTGCTCGGAGTTTCTGTGGCTGGATATCATCTACGGCCATCATCTCAACCACTTTACTTCTGTTACCTATCACTCATTTTGCATCTATTATCTTTGCAAATAGTCTTCTCTGTTCCTACAGTGTCCTTATTGTCCCTTAACTGCCCTGCTTCTCCTTCCATCCTCACGCTTTTCCATAATGGCAGTGGTTGATCTGCTTCACTTTTTTCATCATTTTTTGTTCTTTTCTTCATCTCTTCCTCTTTGTTTGACATGCAAAGCCACCATGGGAAAAAGTGCTGTGTGAATTTTGAAGTGTTCGTTATCTGCAGTCTAGCACTCAGGTAGTGATATATTTCTTGGTTTATTGGCTGTCATGGCCAAAGTTCCCATGGCCACGTACTTGGAATATCTGGTTACTTTTACTGTTTTTCATATTCTCCTCTCTTCACCAACACAGATTGGATAAACTTGGGCCAATTCTTATGCAGGGCTTCATTCAGGGAGAGCCACCCACCTCTCTCAGCTCCACTCTTACATTCACCTTCTGTGGTGCTAGAACTGCTTGCACAAAACTTCGTTTTCTGGCCTTGCAAATCTTGAGGGAGATTGGATATGTAGGTGTGGAGAAGAGCTCTGCGAATATGAATAGGACTAGTGCAACTGCAGAAGGGAAGAGGAGGAAAGAAAAACAGAATATACTCTCTGTTCTTTGTAAATCTGCACTCTACACCTTTCTTGGTCAAATTAAAGCTGTACCTTCCATGGTTGTTGTTTGGGTTTTTGGTGTTTTTTTTCTTTTTTTTTTTTCTTTTCATGCTTTTTTCCTTTACTATCTTCATTTTAATCGTCTCCCTCAGTTTTTGTAGTGGTTATGCTGACTCTTCAGCAGTCTTCCCTGGCTGTTCCTTTAGGCTTCATTTGAATACTTCCTTATTTCCATTTATTTCATTCTTGAGTGGGAGACAGATTTATCAGGGTTTAACCCATTCTCTCATCGCTGTTGCCCCATGTGACACATATTCCTGTATCATGTTTTATGGTTCTGCTTTCTCCTCATCATGCTTTCTTGATTCTTTCTACTCATCTGTATGTATGACATCCATCTCTTTTCAGTCTTTACTGACTTCTCTAAACTCACCTAGGTACAGGTTTTTCCTCACCACCTGCTACTGTATTATACAAGACACTACTGAAAAGATGTATTTTCAGATTCTGTCTCTGTCCACTGTCTTCTCTGGTTTTGAATGTTCCAGGCAATTCTGCATTTTTCTCCTGATCATTTTCAAATTCTGAAACTCTCTCAAGGCTTCATAACTTTGCCCTTCCTCCATGTCCATATTTGCCTTTTTACATTATCCTCTCCCTTTTTTAGTGCTCTGCATGTCTACAGTTTCTACCATAATGGTCTGCATGTCTTGCCACTTTCTATCATAGTCACGATTCTTCTATGACCCTGACACATGATTTGGAATGACTGGACTGAGCATCAGTTTCCAATCAATGGTGCCAACTAACTTTCATTTCCCTTGTCATCATTCCCATTTTTTATCTTCTCGGGAACTAGACTGGACACTCTTTGGGGTAGGAGATTGATGGACCTATTTGAGCATCTAATAGAAAAAGGCCTTGGCGCTCAGTGAAGCTTCTCCTTACAGTAGCAGAGCGTCAGTACAAATAAATAAGAGTTTTCATTATCTCAGTGGTGCTAATTGCTCTGAATCACACAAGACAGGCTCAGTTTTGTTTTTCAACTCGCCTTTCTTTTGCTGACAGAGAAAATAAACAGGAAAAATATATCTCCACAGCCCCAGGAAAAAAACCCAGACGATTTTCCATTTGTTAGCTGGTACTTGTTCTTTCATTAACTAAATGAAATAATGTGCTATACATTACATTAAAGGGCCTTATCTGGATTTATGTACTCAGAGACTTATTACTTATAACAGTCAGAGATGAATTGCCATTTAAATAATGGCTTATTCATTAATATATGCACTGAAGTACATAGTCATGTTATGGAAGAGCTCAAACAATTATCATGCTCGCTAATAATATCTCATAATGAGCTGGTACTCGACATCCTATTGACCTTTCTGTACTCTCTGAAAATTGTTAAGGATGAGAGAGGTATAAGATCTCATAGAACTTTTTCCCAGAAATATAGTTCCAAAAGATGTGATTAAGGGGTGTATCCTCATCAATTTCAAGGAAAGATAGTAATGGCTGTTGTTTATGGTTCCAAAATAATAAAGCAGGCCAATCAGACCCATAAGACCACAGCTGAAGGTAGTGCATTAGGTATTAAACGCAAGGAATAGCAGAACAGATTTATGAGTCTGACGCTTTTGGTAAAAAATAATTTTCTTTTAATCAGAAGCGAAATAAAGGGATACTTTGTTCTAATTTATATTTAGTATTAAATTAATTGTGGAAATTAACTTCCCCTTATTTGTTACCAGTCTACGCAGACCTGACATTTCCAGGGTTATTGAGAGCTTGCAGACCTGCAACATTAATCTATAAGTTAGATTGGTCTGTGAGAGATCCAAGGCTCCTGCTGGTTGTAGGCACCAGGCAGTGTCTGCAATAGACTGCTCTTCCTTCATCCCCTACTCTCGTGTAATAAAGTCTTCACTGCTTAGATGGGAAACTCACTTCAGCGATCTGACAGCTTGAAGCCTGTGATTCCCCATGAAGCTACACATCAATTAGTTGCACTCAGAAATGTGAAAAAAGAATTCTAGGCTTTTTATTCCTATAGCCAGTGCCAATACACCCATATAAGCGCATATTTGTCCACCACCACAGTGCAGCATCAGTAACTTTGATGATACAAGATCCATTTCCCTTGAAGGGTCTGTGGATAAACATAAGGTATGTCAGACCACAGTCTTGGACCTCAGACATTGACTCTCCTGGAGGATGAGCTCAGCGACACTGAAGTTGTGGATTACAACAGTAAAGAATAAGAAGATGTCCCGGTCACCCAAGCCTGGGAGACTTCACATCTTCTGTTTTAAACTGAAACAGGAGGTTCCAGTCTTCTTCCAGAAATTGCCTTCTTGAGATATACTGTTAGATATGTGTTTAATTCTAGTTAGGGTGGTTGATGTGTGCTTCTCACCAGTTCTTCCTTCATTTGGCGTCCATAATATAAGAAAATAGTGATCCTCCTGGCCTTGGGAATGTTGAAGCAATTTTGTTTCACAACTTTCACTGATCACTGGAAGCTGCCACTCCTGCCAAACTCTTTCATACTGCATTTTCAATATGTAGCATGGGCCTCAGATAACTTTGCCTGACAACACTGCTGCATACACGGTGATGCTGCTTTTGTGAATCTGGTCTCTGTCTTAATTTCATTAGAGATGTAAAACTCTCCTTCAAGAAAATTGTGCTTCGTTTAGAGAGTATTCCTTGCAGTCACCCACATTAATAAACATATTACAAAAAATACACCCAGTATTAATAAACATATAGCAAACATGCAAGAGAGAAAGAAGCTATTCACAAGCAAATTCTTCACAGTTGTTTTATGTATATATAACCATATATGCATATAGACACACACAAAATACACACACATTCAAAAACACCATCTCAGAGAATGAGAGGGATTCCAAAGGATTTTAGAATGAGAGAAACTCATGAAGAGCAATGTGCACCACCCCTTTGCAAGCCAGAGGTTAGCACATGGAGGAGCAGGGCTGGAGCATGCAGCTCTGGATGCTGCTGAAAGATGAATTCATTGGCTAGTGGAGTTTTCATATGTGAACACTAAAAGTCATCAAAGACACCTAGAGAAAGAGTAGTTACAAGTAAATGGGCTTTGTTTTCTACAGCTTAGAAAAGGACTATTTGTACTCAGAAAAACTAGATAAAGCATAATATGACCACCTCTTTACAAATGGCAAAAATGCTAGCATTTTGGAGGCAACATATTTTTGATGTACATTGCTATATCCCTATTAAAGCTTATGCAGCTATAAGAAATATACTAGCTGCAATGTTCCCCTTTTGTTTTTAGTACCTTTACACATCTGCATTTAAAACAAACTAACAAATCTCTCAGTGCCCAGCAAAATTTAATTAAAAGATACAGAGCGGATTTTACATTTTAGGAATATACCTGCCCTTCATTTCCATGTATACACACATGCATGTATGTCGAAATGCACCTCACCACCCGCAACAAGCCTCCAATTCTTTTCCCTCTTGCAGTATAAAAAACCCCAGTCTGACTTTCTCCAAGCTTTGTTATTAAAAAATGGCTTTAGGGCAGTGAATGCCAATTTTCGTCTCTCGGCAAATGTTTATAGCCAAGATGTAAACCCCTGAAAACAGGGGTTTATAATTTAAATGCTGACACAACCTTAACTAGAGCAATGGGAACACTGTTGCCATAATAACTGCCATTCTCTGGAAAGTATTTATGGCAAGGCTTCAACCTTTCTTAAAGCAGAAATTCAGGCCTTTGGCTACCATTGACTGTGGGTAATGGCAGTGAGGTCCAGATTCCTGGGGATGGAGCCATCAGTACTCAGAAACTGAAGCCATTTTAACATGTCTGCTAAACCTGTTTGTGACCTAGGGATGTGTTTGATCCTGCAGCCCTTAAGGCAATGGAAGTTTTTTCCAGTGGTTTGAACAAGAGCAGGTCTGAGTCCCTTGTGTCCATCAATATCACATTCTTTTGTTCCTATCAGGACCTTCCAATAAAACCTGTTTATATATCTGTCTTTCCTAATTGAAACCAGAATATATTTCTTTGCCTCCCACTTAAACAATGCTGGAATTAATATCTTTTTACACCATAAAAAGTACAATGTTGCAATTCTGTAAATATACTGAAGGAAAGACAATATGAGATTAAATTATGACCTCTGTTTATAAAGACATACTTGTTTTAGAAATTTTTCTTGTGCTTGCTCGCTCTTTCTCTCCCCTTCCCTCTCCTCCCCTTGTCCTTTTACTTCTTCCCATATCCCAAACAAAAATAATAATAAAGCTTGCTTTTTAAAAATGTCAAATAAGGAGGATAGAAATGTCTTATACATAAAAATATTGCATAACTGTAATGTGTGAAAAAGGAATATAATGACATGCAAGTGTAGAGTCTCATTCCATTAGAATTCAAACACTTTTTTTTTTCTCAAGGTGGTGCAGAAATGTCTCAAATCCACACATAATAAGTGTCATATGAAAAAATACTACAAGAATGTTTGCAATATGCTATCCTATTGATGAAACTTACTCGTTCCCAAATACTCAGGTCTCCAGCACTAAGATGGCTCCATGCCGTTGTCATGGCTAAAAGCAGAGCTAAACTGAGTGGTTGCAGATGCCGAAAGATTTTTCTAAGCTCAGAGGGACAGACCCCTGCAGGACATTTCTGATACCTCCTGACCCTTAAAGGCAGAGCTGAACTGTTTCTTTTCCTGTATTATCAAATCTTGCCTTATTGACAACCAGTATCTATTAGAGCAGCTTTCAGTTTGTTTTCATTTGTGATGGAGAGATTAGGTCACTGTATTTCAGCTTTAGGACTTGTGGCATCAGAAACTCATTGCTGTCACCTGTTTCCAATTTGAGCCACTTTGAGGAGGAGAACAGGGAAGTTTAGGAGGAGAACAGGGAAGTTCAGGTTTTTAGGACACAATACTGTAAGGAAATATCACATTGCCACTTCAATTTGGCAAGCTGTCCCTGGTGAATATGATTGACTTTTTTTGTGGCTTGGGTAATATAGGAAAAGGTAATGAAGAAAAAACATGTCAAATTAGTTTCAAATTGTAAAGGGGGACAGTGTGTTTCATTCACAGATAATACATCGAATATTTTATGAGAGGAGCAGTTCCTTTGGGTAAAGTATTCTGAGGCTTTGTGAGCCTCATGGGAGTATATATAAAAACCTCTGAGGGCTTGCACACATTTCAAAGCATCACTGCAGCTCTGATTTTGTATTTTGGATTATAACTGTCATTTGTAATAGCACTTTCTAACTTACAGCTCTACTGTAGGGTAAGACAAACAAGATGAAATCGCCTTTAACCAAGACCTGTTCAGCGCATTAACAAAACTTCTCTCTTTAGGATTGCCACTTTGAAATGTCATGCCAGCATGACATTCACTCTTAACCAGGCATTCCTGTTTTTTTATGGCGTCTACAATTTTTAACATCATTTTTAGTTCCCTCAGAAACAGATTTGAGCATTTAAGTTGGGATATTTTATTTTCCCAAAGTTGTAAGGAGGATCAAAATTAGCGTATGAGTTTGCTGCTTCTTTACAGGCAAGGTTCATAAAGACATTCCAAAGGTGAAACTTATCAACTCAAATAATATTTAGAGCACATAGAAGTGGCTACTTATATCTTCTTCAGGAAGGTATCTAAGCCCGCTGCTAGGACATGCTGAATACATTTGAAGCCCTGTGTTTCCCTAGGCTTTGAGACTTCTCTGCAGCTGTGGGTGAGGTGCCTTTGTGTACCCGCTAGCTGAGTTCAGGATTCAAGATGTTGTTCTGAATATTGAACACAGGCTGATGCTTTCTTATCATAAGAATGTCTCATTCACCATCTATTGGCTAGTTTTATGCCATGCCAGACTTAGACTTATCCATTAGAACAACATCCTCATGCAAGAAAGGGTGCAAGAACTGGGGCCAGAAAGAACGAGTAAGCAAGAGGCCAACTGTGAGACAATGAGATGTGTCCATTGTGGAAACAGGAAAGTTCCTGTGTTTGAGTTTTTCTTCCAATATTGCTAATGCATGTTATCCTAAGACTGTTACATGGAAAATACATATTCTAAGCAGGCCCTCGGGAAAGAGCTATTTTAGCTTCCCCTCCTCTGCAGCGGAGTGTTTTGCCTATTAGATTACAGAAATAGACTCCCCTTTTCAATTTTCTTTGCAGGCCAAACAAATTCCACATTCCTGGCTGCACAGAAATGGCACAGCTTCAACAAAAGCCATGCGGCCAGGGCACTCTCCAAAGAGATGGGAGCTGTGGATTTGTATCCACTCAGGCTGATGAGGGTGTAGTTTTTCAATTTCCAGGGCAAGTCCTGTAAGCAGAATACTATGATTTCAGCAGGACGTGGCAGTACCCTGTCTGGCAAATGTTTGGATGGATTTGAATGCCATGCTGTGCTGCATTCAGAGTGTTCTGCACAAATTAAACAGGTTTTGAAATTGCTTACTGGCTTCTGTCCTCATGGTTGTTAGTACCAGGTGCCTTGTTTGAGTATCCCAGATGAATCACAGAGGAGGTAGGTGTCAAACTGCTCAACTCAGCTATGATAGAGACAATTCTGTTTTCATTCAGAGCAGAATTTAGGTAATTGAAATAGGTTCTCTTGCAAGATGTATTTCTCTATAGCCTTTCAGATGTCTAAGTGATTACTTGAAAGGGAGTTGTGATAGTTTGTGGCTTGCTATTTTGAACAAAGGCAAGTAAATTTCAGCTAAGCAGTACTTTAGGAATCCGAAGTCTTTTGAGCTCTCTCTTTTTATTAAAAAAGAGCTTGTATGAGGTTAGGAATGATTAGAGAGGGATTTGATATATGCTACAACTCATGGGTCCTGAGTTACTCTGCAGCTTATTCAGTGAGACCACCACAATTTCCTCAGGGTCCATTTTATTTTACACATAACAAGGAGAAAGAATAATATACTTCCCCCTTTTTCCAATTTGTTTAATAGCTGTAATTTAAGCTACTGAAATCTTGATTAAGGAGTTCAGAAGGTGGAGTTAAAAGAAGCCAAGGGGTAGAGTCAAGGACTTCAAACACCTTAAAAAACCCCATATTTTTATAAAAAGAATTAAGACTTTGAATTAATTGATGCTTTCCCCCAAGGATAATCCATGAGATTTTATCAGTATTCATTACATTCTAACTTCATCTTTGAACCCTGATAAACTGTGAGAGTTCCCTAGTCTTTTCAACACAGAGGTTAGAATAAACAGCCAAGCGTGAAGCTCACTAGTGCTTGCCATGAAACTTGTACACAGAAAGAAAAATAAGTGTTTTTCCTTGGCCACATCTGGGCTCTGTAGCACGAGCTATGTTATATGTCTGATCCTTTAAGATCAAGTCTGCAATCCGTTCTTGTATTTTGACAAAGAAATTATGCATGGGATGTTTGCATTTTAAAATCATCTTATATCCAGACTGTGGGGAGGGAGAAAACTGCTTGAAATAAGCCTGTGAAGGATGTGATCACGGCTGAGTTCTGCTTTCATGAAACATTCCCTGCAGAGACCATTCTTTGCATCCTAAGCTGGGTCTGTGTGGGAGAGAGGTGCCTGCTGCTAGTTACTGTGGTCTGAAAAAAAAAGACAGCATCACACTGCATCTCTCTCACTGTCGCGTGACATACCCCACACTGCAGTGCACACATTGCTTTTCTTACTCACCCAGCTTTAACTTTTTGCCATGTTTTCTCTTTGTTTGTTAAACAATTTATTCAGCATCCTTCTTCACCCAGGAATCATTGCTCCAAGGAACCTGGAACTAAATGGAAGTAAGCTTGTTGTCAGGTGTACTGAAGAACAGCTTCTTTTAGGAAAGATCACTTTTCTGTAAGTGACAGAATAATTCATATTATTCTCAGTATAAAGGGAGTGTCTGTATACTGTTCTATAGTCGTGTATCTGTGCTAGGTGTTTCCTCACAAGCTTCTATTAAGATCTATATCTTAACAAGGACTGCTGCTTTTATTCAGCCAAAGATAGTGGGATTGTTGGGTTCCAAAAACTTTGGACATTTCCCTCACTGCTAACAAAGCACAAAAAAATCCACCTTCCTGTTTCTCAGGCCAGTAAAAAAGGAAATAAGCAAATGAAAATAAGCTAGCTGCAAAACTAGGAAAACTGGAAAACTGTATTTTATCCAAGACAGCTCCTCCAGAACACTCTTTTTTTTTTTTTTCAGTAATAGAGAGTAGTTCCAGTCAACAGTCACTACTTCTACCTTTTATCCTTGGCTCTGACTCAGTAGGGATCAATGTTATCTCTTTGCTAGGTCTGCACATAGTGTACTATTTTGCTATTCACCCTTTTATGGTGAGGCTTACTGAAGTTATGCACAAGGCTCTGGCAAATGCCCGACCCCCTTCACACTTCCTTTTGCCTACCTTTCTATCAAAATAGCTCTCTACATTCAGACAAGCAAGTAAATCCACTTATTTTTCATTTCCTTACTCCTCAGATGGCCCAGATAAAACAGCCTCTCTGAGAAAGTTCACTAAACATGTGGAGGGTATGGGGCAAACATATTATTTGTCCTCTTTCAATGCTATCTGTTCTTTTACTTTGGCACCTCCACCCTAAGCTGTTCATGATCCATAATGAACCCTCTCTCACTGTGTGGGCCTCCGCAGTTTATTTGATTTGGAGCAGTCTAAGCTGAATGCTGGCAAGAAATTAAAATATGAATGTAGGTAAAATAACACTGCATTTTTGTCTGTTGTTAGAGAATCTCTCAGGTCACTAAAAAGTATTGTGAACACCCACTCCAGGATTTAATTTTTGCTTGAAATTCATTAAAATAAAAAAGTTTTGGTATCAGCAAAAGAATATTTAAATACCATTAAGGTTTTGACAGAAATCTACAAAAGCATGGAAATGCCCAATTAAGGCAGAAATGCACCATATGGACTTGGATGTGATAAGTAGTAAGCAAGCTGTTATAGTGACACCCTGCTGTGGTTAGGTGTGGAACACATATGTCCCTCTTAGGCTTTATCTACAGATGTTCTTACTTTGTAGCTCTGTTTGTTCTACCAGATATGAAAGGATCGAAATAGAGAGGGTGGGTGAGATTTTTTGCTTTTGCTTCCTTGGTGCCTTTTATTTTCATGTTTGAATTTATAAATATCATTGAACATACTCATATGGAACCACACTGGGCTAGATGCTGTTCCCTGCTTGCACACTTGTTCACAGAGTTCAGTTAACTCAATAGAAAAAACCTGCTCTGTTCCAAGATGTAAGGAAATCTATGGAAAAAGTGGTAGTTGCTCAATTTCTTCATCGTCTTTCTAAAATTTAATCTTCAATATAAACTCAGCTAAGCGTAAATTATTGGGCTTCATGCCAAGATAGTCCATTGAAATTCTGTGGCTTGGGGGAAAGATGGCAGAACCACTGCTGGTCTCATCTGGTTATCAGTTCCATCACTCAATTTCCAACAAGGATTTGTGAAAGCATACCCCGTTTGTGAACAGTGTTCTAGGAGTGGCCTCGAGGATGTGAAAAATCAATGGCACAGTTGATGTTCAAGATACTTCTGGCTGTATTTCTGCATATTTGTCAGCTGAAACCTTAAGAATGTAGATTGATCAATATATTCCAAATGTATCTGTCTAGGTGGCAAAAAAAAATTTCTTGTTTACACAAAACTTCATGGGCATTGTGCTGACATTTATGTGTCAGAAGAATTTCCACCTTTATAGGAATCCATGTGCTCAGCATCTTCAGGCTCTCTGTTGGTTTTGTGTGTTGAGGTTTTTTTTTTGTAGTTTGGTTAGTTAGTTAGTTTGTTTGTTTGGGTTTTTTATTTTTTTTTTTATTTTTTATTTTTATTCAAATACTGGGAGCTGAAAGTAGCAAAATAACCTCCCACTGAATATGCCTAAATTTCCCCCCCCCACATTATCTGGAGTAGGCAATAGACTTCAATTTCTCACTTCATCCTGATGCTGACTTTGTTGTTTTTTTTTAACTCTAGAAATGCCAAGAATAACTTTAGGGTTCTCCTAGATCACGAATTAATTGCCTTTTAGTCTCCAACGTTGTTTTGTTTCCTAGTTCTTTGCACTTCACACAACATTTCTAATGTCCACAGACATGTGGTTGTCTTTAGTTAACTTTCACACAATTTTTACAATGCCTAGTTAAGAATCCTATCGACAAGATTCAAGTATCACAGTCCGCATCACTTAGTGAGATATAATATTAAATGTGTCTGGCAATTAAACAAAACCCCAAACAAATAAATACTGGCATCACAGGAGATGAATTGCCTGGACTCATTACTTATATCTCTTCTTGTTCAGCTCCCTCTTTTGGATCTCTGCCCCTAGAAGCAAACTCCATGGCAATAATGAGTTGATTAACTTCCAGGTTTGTTGATCATTTTCTCACCTTACAAACTGAAAAAGCAGAAGAATGTAAGAGGGGACTGGTGAAAACATAATAAATATTTTAAGGAGTGCTTTCCTCTCACAAAATTTAATGTGAAGGAAGTAGGAAATCTCATAGAAATAAGATATATCAAAGCTTTGGAAGCCAGATGTGTGCACAATTTTAATTATTTGCCAATCTTGGAATTTCTGCTCAAAAAAGAGAACATTAAGCTTATTAAAAGGGTAATGAGCATTGTTTTGTATACATACTAATGCATGTTTGAAGCAGGAAAGGTAAACGAACTTATAGAAGATATGGGATCAAAAAAATAGAAAAAAGTCACGAGAATAAAAACCTGCAAGGTTTGCCTGATTCTGTGGGAATGTCATTCTGATGTTAGACCTAATGTGTTTTGAACAGTGAAGGAAATAAAGGGCTTTATCAGGATGCATTAACTGAATTACTGCCCCAGGGTCACCATATGCCCCTTTGTAACACCAGGAGAAATCAGGACCAGGTTGATAAGCACTTCCTTTGCACATCTTATTTGTGTCTCTTGCTACTCTTTTTTCTTCCTTTTTATGGGTAAGACAACAAGTATATGACAAATCTAAGAAACAAAGAAAGAACTGGTCTGCGTTTACCTTTTTTCTTACCCAGCCTAGTCTCTCCTGTTCATGGGAAAGGAAAACAACTATGGGCATGACATGGCAAAGACTTCTAGGACTGTATATGTATAGCTGCTGGTGATGAGTAGATCTTTCTAATTTCTGTTAAATTTTAACACAGAAGGTGATCAGACAGAGTCATAATGGGTATGAGTAGTTGGATGTGTAAGCACAGGCAAGTGAGGATGTCAATGTAAATTATGATTAATGTATGAAAGAAACAATTTTAAGATTCATGAGGTTGTCTGTTATTGTGCTTAGAGAGGGAATTGAATAAAAATAATTTTTTTGTGGTAAAATCATGGAAAGAACATATGAATATAAAATTTTGGCGCTCATGAAGAAAATGGCAAGTCTCCTAAGAATTTCCGTGGTGTTAGGATTTCACCCCAGCTTCCTATTCCTGTGCTGCTAATAACTGGATATATAACCTAGGCCAAATCTAATGGCCTATATGGGTCTCTTCTATAATCATTAAAAAGGGAGACTGTACTGTTCTTTTCCTACTTGTTCAAAGTTAATGAGGTCCTTGCACAAGAGGTGTTATGTATGCCCATGTGATGGTTTCCACGATGTCTCTATAGCTGGCTAGTGCTAAATATCTTTTTTTTGTTTCCAAATGACTTTGCCAGTTTGGTGTCTTTATGACATAAACATGCACAACCAAAATGGCAATTGTTCACATCCTTATTATGAATTGATACCTTTCCTCAGCAGAGAAAGGCTCTCAATGAGATTTCTCACAATATTTAAGCTGACTTTCTAAGTTGGACTTGGGGCAAGCTGTAGGGATAAGAAGAGTGGTGTGGGGGGTGAGTACTCACTGAGATTTAAGGAACACTGACAACTTACAAAGCCAAAAGTAGGCACAGATTCTTACCCACCCTCCTCCAGATTCCATCTCTTTCCCTTCACCAGAGAAGTAGTCTTTGGCAGCTACAGTGTTTCAGCTCCATTTTCAGTTCAAGTGGTCTTCCAGAGTGGTGGTCTGATGTGGGTTGTATATTGGACATCCACTGACTACTTAGGATCCTTCTTCAAGCAGACAGGATTCTCAGCTTTTTTTTTAATCACCAAATCTGCTGCCTTATCCTGCACTGCTACTCTTTTTCCAGAGTTATCAATCTCTTTCTAGGCCTCTTCCTCATGTGAGGTCTTACTTCTTTCCAATGCTTAAAGTCTGCCCTCCCCCCAGTCCAGGATCAAATAGGCTGGCAACTTTCACAAGCACTAAATTCATCTAAAACATATTTATTAAAGAAACCCTTCAAATTAGAACCAGAAATTATTGTGGGGAGACAGGGAGGGGGGGAGAAACCCTTGGTGGTTTAAAACTAATTTCATGAACACTAGAAATATAAAGGAAAGGCTTAAGCATGAGAGAATTTTCTATATGCTGCATATTGCAATCACAGGAGGACAATAACTCGGGCCCTCTCAATCAATTCCAATTTTTTATAGTTAACCATCGTAAAGCATTTTGCGCCCTGATTACACAGCAGCTGCTGAGACCTGAACTTCCTGAAGCTCAGAACAGCTGATCCCAATGAATAAGTAACCAGTCTGCTAAGACTCATGGTACCTGACCTACTTTTCAGAACTTTTCCCAAAGGTGTCACATACCAGTATATAATTCCCCCAACAATCAAACCATGCAGTGCTTTTGATACTGTTCCATACGCAAAACCTCCCTTTCAAGAACCTCTTTTCCCAAAGATCATTTGTATGTTGAGTCATACATCATGTAATAATTTTTGTCCATAATTGCTCCCAGTTGTGAAGCTCTCATATATACTGAAAAACCAAGGATGGGTGAAAAACTAAAGATCACCGTGCAATTTTGCTTGCTTTTAGGATCCCTTTGACTACTCTTTGAAAGTGCTTAGAGAGGTATTTTTTCACCACTTCCCTTTTCCAGCTTGGACTAGAATCTTTAACCTACAGTGATAGAAGCAATGGCCTTTTGCCTAAGGCTCTGAAATAAGTTCCTGGGGACTGATATTTAGATTTTGGCTTTGCCACAGATTTCCTGGCCGATCCTAGGGAATTCACTTAGGAGTCAACCAAATAAAGAGACCTGGAGCTTTTAAGTCCAGCACTGCAATGCCTAAATTTTAGGCTCCTGGCCCTCAGGTTAAGCTTTAAAACCTGGAGCTGGAAATATAACTACACAATGAACCAAGAAAATTAGATGCATGTGTAAAAATATTAAAGAAATCTTGACAGTAAAAAGGTGAAGGATCAAGTTGAAGTGGACAGGAGAATACCCCCAGAGGCAGGCACTTGTTAATGCTGAGCATAAGAGTGCATATGGAATTTCAGTCTTTTTCATTGCTTCTGGCAGGCGTTTTGAGTACAGAATTACCTTATAAAGGTAGATGCCTACAATTATTCTTTGAAAGAATAGTGTCAATTTTTTAAAGGAATTTGATGCCACTGATGCTTGATACAGCATTCATCTGAGAGGTAGGAATTTGAATACTCTCTTCAGCTTAGCAAGGTTAAAACTTCAGTCACGAAGGATCCATAGTCTACCTCTTAAGCAGTTACCCAATATATGTGGTTGTACTGTACCCATGACTGGTAAAAGCAAAATTCACAGTCTTGAAAGGAGGTGCTGGAAACAAGTACTCCTTCTAGGTGAGCACATAACCCTTGCATGGCATCATTCTCTTTCTTGGAGTTGGCTGAGGGTTTTTTGTTGTTTTTGTTTAGGTTTTTTGTTTGTTTGTTTGTTTTTTTAACTCCGAATCTCTCATTCCTCTAAATAGAGCAAAGAAAAAAGCTGTCTGTTATTATGCATCTCCCAGTGTCATGGGGCCCTCTTTGCTGCTAGGCTTCTATATGTTGCTGTAAGCAAATAATTAAAACAGTCTCAAACACTGTACAACAAGTTCTTTCTGTAGTATTTCCAACAAGAATAAGAATAGAAAGCAATACAATTTTCACAAAAAGCCTTCTGAGAATTCCAGCCTCAGTTTCCAAATTAGGATACTAACGGAAATACCCAACATCTGAGTTGTAAATTTTAAACCTCAGCAATCTCATGAGAAAGAATTCATAGAACCAGTGTATTGATCACAGCAGTTAGAGCTGAAATTCATTTTTCTTTGTAATATACCTGGCCAGCTGCTTATACAAAAATGCATTTGTTTTGGTCAGAAATTTGTACTTTTGGTTTAATACCAAGCCAATGGTCTGATCTGTTCTTTAGATTGATAAAGACATAAATAAATTGAGAAGATCTAGTTATTTCACCATCAATATTAGTCTTACTGAAACACTGAAAGCTCTCAAACCCCATCTCATTTTCTTGTGAAATGTTATTTGTTAGATGGATCTCTAGTGAATGTGAAAATCAGGCCAAGTTTGAAGTCTTTGACATAAATCAATGTACACGGTTGACTACAAAGATGAAGGGATAGAATGGTCTGGCAAAAACATTTGTGTGTGTGCTTCAGTTTAACTTAATCCTAAAGGGACTTAAACACTTTAAATTGGTTGGGTAGATGATTAAATACTTTGAGGAATCAAAACCAGAGGTCCACTGACTGCACCGGATACCCACACAACAAAAGTCTGGAATGAAATGTTGGACTCTGGCAGAAAACACATAAATAGAAAGGAGGTACTAGAACCTAAAAAAAAAAAAAAAAGAAAAAAGAAAAAGAAAAAAAGACTGAAAAGACTGAAGAGCTGGATGGCAAATACTCTAAAAAACATTTTAACCCAACAATATTATATAACTAAGTTTGGAAAGAAAAATTGAAAGAAAAGAGTAAAAAAATTAAAATAATTTCACCCAGGGTCTGTGAATATTTAAAGTATGAAATTAATTTTCTTTCAAATAGTGTGTTAATGAGGGAATTTTGAAATATTACCTTTTGGCACAATGTCTGTTTACTTTTTACTTTCATGAGCAAATCTGTGAATGATAATGCAAAGCTTCAAAGTTAAGATAAACCAAAGAAAAGCATAAAGGAAGGTAAATGGAACAGAAAACTAAATTCAGCTTTTCAGGATTTTGCAGGAAAAAATCAATAATTAGGATAACGGACATTATCAAGGAAGGCAAGGAAGGATTTAGTGTCTCAGAACTTTCGATCATCTTCATTCAGCCAGAAGCACGTGTGCACTGCAGCTGTATAAGAACATCCGAGATCAGAAGAAATGAGGGAATTCTAATTTATACCTACTTTGGTGAAAATGGTGAGAGATCGTTTTTACAAGGACACGAGTAAAATAATGGGCTGGGACTTCATATCCCTGCATTTAATTTCCTGTTCTGTACATAGATTTCCTGTGTGTCTTGGAGCAAATTGTTTAAAACCTCTGTGCCTCAGTTTTCTTCTAGAACTAGGGCTAACAGCATTCCATTATTTGTGGGAACTTCTGGGAGAGTAAATAGTGTCAGAGACTTACGAGTCTGTCCAGCAAAAATTGCTTTAGGTAGGGGTAGCCAAAGTGGTTCTTGTCCCCAGCTGTGTATTTGCTCCTACTGTCCATATCAGGTTGGTCAGCACCTGAAAAGTTGCCTTTTTGGTACAGTTGCTGTTTCAGTTTTCAGACTCAATACAGAATTAACCACAATTTGAGTGGATAGAGTCTTATTTTCCCAATCTGTAAAGCTCAGGCATGACTTGTGAAGGCCTGTGATATAACAATCTGCACAACTTACTTCCGAGTTTAGAATGGGCTGGGTCATCTGAGGTTGTGACCTCAGCCAAAACAAATTAAAAGCATCCCAAGGCAGGTCAGGTGTTAGTGGGGTGCCTGTGTTGGGGCCATGTCTTAAATACTGCTCTACAATTGACAATGAAGGAATGCAACCTAGTCATCATCTGTACCCAGCACAGGGGCCTTCATCCTTTTCTTGTACTCTCAAAAAATTATTCATCTGGCAATGGTCAGATGGTGGGAGTGTGGAGGCCTCAAACAGTCTTGGGTTTGTATATGTGCATGTTTCATGCTGGAAATACATCTCGATAGTTTACTTTGGATTAGGTTTGTATGTTTTAATTTGTACTTTTGGCAGTCAGGGACTGACATGCTGGACTCAGCTGCGTAATTATTCTTAGTCTGTCCTGAGGAAGCTAAATGAACTGCTGAAGTCACACAATACACAATGAGATGGAGTTTTAGACTGCTCGGTCCTTTTGCTTTCTAGGTTTTATTCTTCTCAAATCTGGTTGGAAACAGAAGAATAGTCCCATACCCATTAAAAGCAATTTCTAAGTATATGTTCATAACCTTTCTTCCAGACTTCTGAGCTAATCTTGTGGATGTTTTCCAGGCACGTGAAGGACAAGAAAGCACTTGGGAGTAGTCAGGATGGATTCACAAAGGGGAAGTCATGCTTGACCAACTTCATAACCTTCTACAATGAAATGACTGCCTTGGTGGATAAGGACAGAGTAGTGGATATTGTCTACCTTGATTTCAGTAAGGCTTTTGACACTGTTTTCCATAAGATCATCATAGAGAAGATGAAGAAGTATGGTCTGGATGGGAGGACAGTTAGGTGGATTGGAAACTGGCTGAATGGTTAGGCCCAGAGGGTGGTGATCAGTGGCATGAAGTCTAGTTGCAGGCCAGACACCACTAGCGCACCCCAGTGGTCAATGCTAGGTCTGATACTGTTCAAGATCCTCAGTTTCTGCAAAATCATCATGACAGTATGCCTCTGTGAAGTGCCTATACACTGATTCTTGCCTCATGGGGAACAAGCAGGAGTAACCAGAGGTTGGTGTGCAGTTGCAGGACTGTGATATCATTGGAATCACAGAGAAGTAGTGGATATCTTACTTGACTGGAGTACTTCCATGGATGGAGAATGGCTTTTTAGGAAGGACGGTCTGGGACAGTGAGGAGGGAAAATTGCCCTTGATGTGACAAAACGGCAGGAATGCATGGAGCTCTGCATGGGGAAGGATGATGAACCTGATGAGAGTGTATGGTTCAGGATAGGGGGAGGATCAACTGGGAAGGCACCATGGTGGGTATCTGATACAGACCACCTGATCAGGCGGAAGCAGATAAGGCCTTCTTTGGACAACTGAGAGAAGCCTCTCATTCACACAGGCCCTTCTTCTCATGGAGGGGCTTGAGCCAGCCTGAGATCTGCTAGCAATAACACAGCAGGGCACAAGCAGCCCAGGAGGTTTCTGGAAGGCATTGGTCACAAATTCTTAACACAGGTGATGGAGGGAAAAAGCTCTGCTGGAACTGGGGCTTACAAATGAGGAAGAACAAGTTGGGGATTGAAAGTTCTGGGCAGCCTTGGCCACAGTGACCACTGGATGGTGGAGTTCAGGATGAAGAAAAGAGGCAATGAGTAGTAATTGAAATCCAGGGAATTCCACTTAAACACAAGAAAAGTGTTTTTACTCTAACAGTGATCAAACACTGGAACAGGTTTCTCAGACAGGTTGTGGAGTCTCCTTTCTTGAAGATACTCAAAACCTGACTAGACATGGCCCTGAGCAAAATGTTACCCTGCTTTGAAAAAGTGGGGATGGACCAGCCATCTCCAGAGCTGCCTTCCCACCTCACTCTTTTTCTGATTCTGTGATATTGCCTTCCAAACCACCTGCTTCTGAAGTTTCTGAACTTAAGACTGAATTAATGCTACATTTGCAAGACACAGGAATAAACATACGAGTACCAGTACCCAGTGCCGCATGAAGGGGATAAATTTGTGTGTGGCTCTCAGTGGCCAGCTCTCTGTGCCACAAGATGGCACTCTAGAGTAGTTTTGGTTTGGTCAGCTGTCATTGCAATGTTCGGAAACCCTATAGCTCTATATATGTGTTAAAATGGTGTGATAGTTTTCAGAATGACACATTAAACTGATTCAATGTGCCTTTCTATTTTAAACCTTCTCCAACTGAGACACAATAGACAACCATTTCTGAGCATGTTGAGGTTCAAAAAAATAGCATAAATGTAAAAAAAATAAAGGGGGGTGGGGTGGGGTGGGGTGGGAAGAGATTTGGCCAAAGCCTTCCCACCTGTAACACGGGACATAGAGTAGATGGAAGATGTATAGACTTTGGCATAGGCTTTAGGTGGAGCTGTTTATACTAGAGTGAGTTTCTTAGAACATGGAAATTTGTGATGAGTGACAACGGGAAGACTACACAAAATGATTAAGCCAAATTTAGGGTGAAAAATCTGTGTCAATTTATAGTATACTACAGTCATGAATGAAATGAACCAACAAATGATGTAAAAATTCCAGTGCTCTACATTAAGCAAGAAGAATAGATAAGAAAAAGAGCTACAGGTTCATAAGAGATGTTACAATATCCATTCAGCTGATAAAAGGCATGATCAAACTGTACTCAAGCCTGTCGTAACAGATATTTGGAAAAAAAAGATCTGGATTGGAAAGCTGTATCTAGGATACAATTATATCTAAGTTCAAATTTTGATTTCTTATCAATATTGTTTATCAGTTCCTATCTGTAAAGTAGGAGTAAAAGTACTTTCCTTCCCTGTAATCTGTTAAAATATAGTATGACAATGGTAGTAACAAAGTAATTAAAACAGAAAGCAATGAGATTGCAAAGATCTTACCCCTTCTCTGGCAGGCTTTGCCACCAGCAGTCTAAGCTGTAAGGAACAGTCTTTGTCACTCTTGACCTCACCAAGTTCTTAAACCATTATTAGGTTTTTGCTGTGGACATTAAATAGTGAAAAGGGAAAATGAAAAAATGAAACATCTCCAAATTTAGTAACTCCAAGTAAACTTGCAAGAGTTCAGACTAAATGGATTTTTGAAATAAAGATTTATTGTTCATTGCAGACAAAATCCATTCCTCACAGAAGTGAATGGCAAAATCTGAATGTAAAAAGCAAGAACAACAGAAAACTTCAAGAAGTCAAGGGAGATTTCACCCCTTTTGTTAAAATGAATGGAGTGGAAAAGAATGTAGTAAAATACCCAGAAGAGAATCAGTACTAGGAACTGTACTAAAGGATGAGCATGTGATTTTAGAAACTCTGCTCTGGGAAACCTCAGAGGTGGAAGCTTGTAAAAGTCCAGGTCTCTACTGTCTTTAAGGATGATGTATGGGCTTCCTCCAACAAAATCCCTGAAACGAATAAAAAGTGTACTTTTATATAAAACATATATATACTGCAGGAAGGCAATGTTGCCACAAGTAGTTTCATCATAATTAGCTCTTTCCTTCTGCCAACATCATCTCTCCTGTCATTGCCACTAATTGCATTGTCGCAGTAAGCAATTTTAAACAGGATTTCAACAGAGAGCATTTATTAGATAACTATTACATTAAAGAAGCACTGGTAGCATAGGCAGTGATGACAGTATACTAAATAATTTTTATTGGTCAAAACTTGTAGATCAAAGACTTCATGGAAATTTATCAGTTAAATTGCAAGGTACTTAAAGTACCCCTATTTGAACTGGTAGGTTGATATATTTTATCAGTATGTTAATTCAGTTGAAGATAAATTAATTGTTCAAAATGATACTTATTGTTATGTATTACAGTATCTCTGGCAGGCTTCAGCTGAGAGCGTTATCCCATTTTGTCAGGCATGGACCAGAACATAAAGCTTGCTAACTAAAAGAAAGAGAAAGCTAAAGGTAGAAGTGGCCGTAGACACCCAACAGAGGTGACATTTTTTTGTCTAAGTACACATTGTGAATTTCTGACAGAGAGGGGAATATAACTCAAGATTCCTAAATTTCACTCTAGCCTCTTGTTCAGTTCATGGTGTCATTAGACATAATGTCTTCTGAGGCAGCAATTCCATTCACAATTACTTGCAGTCAACAATGTTTGTTCTTCTTATTGCCTGGTGCTGAAAGAAGAATCTATGTCTGTGGTCCATCTCAGCCTGTTCTCCAGTCTTGGAGTACTCACTCCACAAGACAAGGAAAGACTGAGGCACAAATCTATGATTTTTTTGGCCATTACGGCTGCAAATTAGCAGAAACCAACTGGGGTGAGCGATTTGGCTCAGAATAGCATAAAGATAAATATTACAAAGTATATGTGTCTGAATGTATTAACTTTCTTGTTCTTTTCCCCTTTTGTTTTCTGTGCTGTCACAGAGTGGGAAATGCTTTTTACTAGGGCATGTAGTGATAGGACGAGGGGGAACGGCTTTAAGCTGGAAAAGGGCAGGTTTAGATTAATCATTAGGAAGAAGTTTTTCACTTTAAGGGTAGTAAGGCACTGGAACAGATTGCCCAGAGAGGTTGTTGAAGCTCCGTCCCTGGAGGTGTTCAAGGCCAGGCTGGACGTGGCCTTGGGCAACCTGGTCTAGTGGGAGGTGTCCCTGCCTATAGTAGGGGGGTTGGAACTCGATGATCTTCAAGGTCCCTTCCAACCTAAACCATTCTATGATGATTCTATGATTCTATGCTAGAAATTCCATAAAAGATGGGTTTATGACTTTTTTAGTGTTTATGATACTCCAAAAAAATCTCTGAGCTGAATATCTTTGGAGGATGGTCTTTGGAGAATGTCTTTGGAGACACATTGTGTTCTTATTTTAGGAATTTAAACCTTTGATGTGTTTTAGATCTTTTTACCAGTATTTAGATGGCCCTGTGGTGGTCCAAATCCCTGTTTTCATCAGTGCTGTACAAATACAGGACAGAAAGATTGTTCTTACCACAAAGAACAAATAGGAAGTATGTCAAAAGCAAACTACAGGGGAAGGGGTAATGTTTAGGAAGATCTCTGAATGATTTAAAGCAATATAAGCTTTTTGCTTTATAAATTATGCTTTTAGAATTAAGGCATTTCGTCTAAGTTAGATGAAGAGATTAGGGAAAGAAGAATCAAAGGAAGTAATAAGATTTCAAGTGAATGAACATTCTACCTTATTCACACAGAATCAGTTTAACTACCAGGTAGAAATTGGGGTGGTCCACCTAACAGTGGGGGAAGAAAATTAGGCACAAATTAGATGTACTCTGCCCAGAAACTCTGCAACAAATTAAGAACATCCATCTGCTACATTTGTGTGAATGCAAAATCACATTGGATACTGAATGACAAAAAAGGGTTCTTTTATCAGTGTTCCTTGGAAGTTCTTGCTTATGATGAGATTTCCAGCTGCAAACACAATGAGTATCATCCTAATCCACAGCTTCACATCTGATGCTGTAATAACGTTTATCCCTAACTCTCTGGCCACTAGTTAGTCTTTTTAATATCTCAAGATCTAGACATTTCAGCAAATAGGGTTTCTTCCTTATTGGTCCATTTATAATGATTTTACATATGTATATATGTCATTTATGAAGCGTTTGCCTCACACAGCATTTGCTGTAATCCATGGTAAATATTTTCAGTAATTTTTTTTTTTCTGAATTCAGGGCTTCAGAATATTTGCTTTCCTTAGAGACAGCTTCCTGGACTCAATTTTTTGCTTGCTTATTTCATGGGTCGATACATGGGATTTGCACTGGTTTCACAGCTTGCCTGTCTCTCCTACTTTTAAAATCAACAGAAGACCTAAATGAATTCTTTTTTACTCTGGAAAATACCCTAAATACTGATTGCAGATTGTAAAATGGATAAAAGGCGTATGACTCCCACAGATTGGTTTCCTGATCTTGCTCAAGGTTCTTTGTAAATTAAATGTCAGATTTAAGAAATCATGAGAGAAATGATCCTCTGTTTTCAAGTCACTTGACATGAAGGTGGACTCCTACATACTTTGAGCTGTTTGTCCAGCTCAGCTTGGGCATTTTGTGCTTCAGAATGGTTAACTCCAGAATTCTCAAATTGTTTATTTGAATAGTCTCCAGAAACAGCATGGAAAACAATGGTCTGCTTTCAAAGTAACATAGAAATATATAAGTTGTATCCACTGTGGTTAGAGTGCTCATTCTGGGAGGAGGAGTACTATATCCTTGTCTCAGCTCTAGGCACTACATTCAGTTCATATTATTTAATATCTGTTTAATGCAAGACACAGAAACCCTTTTGGGATCCAAATACTTTGCTAAGCAAAGTCCTAAGTATTATGTTACGGAGTCAGGCTTCCTCACATGCTCTTTCTCTGACCCAGTATGTTCTTTTCCTCACAATGGAAGAAAACAGCTTCAGGAAGAAAGGTGAAATGTGCTCTTCACTCTGTCATCCAGAATGGATGATAATCAGATGGTCGGAGCACTGTCTCAACAGACGGTGGTCTGTGGATTTGAACCTCATCAGTCAGAGAAGGGCTTAAAATCCAATTCTTTAGCTCTGTGAGTGAGTATTCTAACCACTAAACCATTATACAGAGAGGGTATTTTTTCTCCGGATAGTTTGGTGGTCGTTATTTTTTCAAAAAAGAAAAGCAAGCAAGCAAAAAGGCCAACAACCCACACTCCACTTTTCAAAGAGAGAACAGTTGTAAGTGACTACTTTCCAAAGATCTGGAGATCTACACGCTAAGGTAATTTAAAGGACCTCCCTGTATTTTGAGCTACACTGCTTGAATACATAACAAAACTCTGTATTGTACTTCATATTCTAGCTTCCTTTGAAAATCTAGGAAAGGACAACTCCATTTAATTTTGTGTGCATCTCCCACACAGTCACATACAGCAAACTGCTTCCTACAAAAAAAGCTCGTGAAATGTATTCAGAAAATAAGGTGTTTTGTGTTTTATATTAACAATATAAAATCAGGGTAACTGAAAATCAATAAGCAACTTCAAAGATTCATACTGAATACAAAAACTCAGGTTTCAATAATTGTTCAAAATGATGACACTGTGTGGTTGGTTATTTTGTGTAGCTGGAGATTGTTCTTTTTTAATGGGAATTTCCTAGGCTTAAACAAAGACTTTTCTGAGGAAGTTTATATTACACTGAGATGCTTTTTAAAATAAACTGATTTTGATAATTTCTTTTTCAGGTTTCCCATTAAAAAAAAATAATTATTGACTTATTCCTAACTGAAGTACAGAGAAATCCAGTCTTCTCTATTTGTTAGTACCTACTGATGCTGTTGCACTTCCAATAGCAGTAGTTTACTCTGAATCGAAGTACTTGCTCCTTCTCACAGCAATCTACCCTCCATAAATGAATGGTATGCATCATCTTCTTCCAAAACAACCTGATTAATCTAAAGCTGAAGTCCTTAGAAAAGGTTGAAGTACTCTGTCTTTCCTCACCTTTGCTTTTACTGGTAGAGTCTGCTGCTACCCTTGTAGGTCCATGAGCCTGGTGGAAAAAATATACATCATGCCCACCTTCAAGAAGAACAAGAAGCAGTATTTCAACAGCCTAATCTCAGTTCTTGGGAAGAGTATGAAACAAATCCTCCTGGAAGCCATGCCCAAGCACCTGAAGGCAAGGAGAGACAGGCAGCATGAATTTACAATGGCAAATCATGCCTCACCAACCTGATAGCTTTCTAGGACTAGATGTCTGGGTCCGTGAAGGAGGAGAGAGCAGTGGATGTTGTATACATTGAACTTTAGCAAGGCCTTTAATATGGTCTGCCATAGTTTTCTGTTAGCCAAATGGTTGAAATATGGAGTGTATAAATGGATAATAAGATAGGGGTGGAAATTTTATGGACAACCAAGCTCATCAGCAGTATGAGGTCTGGCTGGCAGCTGGCCATCAGTGGTGTTCTAAGGGGTAAATACTAGGGCCAACACTGTTTACCACTTTTATTAACAGCATGAATGATAAGACAGTACACCTTCAATAAGTTGACAGATGATACCAAACTGAGGGAGCAGTTCATGCATTGGAGGGCAGGGCTGCTGTCTAGAGAAACCTCATCAGAGGTTTGGAGAAGTAAGCTGATGGAAAATTCATGAGGTTCAACAAGGCCTGCATCTTGGACAGAATAACCCCATTCACCAGTGCAGCCAGGAGGGCAGCTAGCTAGGGAGCAGCTTTGCAGAAAAGAACAGGGAATTCTTGGTGAACAAAAGTTGAATGTGTGTGTCCTTGCAACGGAGAAGGCCAAAGGCATCCTGGGCTGTACAAGCAAGAGTGTAGCACAAGGGAGCGTCTTCTCTGATGGCACTTGTGAGATCACATCTGGAGCACTGTGTCCAGGTCCCTCTGACACAAAAAAAAAAGACACTGGCACACTGGTTTGAGTCAAGTGGAGAGCCACCAAGGTGGTCATGGGGCTGGAGCGCATGGTGTACAGGGAGAGGCTCAGGGAAGGGGGTTTGTTCAGCCCAGAGAAGAGGCAGCTCAGAGGGATTTTACTGCTGTCTACAACTACCTAATGGGAAGGCGTAAAGAAGACAGAGTCAGACTTAGAGGTGGGCAGGGATAGGATGACGGTTAACAAACCCATCTTGGAACAAGGAACATTGAAATTAGAGCTTAGCAAAAAAAAAAAAAAAAGAAAATAAAATTCACCGTGAGTATGATCAGACACTGGAACAGGGGCTCAGAGATGCGGAGGCTCTGCTGCTGGAAATATTCAAAGATTTCCTGGTGAAACCCTGAGCAATCTGATCTAAGTTGGCCCTGCAGGTGGGGGGGTTGGAACAGATGATCTCCAGAGACCCCTTCCAGTCTAAACTACGTTATGATTAGTTAGATTTCTGTGCTGAAAGAAACTCATTCATCATAAGAAATGTGTGTGACACCATGGGGATCACACAGCCTACTCCTCTCTCTGTTTAGTGTGATGTTCTGACTATGCACTGTGTTCTTCCTGTGTAGTTCAACTACCTTCAGCATTTCAATCTCTTGAAAAAACTTTTTGATAAATAACTCCAGGCTTCTTTGTACTAGGTTGTGTACGTAGTTGTCTTTCAAGATCCTCTCATTTACTAGAGGCACACTGAATATATATAATTTAGTAACATTTTTATCCCTGAATAAAAAGCCCAACGGCCAAATATGCTTTAAGCAGAATTTTAGATTTATGAACAAACATATTAGAAATACCACTTAAAAAACTGAAACTCGGAGAAACTTGACTTCATTACACACTGAGTGATTCACGTTCATCAAAGCACTAGAGTTACAATTTTAGTTTACATCAGGAATGAATAGTCTTGATCAGAGCTGATGAAGAACGATTTATACATTAGATAACTTCTGATTTGTATTGCATGCATAGAAAGTTTCTTTTCAAAGTTTTCTGTATGTGAGTATTCTGTAAGAACTTTCTCATTTGACAACTCTATTCCCACAGAAGTGAGATTTGCACAATAGGTGTAGGCTGGTTATGACAGTTTGAACAGGAGAGTGGCATTAGCATTTTGGTTATTATTTTCCCTTTTAAAAGGAACAGAGTTTTATGTGTTACTATTGCAGGACCACAAAGAAGACTCATGAAAAATACAAGCCTTTAAAATTGAGATTACAAAATAATTATTTTGGTTTTACCAGTGATTTATTTGTTGGCCAGGAAATAAAGAAAATTTCCCTTTCTAAACATTTGTTCCTTAGTTTAAATGTCTGAGAGCTTCCTATCCAGGGAATTTATTGATCATCTAGATCATTTTTTCATGTGGTTTCACACTATTATATGAAAAATACATTGTGACAAACTGTTGTGTCTCAGTATGGACTTAGATGTCCTCCCCCCCAGCAGAAACTGAATAGATAAATCAAAGACAGAATAACAAATTTTGCTGCTTTTGTGCTATTTGACATGTCACTAGGAAAGAAGAAAAGTGCAAAAGGAGGAAGAATTCATTAATTATAATAAAGCCTTATTTCGCCTCTATGTGTTTTCTGATCTCTGACCTGTGCATAATGGTTTTGCTTAAAACTCCCATCCTTTTTGCTGTCAGCATATTTGTCAAACGTAAATACTAAAGTTGCCAATCAAAATATTGTAAAGAGTATCAGTTATACAATTTTAATTCTTCGTTATTAAAACAGGTGCAGGTACAAAATAATAAAAGATATAATAATAAGCACATTGAAAGGAAATACTCCATTTACTATAAATATTACAGAAATTGAATATTAAAGAAAACAGAAATTATTTAATCACATAGAAAGGGAAAAGAGAATAACTTATGATTTGGCTAATACCAAGAAGACATAAAATTTTATTTCTTTTGTGCATTTAATAAATGGAACTAATTTCCAATATCTTCAGTTTGAATATTATGTTTAATAATAATGGATTTCTCCATACATAGGGGTTTCATCATTTATTAATGGAGACATCGGTGCTTAAAGATTAATCTTCAGTTCCTCTCTACAATATAAAAAAAAAACAAGTCTTCTTTGTTCCCCTGGTGTGTATGATTTTATATCTGGTGAAGTTTCATTATTGCATTTTTATTTATTTATTTGCAAACGTGAAATAAAAATGAATAACCAATACTGTTGGTGAGACAATTAGTTTAACTACTACCAACGGATCTTTATGAAATTTTTGATGATCAGTAATGTAATAATGAACATAGGTAAAGGACATCAAAGGAAACTAAGTAATTTTTCATGGAGGTGTAATTCGCATGTCTACATAGAAAGGAGCACCTAAAACAACTTGCAGACTCAGTGACTGGCCCACACCGAACAACCCAAGATGTTGTAATAATCTAGTTCCCATGACATCTTCCTGAGCAAGAAAAACCACTACGATCTTCTGTTTCATTTACACATTTACCACATGGTGGACAGAGCAATGATTCCCAAGCTAGTCCAGAAAGAAGTAAACAAAAATAAGTGGACAGGAAATATTTAAAGAAATATTGGGCTTCTGAGATGGTTAATGCATACATTAAAAAAAATTAAAAAGTAATGAAATAGACAACTATTGGTTGCATGGTGTGATACAAAAAAATCGATCAAGGTTGAATAAACTATCTAAGCTAACACACAGTTATCAATATTGCTTACAATATTGAACTTCTTTTGATGTTCACCCATCATTAGAATAACCTTTTCAGGAGCAGAAAAATGAGTATGTCAATGAGCTAACATTAACAGACACCAATATATTCTTGCTATTGATGTGTGTTCACTCTTTAAATAGGAAAAATGTAATGAATAAAGGAATAGTTGCTCTTCTATGAATATTACTTTGTACAGTGGCAGAAAAATATTTTCCTGTATTTCGGTTTGTGTCAGCTACCTCTTGTGCTGTCACTGGGCACCACTGAGAAGAGTCTGTCTCTTCATGCAGTTTTCTGTCCACTTTGTTTTCTTCTTATATGGTTTATATTTCATCAGCTTTTCTAGGAAGATGCTGTGGGAAGATAATCAAGAGTGGCCTCACAATGACATTGACCAGCTTTCTCAGTACTCTTACAGGATTTTTTAAACGTTCCCTAATCTGATCATTCTCCATCAAGGAGTCTTTCTTGCTCCAGACTTTTCGACTGATTGCAGGGACCACTACCCTTACTAGTAAAAACTGAGGAGAAGAAGACACTTTGAAGAGTACTTTGGCCTTTTCCATGTCCTTTTTCATCCAGTCCTGTGTCCCATTCAGCAGTGGGTCCATATTTTCCCTAGGCTTTCTTTTGTTGTTGGTGCAGCTGTTGAAGCCCTTCTTGTTGCCCCTCCTATCCCTCACCAGATACAAATTCAGAGGGGTTTCAACTTTCCTAATCCTGTCCTGACATGTTTGGACAACGTCTCTGTAGCCTTTCTGAGTTACCTGACCCTGCTCCCACCTCTTGTGTGCTTCCCTTTTTCTGTTTTTCAAAAGCTTCCTGTTTGCCCATGCAAGCCTCCTGCTGTCTTTACTTGCCTTTCTGTACATGGGGATGAACTGTTCTTCAGTTTGGAGGAGCTGATTCTTGAAAAATCAATCAGCTCTGCTGGACCCTCCTTCTCTTCAGGACTATGTCCTGTGGGGTTCTTCTAAGCAGATGCCTGAGCAAGCCAATGACATGCTCTCCTGAAGTCCAGGGTTGTGATCCTACTATTTTCCTTGCTCCTTCCTCTCATGATCCATCTGATGGTTACTGCTGCCAAACTTGACCCCACCTTCAATCCCCAGCTAGTTCTTCCTTGTTTGTAAGTCCCAACTCCAGCAGAGATTTTTCTTGACAGTCACCTGTGTTAGGAAGTTGTCACCAATGTATTCCATAAACCTCCTGGTTTGCTTGTGCCCTGCTGTGTTATCACTGTAGCAATATTGTTTGTGAGGCCTCTCCCCTTCAAATTACCCCGTACCCTTTTCTTGCCGGCCTGGTAAGCTGGCACCACTTCCTCAGTTTACTGTTGGCTGTCATTTTCCTCTCCCATTGTTGTTATCTTAAAGCATTTCTCACCAGCCTGGTGAGCCTCTTGGCAAAGGTGCTTCTGTTCTACTTTGCCAGATGGATCCTGTCTCTTCCCACTACAATCCTCCAAAACGGTTCCATAGTTGTAAAGGCCAAATCTCTGTTGTCCGCATTCAGTGTGCACCTAGGTGTTGACTGCAGGATCCATCCAGTCCGAAAGTATTTTCCCATTACCAGAAGGATCAAGGAGAAAACCACCTGGGCTTCCATGCTCTTGGCTCTTGGTCCCAGTCACATAGTCACACTTGATATACTCCAGGTGCCCCCTGGAAGTATCAGCGCACACATGGAAGAGCAGCAGTGGGTGGTAACAGGAGGACTAGTCAGCCTCAGCAGCTTCTCCCCAAGGTCATGGATCTGAGTGCTAAGAAGCAGCAAATTTCCCTAGGGGAGAGGTGAGTTTAGTAGATAGGAGCTACTTCTACTTCCTCCTGCTGCTCAGGCTCAGCCAGCTTGGGTTTTTTCTTTGACAGAGCTCCCAGCTCTTTATCTGCTACAAGGGCACTGACCTACTCTGTAGTTGTAGATTTGCAGTGGGAAAATGAGCTGTCCTTCTGGTGCCAAAAGTCACAAGCGTCCAGCCTTGGTCATCATGGAAGTCTTAATTTCCCATCCAGATATGCACAGATTCTGCCTGTGCTTCTGCCAGTTGGGCTTTCAGGCTCTTGTATCTGCAGGCTTTTGGAGAAGATCCAGTGAACTACTTTCTCATCATCTCTGATGCTGTGAAGTGTGCCTGTCTCCTCTGGCAGCTCCTTTCCTTGGCAACACAGACCATTCATTGGCGTACACCTCCTGCAGGCAAGGATCTCACCTCGCCCACTGACCCCAGTCCCAGTGAGAGGCCCCAGGCACCCCTGAAGCCCCAAGTCTGCAGGTCTGTGTCCTCCATTGAGAGCTCCTCCATTGTGTTCTCCATCTGGGCCATGATTCTGATGTTACAGGGACAGCTGCTCCAGCAGCTTTTGGAACTATGCACTGTGACATGTCACCACTACCACTGAGCCCATGTTATGTTGTCCTCATCAAAGCTCCTGGCTCCCTTCTGCAAAAACTGCCACCTCTGTTAGTTGCTTCCATATCTGGAAGCTGTGTCCTGAGCATGCGCTTCTGTAAACATCTCCCTAGAACCTGCTGAAAGGGTGCTTGATCCTCCCTAATCAGGAATCACCTGGAACAAAATCTTGGTGCACTCTTTGATCAAGAACAGCTGACAGAGCTTGTTAGAAGCTGCTAGAGCTTGCTGGAACTCATGGGTTCAGGTACCTATTCTTTCCTGGCGGCAGTAGGCACCTTGATGTTTCTCAAAGGATTCCCAGGAGTACTCTGATGAGCTCAAGACAAAACTAGGGGATCTAGATGACCCTCCAGAAACGCTTCCACTGAAATGTTTCAGTTGAAAGTTTGATGAGCATCAATTTGAATCTATTACTCCACCATATTAATGGCTTTAGAAGGAGAATCTTTTGCTGATTTTAGGTTTAAGCTGATGTATAGTTCTGTGGATTGAAACCAGTTTATGCTAACTCCTTTTCTTGCTTCCAGGGCACTAAAAGTGTGAGCGGTGGGCTGGAAGAGAATGGGGACAAGTAGCCAAAATGTACAATACTTGGATTATTTTGGATATAGTTATGCTAATAAATGTGCCTGGAACGGTTCTTTGTCCTTGAACTCAGCTGGCACCAAATAGCTCATGCCCAAACTGTTAAATTCTTTTTGCCTCCAAAACAGGACAGCTGCATCCAGACTGAATGGTCCTTGGCCTATGCTAACTCCACCACTGTGCCTTGAAATTATTTCGGAGAGCACTATTTGGCCTGGATCAAAACTGTTGAAGGGACTGTTATAACAATTTAGCAGCTTGTATTATCAAGTTCCAATGCCTGTGAACATTCCCCAATACTGTTTCAATTCAATATCTTTTGCACATCATTCTCTTATTACCATAATCACCAGTAACTAACTGTTACAAACTTACAGGTCTGAACAGCTTCTGAGGACTATAATTTCTTGAAGCTGAGTCAAAACAGGATGGTGCAGTTGCATTTGAATACCTCATGCACATCCATTGAATAAATTGGATTTATTTCCCAAAATCCATAAGCTCTAAGTCAGGTTTACCTAAAACAAGAAGACAAAAATGAGAGGAAAAACTTACATTACAGTATCTAGCAAAGCGGTACAGGACAATATGGATAAGAAGTACACAGGCAATGAGCTTCTGGGCAGCTTTTCGCAACCAAACATACATTCTTAGGACCTTGTTCTCACTTGCTGTGAAGTGGAGAAGTGGAAGCAGACTTAATCTTCCTTCACCATTAGCAAATATAACATGATTGTAAGAAAAGGGCTATCCTCCTCCCCTGCAAACTAGCACCAGTTCTACTCAACTTATTCTTATACTCAGTAGTAGCGTCATAGAATCATAGAATCATAGAATGGTTAGAGTTGGAAGGGATGTTAAAGATCATCTAGTTCCAACCCCCTAATGTGCAACCCTGATATAGCAGTTCTATACCACTGCACTTTTTTTGCTGTTGTTTTTATACATAGGTTTGAAATTTTATTTTTCTCTTTCAGTAAGAGGAAAACAAAGTTATGACATGATGCAGGGAAAAAATCACTGGAATTTCTTAATGAACTGTTACAAATTCAGAAATCAAATTCAGCCAGTGCCAGAGGCTTAAAGAATTAAAATTGTACAACTACAGCAATTATGTTATTATATGAAACATGTTTAGTGTAGTGCACTAGTAGAGTTATCCTGTTATAATCAAACATTTCTTACAGAGTCACTTTGAAAGCTTTATGTCAGGAAAGCAAATGGTTGCCTTTCCGTGAACCCACTAAATAAAATAAGCTAAATGAAGATATGAAAACGCGTGACACATAAGTAGAATTATCATCTGCTTGGTTGAAGATTACAGGTGGTTTAGTTACCGCTTATGAGTGAAATCCTGGAACTGGTTATTGGCAAAGCTCCCTCTGTTGTCAGTAGATCCTGAATGTGACCCTGTATAGCCGCTGGAGATCAGTAAGAAAGAAATCTCAGCTCAGTGGCTAAAAACCTCATTTGGATCACCATTCTTAACGAAAAGATAAAATTACAAAAAAAAAAAAAAAAAAAAAAAATTCGCTATTATTAATGCAAAAAATGTTAAATTGACTTAAATTAAAAGGTGGGGCTCATCTGTCTTTCTGCTGAAACATATTTTCTCACCTACAAGTTAAATTAAATGTAGACATTTCTATATCATGTATTAGTGCATCTTTTTGGTGGAAAGTGCTATTTTTGATTTAAGAACAGATGGGTCATTAGATCTGATTAGTTCAGTTTGACTAATGCAAAAATGATCTAAATGTAGTAATTGATGCTATATGAGAGAGATTTTTCTTTTTTTAAAAATGATTTCTTTAGCAAGAGGAACAGTAGCTTATGTGTTTAGCCTGCCAAAAATTCTGCTTGTTGCTTGTCAGTACTGACACACATTCTTTCCATTAAAAGTTTATTCTAATCAGCACAAAGCTTAGTTCTCTCCACTGGGGAGGGTGGAGAGAAATGTCTATATAATGTAGTCCACACTACCATGTCTGTGGAGCAGTGCTTTAGGTAATGCATAATAATTTTTTTATAATGCAGAATATGCAATTCTTTCAGTCATCCCATTCATTAATATTACTGCAAACACTATTCTGAAAAAAAAGGTTATTTCAAAGCTGACTTTGACTACAAAATTTGTATATCAGATAAAATTGAATTTCAAAGTCCAGACCAACAAATAATATCTTACATTTACCCTCAATTATAGTACCAGTTGACACCATCAGTTCATCTCCAGCAGGTGCATGTGGACAAAGGGGAACACCAGACTCTTTTTAATCAGATACTGGGTCCTAATAAGGTATGACAAAACCTTTATGGAGAAGTCCTATGAAATTTAATAGAATGAAGCCAGAAGTAGGTTGTATGGAATTTTAATGGTCAGTTTCTTCTCTCATTAAAATTAGCAGAAAACCCATTCTGCATCTCAGAATGTGTTTTAAAAGGCCATAGAATTTCACAAAGAATTATTGCAGATATTCCACTTGTTAAGTATCTTACAGACCTTGATAATTGGGATAATATTGTACTCATTCATTACATGGTTAAAATTTGAGGGAAATATCTATTTTGTTAATTAAATTTTATAGAATTTTTCCGTAAGTCATAATGTTACCAGGATTGTTGGTGACATGGATGTTGGGATGGAGTGCATCCTCAGCAAGTTTGTAGATGACAGAAAGCTGTGTGGAGCGATCCACAAGCTGGAGGGGAAGGATGCCATCCAGAGGGACCTGGACAGGCTTGAGAGGTTGGCCTGTGCAAACCTCATGCAGTTCAACAAGGCCTAAACCATTCTATGATTCTATGGTTCTATGATTAACTTCTTAATAGGTCACTGCTTTTACAAGTGCATTAGAGTTGAACACACTAAATTTCCTTAACACTTAATATGTTTTATCTTCAAGATATATGCAAACGATTAACTATTTTTTTCACTGTTTAGTTATTTGCATTCTTATAGAATGGAAATGGAGATAGTAATGACATTTTCACTGTTGGAAAATTTGGTATTAAAAAACGTATAGAACCCTGACATAACTGTATTTTTTTTTTTCATTTTATTGTTGAAATGTTGGTGATATAGGAGATATTTTTTGTCATGTGAAATCTGAAAATGAATAAGCAAGTAATGAAAGTAATGCCATGGTTTTGCAAAGTTTGTTTTTACCAGTAGTAAAAGTAGCAATATCGAACTCAAACATTTTACTACCATTAAGGTTTTCTCTACTCATAGAGAAAATGATTGCTCAGTACTTGCTTCCCTATGGACAGTTTTTGGTACACGATAATCTACATTAGTATATTACACAGGAGTGTCTTATGTCATTAATTTAACAAAGTGTAGAAGATACTTCCTATTTAATGAGGAAAAATGTGCCTGGCCATAACATGGGATCAACGCTGAGGGCATTTCTGGAAAGTGAAGCCTTGTGACTCTAAGTCAGAGTTAAGTGATGTCAGTGACACATGCAATGCTGATGAAATGAAACACTGAAAGAGATGACTTCACTGTCTTTTTTTTTTTTTTTTTGAGAGTCAAGAACAGACTCTGTAATATAAAACATCATGGTTACACTGTTATGATAACAAACTTTTGCCTCAGCAGAACCCCTTGTCTTCTCTGAAATATCTCATTAACCAAGACTGAGCATAGACTAAATAAGATATAATCATAGAATCATAGAATGGTTATGGTTGAAAAAGACCTTTAAGATTATCAAGTGCAACAGTTATCTAACTGTACCAGGCCCACCTCTAAACCATGTCCCTGAGCACCACATCTAGACAGCTTTTAAATACATCCAAGGATGGCAATTCAACCACTTCCCTGGGCAGCCTGTCCCAGTCTTTGATAACCCTTTCAGTGTAGAAGTTTTTCCTAACACCTAAGCTAAACCTCCCTTGGCGCAACTTGATGCCATTTCCTCTTGTCCTATCGGTTGTAACTTGTGAGAAGATGCCAACGCCCACCTCTCTACAACCTTCTTTCAGGTAGTTGTAGAGAACAATAAGGTCTCCCCTCAGCCTCCTTTTCTTCAGACTAAACAAACCCAAGTCCCTCAGCCGCTCCTCATAAGACTTATTCTCAAGACCCTTCACCAGCTTCGCTGCCCTTCCCTGGACCCTCTCCAGCACCTCAATGTCCTTGTACTGTGGCACCCACAACTAAACGCAGTACTCAAGGTGTGGCCTTACCAGTGCCGAGTACAGTGGGACAATCACTTTGCTAGTCCTGCTGGCTACACTATTCCTGACGAAGGCCAGGATGCTGTTGGCCTTCTTGGCCACCTGGGCACACTGCTGGCTCATGTTCATCCATCTGTCAACCAACACCTCCAGGTCCCTTTCTGCCAGGCAGCTTTTCATTCACTCCTCCCCAAGCCTGTAGTGCTGCACGGGGTTGTTTTGGCCCAAGTGCAGGACTCAGCACTTGGCCTTGTTGAAGCTCAAACTATTGGCCTCAGCCCATCAATCCAGCAATGACAGAGTAAGTAACAATCGAGGGAAATAAACCGGTCTTCTCTACCTCACACTATTTTAAAATTTGTGCAAATTAAAGCTGGGATCTGGGATTACATTTAGAAGAGAAAGGTTTCATTCCTTTTTGAGTGTCTTGGTGCAGCAAGGGGTGGCTGCACCATGAGGGGGACAAGCCAGGAGTGGAAGGTGACCCTGCATAGTCTGTGCCTTCACCAATAGGGCACAGTCCTGCAGGAGCTGAACGTGGCGGGCAGAGACAAAGACTGGTAACAAGGTTCACTGACAGGCCCTGGCAGCACCAGGTCCTGCATTCCTCCAGGAGCTCAGCAGGGATCAAAAGCAGATGGGGCCAGGAACAGGCTACAGACAAGATACAGTATAGTCTGAAGTCCATTTGGTGATGAAGTCAGGTAGGTACCTACAACATAGCCCCGAGGTTTATCCAGGAAACCAGAGATGCGAGACAAGGCTGAGGACAGGCACACCTGTGGCAGGCCTGGCTGGGACTGATGGCCTCGAACTGCCTGACATGCAGCTCCTTGGCCTATGGGCAGGGGGTAGGTGAGCATCCCAAGGGAAGTTGGTCAGGGTCAGTAAGACCTGTTGGTGCCCTCAGGGCCCTGGCCCTAAGCATGTCCATCACACTGAGGCTTCTGTCCTGTTCATCTGCTTTATATCCTCTTCAGCATGAACAACATAGCTAAGGTAGGCAGGGATGCCCTAATAAAAGCAGTCAGGTGAGTCTGTTAGTTAAAAGTGACCCCTAAACATTGAAAAGACATCCTATTCTGCAGTAAACATTTGTCATTTCCAATCCAACCGATCATTGTGCTGGCTTTGTAAAGAATACTTAATTCTGTCCAATGGTCCATCAACATAGATAAAACATTTACCTAGAGTTTGAGAAACAGGCAAATCAGAATCTCATTGTTTTCCTAGAAACAGCCAGATAAATCATCCTTTCTTATCCTGCTAATTATTCTGTCCCAGGGGAAGGGAGAGGCAGCCTCTCCTGTTCCTCAAGTGATCCAAAGCAGATGGAAGTGCCTCATTGTTCTGTCTCAGTCATGCTTGGGACACTATGGGTAACCAATACAAACATGAAATAGACTGTTTTTCCTGTTGTGGGTCCCTAGATTCTCGATAGGTCAATAGAGAAAGGAAAGCTCTCTAATACACTTTTTTTTCTGCTCATGGAAGAGTCTTACTTCTTTCTGTGCCTTGTACAGGAAAATTTTTGTGGTGATGTTGGATTGCACTGGCTTGCTGGCACTCTCTCTTCACAAGAGAAGGTGCCTGACATTTTGGCAGTGCCTAAATTAGTCTCCTAACTAGATGGGCTTTATTCTACTCTCTGTGCTTACAGAGTCATCTCTAGGGCAGACACAAACTTTCTCTGACCACATGAGAAACAGTGCAGTCCTGATAGCATGCCGGTTGACTCAAGGTGTAGGTATGCTGTCTTCAAAGTGGAGCAGGGCTGCTGAGGTGAAACTTTCCCCTTCTTTAGTGCACCAACATTAGACTGAAAGAGCGTTTAAGGATTGCAGGCCTCTGTAGGAGGCCTCTGTTGCATTTGGCACAACACTCTAGTGAAAAAGTACATTCAAATGAGTAAAATGAAAAATTGCAGTAAGCAAACTCCTCCACTGCAGCTGTCTGTAACCTCCCAGACACTAAAGGCAATAACGCTTGCTACGGTTTGGTACTTTTCTTGCTTATAGCAGTTTAACACCAGACACTCCAGTAACTTCAGATTAACACTCATGTGGGTGGGAGAATGATCATGTTTTTGGCATTTGCAAAGCTCTTCACTTTTTCTCCACTTTTAACTAATCACAAGAGCAGCTCTGCAGGGTAAGCTATTGCCTTTTCTTCTGATTTAAAGAGAGAAAGGGGAACCAAGTCTAAATTCACAAAGTGCAGAAAGCAGTGATTAGGAGTCGGGAGTTTCTGCCTGTTTGCCTCATTCTCTCACAGTGAGGCCAGATTCTAGGAAAAATCACGCTGCTCTGCTTCGGGGTCTAGTGATGTCATCAGTTGTGCTGTTGTAAGAAAAACTCAGGAAGCTGAACTCAAGTCTTGGCAGGTAAAGGATCCTTTTCAGTTTATCTTTCATTTAACTCTCAGGAACTCCACTGCACCCTGATGCACAATTCTTCAATATACCATGAGTAGCTCCAGGATACTCATGTTCAAGCTGCCCCTGGTGTACTTTCTATGTGCCTTTGGCTGAAGGGTTCTGGATGTAGTACAGTTTTAATAAAGTTTGTTTTTTATAGCTTGCTTATTCCATATACAGTCCAAAGCTGGGGATCAAAAGAGGCTTATGTAGATACTCTGAGACAGCAGCTGCTAAATCATTTTTTGCAACTGGATCCATTAGTGGAGTGTTATTTGATTATATCTATTGTTGTTCTTATTCTCCAGTTCATGATAGTCACCAGTTTCCTTCCAATTTGCTTTAGCTGTAAATACAAAACAGGAGGAAGAAAACAATCTCGCCTTTGTGACACACAGTGAATTTGGCACTGTATGTACAGTATGTTTTAAACTCAATTCCCTTAGAAGCTAGCGATTAGCAGATGTCAATGCCCAGTTTGCAAGTGGAAGCCAAGACAAAGACTAGAGACCTTCACACCAACAATCTGGATATTAAGTAGGAAAGAAAATATTTTCCAACCATTTTACCTCTTTTTGTTTTCTAATGTGGTTGTAGCAATGAGGATTCAATTGGAACAGCTGTGCTGAAAAATCAGATTTTTATCAATTTGGCATCTGTCTAGGAAAAATACAACACTGAGACTTAAAAGTAGAGCAGGACGGGCAGCTTTAATGCACTAACTCTGCAACAAATGACACTTAAAATGGACGTGCTTTGCATTCTGATTTAGCTGGGAAAATGCTGAATCCCATCATGGGATTAATTGCATGCTCTTTGCTGGAGGAACAGCTCTCTCTCAGAGGAGGAAGCCAAAACTTGAACATCATTGGGCTATCCACATGCACTGCATGATTCCTTAGAAACTGTGAGGCCCCTACATATTTAGTCTAGCAGCTTCTGGACTCTTCTAGTGGCTGCTGCCATTGAAATTATTGAATTGCTGAATCACTCAGACTGGAAAGGACTTTGGGAGGTTTCTAATCCAAGATTGTGCTCAAAGCAGGGTCAACACTGAATTCAGACCAGATGCCTCAGGGCTTTGTAGGGCTGGATTTGAAAACCTCCAAAGAGAGAGAACTTGCAACCACTTGGGCAACCATTTTCAGTTATTACCTTAATATTTTTTTTCTTATATTCAGTCAGAACTTCCCCTATGTCAATTTATTACCATTGTCCCATTCTTCTGCTGTGCACTTTAGTAAAGACACTGGCTTCATCTTCTCAGTAACCACTGAGGAACTCTTGCTATGTTCCCTGCAGTGATCCTTTTCCCAGCTGAACAAACCTAGCTTCCTAAGTCCCTCCTCACAGGGTAAAAGTGCACCAATCCCAACTGTCTCAGTGGCCCTCTGCTCTACCTGCTTCAGTTGATTAACATTTTCCCTGTATCAGGGCCCCAAAATTGGATACAACATTCTGGATATGGTCTAAAAAACACAGAGTAAAGCAGAATATTTGGTACTGTCATGTACCGACTACGCTCCTGTTAATATTGCCCAGAATGCTGTCGACATTTAATGCTGCCAGAACCACATTGTTCCCAATCATTTTCTAGTCCTTCAGGATCCCTGAAATGGCCTTCAAGAGGACTTATGTTTTTCCTGGGGACTGAAATCTGTCTAGTGATATGAAAAGAAATTATACAATACAGAATGGGAGCAAAATGAGAGTTAAAAGTAATGCAGTTAATGGAAACAGTCCTTCTTCCTTTCCTTAGCCTAACAGATCGAAGAAATAAGTATTTTAAATCTTGTTCTCCTTGAGGCTTTTGCAGCTAACAGCTACAAATTTTGACTCAACGCTAGAGCTTGCATCCTTTTTGTAAAGATCAGTATTCTTTCATTTTGTCAGATGTGGATTCACTGTTTGTGACTCTCTCATGCATTGGAGTATTAAAATACACTTCATTTTGAGAAAAAAAATAACAAAAATTGCTCTTTATAGGCAAAATAATAATAATTGTGATTAATGATAATAATTCAAAGTGCTACATTTACACCACAGATAAGTTTTCAGTTAGCTGCAACATGCAATTCTGATAAGCAAATAAAATTATGGCACAGCTTTCCAATATATTGCATTGGTTAGTGTTTATTTTTACCCCCCCAAGGTGAAAGTAGAGGGGTTGTAAAAGCATTGATGTTTTTGGTAACCTCTTATCACCATTTTGCAAAGCTTTTTCTTACTTTTAAGGAAAACATTTAATAAATCTTTCCGAATAAGCTGTTCTGTCCTGCAGTTTGTATTTCTGTGTCCCAACAAGGTTTTCTACCAGCTTCCCCCTAAAACACAAATGCACTTCTTTAAATGCATCTCAGTTCAGCACCACACGCCAAGTGCAAGTCACTTCTAAAGCAAGTGAGTAATCAGAAGCAAATGCATAATTGTTTTACTGAATAGTGACTGCAGGGGCAGGAAAAAGTGTATATATATATATGTATATAAAACTAACATATATGTGTGTATTGTTTTCGGCAACTGATCAAACTTAAAGCATTTGTCTTACTTTTAGGTTGGATAAGACAGGGAAACATGAATAGCCAGCAAGGGCACAAGCCAAGGCAAACATCTTTCCTTCCTGATTCAGGGAGTGCCCAGTTATTGTTTTTTCTTGACCGTATTTAAAATTTCATTGCTATAATTCTCAAAATTATAGTTTCCATCTGAAAGGTTAATATGTTTGCCCATAGAGGTTGCCGACCCTCCATCCATGCACATACTCTGATCTAATGTCAAAGTTACCCCTGCTCTGAGTTGGATTTTGGACATCACCCTCTGCGATGCCTTCCAATCTAAGTTATTCTATGATTCTATTTTATATTTTTTCATCTTGTACATTAATAATCATAAGAAACATCAGAGCAGGCAATAGGAGACGATAAAGGTGCAATGATAAAGAACCTTTATTTAAGTTCTGTCTCCAACTGGAGCTAATTTTTCAGGGTTTTTCATGGAAAGACGTGTAAAAGTGGAAATAAGTAGCTCGCATGACTTTTTTTCCTATCTCACTGAAATAATCAAGAGCTGGATTCTTACATCCTAGTCCTGTGAAGTTTTTAGTGTTTGTGCTTCCCATGAGTCAAGATTTCATGTGACCATTCAATAATGAAGCTGATTGATAGAAACGTTTAAATTGATTTCAAAAGGATTTGAGTTAGGCAATGGAAGGCAGGATAGAACCCTGCTTTGAATGGAAAGGCCACATAGCTGTGACCACATGGTACATCCATGTACTATGCTGGCTGGCACTTCAGAAGGAGGGGTGAAGAATACAGTTTATATCAACTCCCCGTAAATCTGAACTTGTTGAGTTTTAGTAACTGGTTTTCTGTTAGCAACATTAATTTCCATTTCTACCTGTCTTTTCCAGCTTCATATCTTCTACCTGCTACTCTTCTGAAGAGTAAAGAAGTACTTCCTTTTGCTCCTGGTCTTTTTTACTGAATCAATAACATGTAGATCTGGGTTTATCCAAAGTTGTCTTTTTCAGTTAGTGGCTCGGAAGGTATTGTTCCATTGGTATTGGACTGCCAGTTCAATCAGAAAAAGAAGAGATTTAGGCCTGATGTGAGGGATAACTATAGATATAGAAGATGAAGACCCAGAAAAATGTAGTTCATAAGTGGAATGCAGATATGAAAAATTTGCAAACATTCTAGCCATTTTGTCATATATACTCATTTTTCTTTCTCTCATTAATGCTAGCAGCAACTTTCTGATATTCCACTCTGTACGACAAAAAAGTAATTATATGTGCTATTGGCAGGGTGCTACCTGTGGCAATTAATTTACACTGTCTAGTGATTTATGAGTTTTGTCTCTTTGTGTACAGCATTATGATGCACTTAATAATCTTAATTGATTAAATCAAACAGGCTGGATAATTTTAATTCAGCAAGAATATTTTACAATATTTAAAGCAGATCTGAGTTCTGAATGGGTTTAAAAGTTCTCTGAATAGTGTGTTAAAAAAAGAAAAAGAAAAAAAGAAAAAAGTCATGGCAGTGTAGTTCAAGAGAGGAGATCTTGCCAGGATATTCCAGGATTAAATTGCATAAAATGATTTTTCATTCCAGTATAGAGCAACAGAAAAAAAGATACATCAGCAATATTGTAATTATCCGTCAGAAAACATTGCCCTTCTCTGACAGTGTTACTGCCTAACTGTGACTTTGCCTTTGGCGACAAGACTACGCTACAAATATGTGAATGACTGAGCTAAGAAAAGTGTGTGAACAAAGCATTTTTCTGGAAATCCCTTTTCAGTAACACAATTATGTTGTCATATGACCAGAAAAAAGATTTTGTGGCATGAAAAATGTTTAGAAATTTTTAGGCACCCATCTCAAAACTATTGTTCATAGAAACCTATTGAGGTTGCCAAAACAGGGGCTCTAATATCTTTAAGAACCCACTTTACTCTAAAATCCTGACCTAGACCTGTATTGAGAACTACAAAAGTGCCAAATCATAACCATCAACTATATTCTCCATTACTGAGCTCTCACAGTTACGGATTTGATCTGAGGGCTTTAGAGTATACCTCCTACACATTGATAGGTTTCCTCCTCAATGCAGTTTTAGATCCTATTTTTAAAATAGATACAATCAGCAAAAGTGTTATCATGCTTTTCACTTGTTCTTTGTTCCCGTCTGTTAAATAGTGAGTGTTAAGAGCTATTTCAGAGGTCTTGATGAAACCTTCAATTATCTTCTGTCTCTAAGAAAATTCTAGCTTTGTTTGCCCATATTAATATGGACAAACCAGTAGACTGAAAGATTTTTTGGGGAATGTGCAGGAAGGGAGACATCTTCATCACTCCGGTGAAAGCTGGGCCACTGTGTAGAAAGCAGAAAGTCCAATGCCTTTTCTGTCTGAAAGGATATAGATTATAAACTCTCACCCTCTAGGAAACTCCTTAAAAAGCCTCCCCGTGGTAAAGTCAAGTCACTGTGCACAAAATAATTACAGATTTACTGACCTGTGGAAGGAAGCTATAATAAGAATGTTGGGGCTGCCATTTAGGCGTTACACCTGAGGAGCAGGGGAAGAGGAGAGGAGAAAACTCCTTTTGGATTGTGTGTGCGTTCCCAAGGGCTCAAGGGTTTGGTAGTTCTTTGCTTCTCTGTAAGGAGGTGTCCTGAGCTTTTCCCTTCAGCAAATGAGGGAATTTGGGTTTAATAAGGAGAAGGTTCTCTTTGGGAAACAGCGAGTATTACTGTAGAGACTACAGGCAAGAGTTTTACTTACTTCTAGGGTACCTGATGAAACCTTCGCTATCTGTGAATCATGAGTAGTGACAGAAATTGGGCAAAGGGGAAATCAGGGTGAGAAATTGAAGCCCAATACTGAAAGGTCTATTTATCTGAGAAATTTTGTAATTTTATGAGTTAATAGTTTTCTTGAAGCAACTCAATAGGTAGAAAAACCATAAGTATATTCAAGATCTATTTATACAACACACTTTGCATTTTGTCTTTTTTTAATCACATCTGATTTTTTTCTGTTGGTTTTTTTTTTTTCCAGTTGGCTTTGTCTAAATGAACCTTTAAAAAGAGAAAACACAGTTTTCCTCCTATATCAAGGAAAGGAGATTGAATCCAAGTCTCAGGAAATAATGGAACAGAATATTAAAATTTGGGCCATATTCTCTCACCTTACTGCAATCACTTCATGTTGTCTATTATCTGAAGATCAGATTTGTGAAAGGAAGCCATGACCACAGGAATCTTTTCCCAGATCCTACTTTGGCTATCTGGAAAAGGTGACAGGGTATCTGGTACACTGCCTGAACATCTACACAATGGTTTGTCAGTTTTATGTCGAACATTTTTGTCTTAGTGCTTTCTTTTTTTTTGCTTCAGTTTTTTCTTCTGTTCATCTTATTTGATGCAAAATCTTTGGATGGCCTTCTATTACATGCAGCAGAGTGAAACTCTGGTTTCTAGGTACTCCAGTTATGTAAATATTTAATAATGTATAGATAAGAAATCGTCCTAGTGCAATATACAGTTTTGGCTTATAATGATGTACATTGCAATTCAACATCACTGATCATTGATGTGATTCTCTTATGCTTAGTTTTAGAATGACTTTTGTTGATCAATATAATGCAAAGCAACTGCATTGCAGAGTAAATCTAGACTTTAAAGCAGACAACAATGCTATTGTAACATACACACTATTAGTGAAACGCCAGTACATTCAGCATGTGAGAGATATGATACAGCTGCTTTACAGTTTCACTGAACTCCCAAGTAATAATTTCTTTCCAGAATTCCATTCTTTGTTTTATATCCATATGGTTATTAAGGTCTGTCTCTGAAAGCATTAGTGTTGTGATGGCATTAAATACAAATTTATTTGTATTTTAAAATCAAAAAGATTAACATTTAATGAGAAATATTTGTGAAAGTATCCTTCAATAATTCATCATGCAATCACAGGTTATGCATAGCATTTGCACATAATTTGTGTAAATATTGCTTTGGGTTTTTTTACTTTTGCGAGCAAGCAACATTATTGTGACATAACAGCTCAGAAATCTGGAAAAAGTGTACTAACATTTACAGACAAATAAAGGAAAAATACCTGGCAAACTGTATACAATGCAGTTCTTATTTCTTACTTGCTGACTTATTAGTCTTTTATTTGGGGATCGATGGTGTATTTCAAAAGTGATTTTAAGCTTCTAAGGAGAAATAGGTGTATTTGGAACCTGTTAACAGTCTTCCAAAATGTGGATGTAAAGAACAGGGACTTTATTCAGTGTCTCTTAATGTGGTTTTCCTGTAAGCAAGGTTAAACTTTCTCATGCTTCTCAAAACGAGAAAGCATAAAACTGAAGGTTAATATGTAAATTTGCTCTAGGTTTTATATATGTTTCTTTGGCAGAGAACACACAGATAATTTGAATCCTGACGTATTCCCTACCTATAATTTTTATGGACTAGTTTTGTATTCAAATTAGATATTATTTAAATTTTATTGACTAGGCAAGCATAAAGGAACAATCTGGTTGATGATAATTCCTTGAAGTGTACTGAATACACCGTTACCATTATGATGATTGTTATTTAAAACATGCAAACTCTGCAGCTACACAGGGCTCACCATGGGGGTGGGATGACACTCAGCTAACATACTTATGCTCCTTACCTGGAGATTAGCTCCAGTCATGATGCTGGGCTGTGTGCTGCAACCTTGGCATCCCCCATTTCTCTCAAATAAAGTGCACAGGAAAATCATGGCAGGAGCCAAATGCAAAAACTAATGTGGCTAAGGGGCACAGAGCACATCAGAACAGCTGTTGGCAAAGGCACGGTCATGAAGTAGATGGCAGAGAAGATGGAGTTCCCCTAGGACCCGACAACACTAAGTGGCCCAGAGGTCTTAAGGAAACTAAGAAATTATGGAAAAATATTTTGCTATTGCTGATTAGGATTCCATGCTGAGTTGCTGCCATGAGATGCTGGGAAGAACTAGGTAGGGCGTAGGGAGAAAACAAGGAAGTCCCAAATATTTTGCTTCCCTGGAGTGAATCACCAGCTTAGTCTTCCAAGTTGGCAGAATTCAATGGTACTTCAGATTTCCAGCCTGAGTTTTGTAATTAGTTCTGTGGCACCTTCTGCTGCAGGATCTCAAAGAGTTTATCAGCTCTAATGAACAAAGTATCCTATGTCAAATGATCATCTCCACTTGAGCAATCATGTTGGCTGTGCCAACATGTGAAGAACCTACCACCTCTGAAAAAAAACAGTAACATTATTCCCGAGACTCAGTAGTCTCAATAGTCTCAAATTCTTACTCAGAAAGAATTTCCCTGTAAATTAAGTTGGTTTTAAACCAGTGCAGTACTGATGAGGTGGACAGAGAATTAAACTGAAGACAACCTCACACCTTCCCAAAGTGTTGATGGAGTTCAATAGACTACAGTGGATTTGCGGCTTCCAGGAAGAGAGAATGTAATTACAAGACAAATGACAAAGTTGAATACTATCTATCTGACATCTAGGGAGGGACCTGGCAGTATGTAGTGCAGATCCAAGCTGATTATCATCCAGAGAGGTGTCAAGGGAAGGCAGGAAGGATACATATCAAACAGGTGGAGAGTGCATATCAGGCCTGCATTTAGGCAACCACGCTAATCTTTTGCACTTGTGAGCTACGTACCACTAATTTCAAAGTCCTTCAGGAGCATGAAAAGCTAAATTTTGGTAATTTTCCTTCCTCAAACATCCCTACCTGTCTTAGAGGAACTACTTACATGAGAAAGATCATGATTTGGCCAGAACTACTTCCCTTTCTATCAGCAAGTATTATCCCCTTCAAACAGATGGGGGATCTAAGATAGAGAAAGGTCAAAATAGTAAAGTTTCTACCGCATGCCTGGAGGAAAATCTATAAAGTCTGGCCTCTTGAGATGACAAGCTGGGTGTATAAAAGAAGCGGACTGAAATATGTTACAAATAGATGTTTTTTAAAAGCCTATGGAAATCAGTGGAGGAGTTTTTCAGTTGACTACAAGCTTAATTTCTGTCCCCACATTGCTACTTATTACCTCAAAAAATGAATAGCTGTAATGTAAATAAGAAATGTTAGTTTAAAACTGTAAAAAGTGTTTCTGTTAGAATCAGAGAATCATCTGGGTTGGAAGGGACCTTTAAAAACATCGAGTCAAACTGTCAACCTAGCACTGCCAAAGCCACCACGAAACCTCCCCTGGCATAACTTGAGGCAATTTCCTCTTGTCCTATCATTTGTGACTTGGGAGAAGAGGCTGACAACCACCTCTCTACAACCTCCTTTTAGGTAGTTGTAGAGAGCGATAAGGTCTCCCCTCAGCCTCCTTTTCTCCAGGTTAAACAACCCCAGTTCCCTCAGCCTCTCCTCATAAGTCTTGTGCTCCAGACCCATCACCAGCTTCATTGTCCTTCTCCGGACACACTCCAGAATCTCAATGTCTTTCTTGTAGTGAGGGGCCCAAAACTGAACACAGTATTCAAGATGCAGCCTCACCAGTGCCAAATACAGCATAACAATCACTTCCGTAGTCCTGCTGGCTACACTATTCCTGATACAGGCCAGGATGCTGTTGGCCTTCTTGGCCACCTGGGCACACTGCTGGCTTATATTCAGCCGGCTGTCTACTAACACCTCCGGGTCCTTTTCTGCCAGGCAGCTTTCTAGCCACTGCTCCCCAATCCTGTAGCGTTGCATGGGGTTGTTGTGTCCCAAGTGCAGGACCCGGCACTTGGCCTTGTTGGATCTCCTACCATTGGCCTTGGTCCATTGATCCAGCCTGTCCAGATCCCTCTGTAGAGCTACACTACCCTCAAGCAGATTGATACTCCTGCCCAACTTGGTGTCATCTGCAAACTTACTGAGGGTGCACTCAATCCTTTCCTCCAGGTCATTGATAAAGATATTAAAGAGAACGGGTCCCAATACTGAGCCCTGGGGAACATCACTTGTGATCGACCGCCAACTGGATTTCACCACCACTCTTTAGGCTCAGCCATCCAGCCAGTATTTACCCAGAAAAGGGTACACCCATCCAAGACATGAGCAGCCAGTTTCTCCAGGAGAATGCCGTGGGAAATGGTGTCAAAGGCTTTACTAAAGTCCAGGTAGATAACATCCACAGCCTTTCCCTCATCCACTAAGCTGGTCACCTTGTCATAGAAGGAGATCAGGTTAGTCCAGCAGGACCTGACTTTCATAAACCCATGCTGGTTAGGCCTGATCCCCTGCTTGTCCTGTATGTGCTGCATAATGGCACTCAGCATGATCTGTTCCATAACCTTCCCAGGCACCGAGGTCAAACTGACAGGCCTGTAGTTCCCTGCATCGTCCTTCTGGCCCTTCTTGTGCATGGGCATCACATTTGCTCCAGTCAACTGGGACCTCTACGGGTAGCCTGCTAGGTTAGGCAGTTAGGACTTCTGGTAAATGATGGAAAGTGGCTTGGTGAGCACTTCCACCAGCTCCCTCAATACCATTAGGTTGATCCCATCTGGCCCCATAGACTTGTGTATGTCTAAGTGCTGTAGCAGGTCACTCACCACTTTCCTTTGTGTCCTGGTTTGAGGTATAACAGGACCAATTTTGTTCAGTAACATTGCTTCTTAGCTGGGCCTCTTCTAACTACTGAAATTAACAGCATATTGTGCAGACGATGTTTGCTCTCTCGGAGTGGTAAGACCTATGTTTATAGCTGATGCCAAGGAATGGTAGGCTCTTGCTTATACTTACTGCTAGAACAACCACAGCCAATCAACTTTGTTACCTGCCCCTTTGGTGGGTCGGAAGAGGAAAAGCGTCATGGGGTCCCACCTGTGGGGAGGAGCAGATAGGACAGGTGACCCAAAACTGACCAACAGGGTATTCCAGCCTGTCTGCTTCATGCTCAGTATAAAAGCTGATGGATCAAAGGGTCAGCTCTCGCTCTCTTTCTTCAATGGCTGACGTCTGACTCTGTTCGTCTGCCTTTGATTCCAATCCTGAATGCAGATCCGGAATCCAGTTCCTGTCCACCACTGAGTCCAGTCTGGGACTTCCCCAGTGCCAGCTGGTGATGTGATTGTCATCTTGGGAGTGTGATACAGTTTTTTATATATTTCATTATTTCCTTTTATTTTATTATTAATATTTCATTAAAGTAGTTGAGTTCCTTCTAAACTCATAAGTCTCTTTTTTCCCTCCTCTGTCTCTCTGTTTGAAGAGGGGTAGAGGGGAACATCTGTCGGTCCCATCTGGGGTCCCCCATGTCCCCAGTAGCCAATTTGGCCTAAACCATGACACCTTGGATGATGGGGGCTTCATCCTGCTCCCCACCCCTGTCTACTAGCTCAGGGGGCTGGGTAGTCAGGGAGCAACTGGTCCTACTACTAAAGACTGAGACAAAGAAGGCATGAAGTACCTCAGCCTTTTCCTCATCCTTTGTCACAAGGTTTCCACTTCTGTCTAATAAAGGATGGAGATTATCCTTGGTACTCCTTTTATTGCTAATGTATTTATAGAAACTTTTTTTATTGTCTTTAACATCAGAAGCTAGATTAAGTTCTAGTTGGGCCTAGGCCCTTCTAATTTTCTCCCTACATAACCTCACAATATCTTAGTAGTCCTCATGAGTGGCCTGCCCTTTCTTCCAAAAGCCATAAATTCTCCTTTTTTCCCTGAGTTGCAACCATAGCTCTGTGTTCAGTGAGGCCAGTCTTTTTCCCCGAAAGCCTGGGTTTTGGCACGTGGGGACCATCTGTTCTTGCGACTTTAAGATTTCCTTCTTGAAAAACATCCATCCTTCCTGGACTCCTTTGCCCTTCAGGACTGCCTCCCAAGGGACTCTGTCAACCAGGCTCCTAAACAGGCCAAAGTCCACTCTCCAGAAGTCCAAGGTGACAGTTCTGCAGATCCCTCTCTTTGCTTCTCCAAGAATAGAAAACTGTCATTTTGTGATTGCTGTGCCTAAGACGGCCTCCAACCGTCACATTCCCCACAAGTTCTTCTCTGTTTACAAACAGCAGGTCCAGCAGGGCACCTTCCCTAGTTGGCTCCCCCACCAGCTGTGTCATTTTTATCCTCAATTTTATGTGTCAAATTATCCTCAACACACTCCAGGAACCTTCTAGACTGTTCCCTCTCTGCTGTATTGTATTCCCAGCAGAAATCTGGTAGGTTGAAGTCCCCCACGAGGACAAGGGCTAGCTATTGTGAGACTTCTCCCAGCTACTTGTAGAATTTTGTCTGCCTTTCCATCCTGGCTGGGTGGTCTATTACAGACTCCCACCATGATATCTGTCTTGTTGGTCTTCCCCCTGATTCTTACCCATAAACACTCAACCCTATCATCACCATCATTGCATTCCAAACATTCATAACACTCCCTAAAATACAGGGCCACCACACCACCTCTGCTTCCTTGCCTATCCCTTCTGAAGAGTTTATAGCCATCCATTGCAGTGCTCCAGTCGTGCAAGTCATCCCACCATGTTTCCATGATGGCAACTACATCATAGCTAGTACATTACAGTTTGGTGATATTAAATGAGATGTCCAGAAAGAGTGATGTATAAGGTCATTGAACTGTATGACTGCGAAAGCATCTCAGTGATCCCTAAAAGAAAAAAGAAATTTGAAAATGTGAGATGAAAGAAGTTCTAAAACAGAGATGAAATAAACCTTTTTAAACAGAATACTGTATTAAAACCTTGAAATACAACATTAGAGTGATTTGTTTGTTTGTTTGTTTTTAATGGGAATAGCAATTCTTTGTGAAGTACCCCTTGCTGCTAATTAGTTTGTACTGATAAAAACAAAGTAGGAAACTTGAACTTTTGACTAAAGGTCTTCCTGTTCATACCATTTGGAAGGTTTAGTGAAGGTTACAACGTTTTGGGAGGAAACTTGCAATATGTAGCTCTCTCTCAAGTTTATAATCTATATCAATCTACAATCAATCATAGACTTATTTTTTGATACCTACCTTATCAAACTTTGCAGGATGTACGGTGCCGTGTCCTTTTATAATACAGCTGAAGAGGTAATCTGTATCTATAGCTTTCATCTGTATTCAATGTTTAGTTCTTACTTTGTATGAGACTGGAATTCAGTTTCCTTTGTCTCAGGATAATGAAGTGCATATTTCTCACCACACAAAATGCTCTTAGCTTAGTGCTTGAGAAATGAGTAGATGCATTCACAAGCCCATCTGCTGAGAAATCCATTGTGCATAAACAGAAGTCAAGAATCAATAATTCAGAAAGAGATGTATGAAAAACTACACTAATAACCAAAGTATTCAGGAGGAAGAAGAGACTTGGATTCAAGTCCAGGAATAGTGGTGCTTTTTAAGCACCTTTTTTTTCCCATTGAGATATGGAGAGATTCTGGCTGTAATGTTTGTATGGGAAAAAAAATGACTTCTGGTAGAATTCAATAAGAGGCAGAATCTGCAGAAAACACAATTTTGAGATAAAACTCTGTAGCTGACAACTCCTTTTCAGCTTCCTACTCAGACGGTTTTCTTGAGACAGTTATACTTTATTATATGGTATACTAAAAAAAAGTTGATTTATAGTGATGGACTATGGAAGACTATGGAAAAACAGTGGAACAATCTCCAGATTTAGAATGTGATGAGACTTTGCATGCTTGTTGTGGTTTAGGCCCAGTCGGCCACTGGGGACATAGGGGACCCCAGATGGGACGGACAGATGCTCCCCTCTACCGCTCTTCAAACAGAGAGGCAGAGGAAGGAAAAAGAGACTTATGAGTTTAGAATGAAGTAAACTACTACCAGGACAATGCTTTTATTAGCTTTTTTTTAAAGACAAATTCTGTATTTCCTACAAACGCCACAATAGTCACACCGTTTGATCCAGTGCTATCTGTGTTACAGAATCAGAAAAGAGCCAGATAGACAGATCTTTTCACCTGTAAGCCCAAGAAAGCAGATTTGTGTAGTAAGTTTATAGACCTTGCTCCTGAGCCACTGTTTCTCGAAACATCCACAGAAAAGGAAAACGACCCACTTCTAAATCAATAGCCTTAAAAGATAACATTATTAAATAGATTATTTTTAATTTTTATTCATATCTCGTTGATTTCCTAACTGTAAATATTAAGTTCAAAATTGGTTTTGGACCACTTAACAATGCCGAGTCCAAAACTTTTCCTCAAGTTCCTTATGGCTTCAAGAACATCCATTGACACCAGCTATAAGATTCTTTGACCATACCTTAAACCTAAGTCCAGAATATTCTCCAAAGTACTTATTACCACTAAAACAAGCCTGTAATTTTTCAAAGGGACATGATTTCTGATCTTCACGTTCCCCAAGGATCCATAACAGGAACAAAACCTGAAAATGAGAGATTTTCTTCGCATTGACCGTGAAGCAGCAAGAGGGACACGGAGAAAGACGACTGAGTTTTTGCACATAATTGTTATCGTTGTCTCATGTCAGATCAGAGCAGTGGTTAGAAAAGGACCAAAGGGTGCCAGAAATGGAATATATTTACCAAGAAGACACGTATCATAAAATTCTCCAAGCCTGAAACAGCACAAAGGTCAGGCTTGGTCACGGTAGAGACATTCTGTTAAGATGTAGGGAAGCTAGTGAAGGTGTTGGTAAACTGCAGCTGGTGCATTATGTTCCTGCTGAAAGTCTTGAGTCTGTTTTTGTGTATTTGAGAATCCCTAAAGATTATGGATTCTTAGTGTCAGTATATGCACTGTCTGCTGCTTCCAACAATTACATTATGATTCTGCCATGGACCATCCGGCCCCTGGAGAACTGATTGAATTCTTAACAGAATTCACATAGAGCCAGGAAATCTGGAGTTCAGGGAAATATCTATAGCTTCCCAAGCTGTCTGAACTGGTGGCCAGAACAGCAGTAGTGGCCATCACAGGCATGACTGAAGGTTGGATAAATTTGGCATAATAGTGAACTACTCTGTTGCAAAGAAGGTCGTGGAAGTAATGAGATATATCAGCACTGAGCTTTTTGACAAGGTCGTTGAATCTGGAGTGTGACTGCAAAGGTCCTGTGACTGAGTACCTTTCACTTAAACAGGAACAACTTGATCCTGATGTAAACATGATGCTACCTTCCACCACTACTTTTAAAACCCTCTCTCCTAATAGTTTATCCTTGCCTAAGGTAACCTAAGCCCCACTGCAATGTCTCTGTCCAAACATATCTATTTTTTTCTGCCTACTTCAGATCTTTTGCTAACACAAATATTAGGTTAATGGAGAGGTTAAGAAGAACAGGTGTGTGGATGTCTGCAGATATACGCCTTCCCGTGGTACCATGGAGATGGCCTTATCCCTATAGGGTTTAGGGACCCCTGTTCTTCAGTCAGAAACCTCTGTTATCGGGCAATTATTAATAGAGAGAGAACCTAGGAAAGCTGTAAATAATTCCTATGAGTGTGACAGAAAAAAACCTAAGGCTTGGCTTTGGAGTTGGCAGAAATGCATGGGCAAAGCAGGCTACAAAAGCAAGGAATAACCTGTTGATGTTTAAGTTTGGAATCCTACTACGTACAAGTGTTCCCATATTCAGGGTGAAATCGACTTTGTGGGTGAAAAGGACATACAGATGAGCATCCATGAGTCATTCTTTTCTGTAGTTCTTATTCAGCTCCTTACCTGAAGTCTGGGTGGAGTGCAAGGAAACACTTTGATATTTGAGGTGCTGTGTTTCAGAGGGGAAAAATTAGGTCTTTGCCTACATCTTGAATGTCAGCTATTGTGGCAGTAGGTCAACATCAATTTCTAAACTGTGTTCTTCAGAATGAGAGGTGGGGTATTACATTCACCTTGAAGAAGTACATGAATTCTCCCACAAAGCCCTTCACTAGTGTTAATAAAAATGACTGAATGACCTGCTCAGATTTTTGCACCTGTATTCAGTCTTTTTATTATTTTCTCTTTAAGACAGCAAAAGACAGTAACTCTTCTGCTTGTTCTGCTATCATTGCTTAAAATTCAGTACTGCTTTTAAGACTTTCACATGATCTTAATCCTAAGAAGCAACATAGGGTTATAAAGGTTCTTGAGACAGTGAAGTCTGCTCTTCTTCAATTCTAAGCTTATCTTATTTTGTGAAAAACTGGAAAAAATATGAAGAAAGAAACTGATTATTTGCAATGAGATGGACCCAGATATTCCATGAGTCCATGGCTTTGATTTAGTTATGAATTATTTATCTCCCTTGTCCTTATGCATAGATATACATAAAGCCAGATATGTGGATAAAATACAATGCAAATTTGCTTATTATCTATTAAAATGTTTAATCTCTCCCAACTCATTAGTTAAAGGCTTTATCCTTCAGTTCTTTTTCTTTATATTCTACATCTGTGCTACTTTTTCTGTCTTATTTTTTTCTTCCTCTCCACTGATTTGGCTGAAATAATAAATGTGTTTCTGCATGTGTCCAAAACACATGAAAGACAGGCTCTTGTCTGTACATGGAGGTGCAGCATCTGAAAGCAGGGAAGCTGTGCAAGAACTGCCCACCTTATACTGGTAGCAAAACCTAGCATTTTTGTAAGAGTAACCCTTCATTCAAGTGCTTTTGACTTTAATTTATCTCCAGCATTTGCCCTGAAATTTGTAACACGGTAAATACCTTTAATAAAGAGAATGCACCAGCTTAGCCTAATTCCTTTAAGTCCATTAAACCACCTGTTTGGTGATATAATTTTCCAGGGACTTTGTAAAACCCACCTCTTTATAAAATCAATTCCTTTGCTTAGCTTTGAGAAATGGGTTTTCATGGTATATAGACTGTATAATTGCTTAGCAAGGGATCTTTGATACATGTTCCTCCTTTTATAATTTCTGACATTCCTCATATTTTGCATCTTAAAGTGAACATAACAAAAGAAAGAAAAGGTAAAATACAGTAGATTCACACCAAGGCCATGCTTATTGCAGTTCTGAGAGAAACAAGGAAAAGCAATGCTGAATTTAATGTGTTTATATGATGCACAAAGTACAGATAGCCAAATTTATAGAATATAAAAGGTAAAAATAACACACTGTGTCTGCTTCCAGTGATCTGCCCTAAGCATACCTCAGCACTGAACAGAGATATCAAGTGGGGTAGCAAAAACTTAGGCATATTGAACAAACAGCAAACTGGATCAGTAGCTTTCCTTATGGTTTCTCTGAATCCCTCCTGAGCATTATCTACTTGTCATCACTTTAAAAAAGTGGTTTTTGTCTTGAGAAGTAACATCAGATCAACAAACTGAGGGCTGAAGATTTTGCCTATTTTATGATAGGTCTTGATGCTAGACTTTCACAGTACTCTTCTGCACTTTAGCATTCTGGATGGGAAATGATTTAATACTAGAGAGGTTTGAGCAGAGTTCCTCATTTCAATTTTTCAACTAAATATTGGAGGTGGAAGATGAGTGTTTGGTTGCAGACCAAAACTATGGGCAGATGGTTACACAAATCTCTGCTGCTTGCAGTGGTAAGAAAACTGATACTGGTAAGAGCAAGATATCTCTGCTCATGCAGCACAGCAGATGTCTGCCCCCTCCTGCTCCCTCACCAACAGTTCTATACACCAGCTGTTCACAAAGAGGTCCTGATGAAGCATTGAAGTGAGGGCAGAGCTCATTTCCATGTACACCTGTCTTCAGAAAAAATTAAGAATACAACATAGTTTCCAAATATACCAAGTACACTAATATTATAGCTATGCTACTTTTCTTAATTTTAAATGGTATGAACAACATATGTTTATTTTTTATAGCAAACTGCCTTAAATAAGGAGGTTCCTAATAAGATCGGAACAAACTTGGAATATTACATTTCATATAGATACTAAATATGCAGATCGCTTGTTTTTCATGTTTGCTTTTTTTTTTTGACAAATACATTCTGTCCAAATATTAATTAAATATAGGGGATTTCAGTTTAGGAACAGATATGCTTTTTTTTTAAGGGTTTATTATAATTTTTTTCACATTTCTTCTGTGAAATTTAGGTTTCTATTTCACCCTGCTGTGCTGGATGCGCTGAATTTTCTTTTTATTTTGTTGATCACTTTCAGGACTGAAGTAGCCTGAACTCTGATCACTTTTCAAATTCATTTTGGTTTTGGAGACTCATTTCTGGGAATGGAAAAGAGTCAGGTGGGGAGAGGCGGGAGAAGCCAAAGTTAAATCAGTAACTTTTGCACAGATTTTGGTCACAATTGAGTAAAACCACAACAGTCTGCCTGCTTTCCACTTGAACGTGCAAGTGAGGGGGCCATTAATTTAAGAGGTTCCTAGAGCTTAAGGTCAGGGGAGACCTTTAGATCATTTCTGACTTTGTGTATTCAGTACATTAACTTACAGTCAGATACTCCTATATGAAGCCAAAGGACTTTGATTAGACTGAAGTATTCTAATCTTCAACACAGTGAACAGCTTAGCCACAGTAAACTATGAGTGAGACGAAGGTTCCAGCAGTTTCTGGTGAGATACTTCAAGGTGATGGCAGGTTGCCCAAGATTCAGCAGTCAAAAAATCCTATAAAAATCCTACCAAACTGAACAGAACAACAGTTTCTTTGTTATCCTAATGGAGATAGTGGCTTTGAACCTGAGAGAAAGATTTGTTAAGCATTCACCTGGAACAAACATTCTTCCACTGCAGAACAGAGTCTACCCTTCCCAGTCTTTCAGCTCCAGGGAAAGACAGGCATATGAAAGGTAGGAACAACTTCCATCTTTCTCAACAATGCAAAGTAAAACAAAGAATTCTTTTGGACACCTGTGCATTATTGGGGGAGGGGGAGGGGAAGGAAAAAAAAGAAAAAAAGAAGAAAAGAAAAAAAGTCCTGACATAGAAAACCATGAAAACCATGTCGGTTTCAGTCTTTTGTGGCAATTTCCATATTTTCGACAGACACGTTAACATTAACACAGGCTGTTCTGTTCTGCAGCCCATCAAAAAATGGAATGCTGATATCTCTACCAGTCCCCCAAAGAAATTTCCAAATCCCAAACTATTCAATCTTCACTATTCTATCTAGAAAATTGCACAATATTTTGGGCCAGTTTGTGCAAATTCAAAATGGATGCTACGTGATTGTGCAACACCTTTGTCAGATATCTCTTCCGTCAACAAGTACGTGCATACAGTGATTAAGGTAATCATCCACCTTCTCTTTTGTAAGCTGAATAACTGGAGATACTGAAGCCTCCCACACTTAAAGCTTGCTTTTGCATGCTTTTCATGGCCTTGCTTTGGGCTCACTAAAGCTAGATTTATTTTGATTCCCATTGTTTCATGCCATGCAGAAGTAGAGCCTCTAATCTCTGAATACCCGTGCAACACCCCATGATGCAGTTGGATGCAACCTTCTGTTAGAGCTTGAGTGGCAGCAGCACCACTCTCAGGTTCAATCTGTAGAAGTCACCATAAAAGATACTGTCATGAGCTCTCCCCCACCATCCAAAAATCTGCAGAAAATAAATAAACCAAAGGTAAACCAGATGAACAGTTCTTGTCTCTTGAAAAGATGAACGACGTGGCTTAAAATAAAAAGATTTATTAAAGGGAAAGAAGAAAACAACCTTACTGTACCCAACAACTCCTTTCTCAAAAAGAGAAAGGTTAAGGTCTGTGTAAGACCTTATCAACCACAGTGCTAGTTGAGAACAAACTAGATCAGTCGGGTCAACTATCTAGTTCTCTGTTCTGTCTTTAGGATTCATAAGAATAAAGGAAACACACAGTATTGCTTCCCTAGGCTATCTTACTCTCCCTGCCTCCAACAACTTGCAGGTCGCAAGCTGCCAGGGTGCTAACAGCACGGATGACCACATTTCTGTGCTTGAGCCTGTACCAGGGCTCTTTTACATTTACCAGTATAGATGGTGCCTTTCATTTCTCCCTGTCATCTACCAGATAACTGCAAAGGAAGTCTAGTTTCCTGGGTTTCTCTTCCCTTGGACCTGCCTGGGAAGGCCTGTTCTCTACTTCTAGGCCTTGCAACTAGCCTGGCATCTTGCTGGAAAAATTACCTAGTATTTGCCACTGTGCCATATGATAATTCTATTATTAGTCTTCAGTGTATGCTCTTGAAGTATAAGGGGACTTTGAAATAGGAATGATGATAGCATAGCCAGTGGCAGTGAAGCCAGAAATAGTTTAAAATGTGGATTGGATTCAGTAGTAATAGTGTGAGGGATAAGATCACACTGAAGGTATATACTGTCCTAATTCATATTTTTATTCTTATTAGAAATTGTCACATCACCTTGGTCATCTCCACAAGGACAGAAGTTAATGTAGCTATCTGACCACTTTGGATGTATCTGAATTTACCGAATACGAATTGCAAATTATTGCAATAGACACAATAGCAAAGTTTCTAACTGTCTGGAAGAAGAGAAGAAATAGAAAGGGGCAAGAAGTGTGGCATTGTGAGCAAAACATCTGAAAACCAAACGTTTTCTTGCCTGCTGTTTTTATAAATCCTTCACACATATGTAGTTACAACATTTTATGGTCTTGAGAGCACTTCTGAGTGTCTTTTTCTCAAATGAAAACTTACAACAACTTAAGCATGCCACATTTCATGGATTGTAGGCGCTATTCTGCTGGAAGTTTAGTAGTTATTGATCTATTTTATTTTATCCTATCTATTTTTAAGACATCTACCCATGTAACCTATTTTTACATTGTATAATCACTATAGCAAGAGAGCTGTATAAGACATAGGTCATGTCATGAATGTAACAAAAACTGGGAGTAGGTCTAGGGATGTAATTTTATATGCTTAATTTAAGGGTGGAAAAGCTCTATGCTCCTTATTGTATCCCATCTCAGAAGCACAGCAGCAGCCTCTGTCTCCTACTCCTGCTGTGCCCAGTATGTGGCTACTGAGCCACGTGCACTTCTGGTCAGTGTAAATGCAGCTCCTACACCTTGGCTATGTTGTGTGATATCAAATGGGAATGTGATAGCATTGGGGTTACCAGGTAAGTTAAAATTTCAGTATGTAGGGTGGTAGAGCCAAAAGAGACTCATAATTGAGTTAGGAATCATAACTCATTCTCCCTATGGAAATCTTTAGTACAAGGAGAAAGACTTACGTGATCTGAAGAAAAGTATTAGGGGTAGATTACATTAAAAATCATTACAAGGTCAGTCTTAAAAAAGAATCATTGTCACTGGAAGATTCTAAGGACTAAAATGAAATCACTATGAGGTATCAGCAGAAAATAAAGTCATGTGGCATCAGTTTCCTCCTCATACAGCTTTCTTCTTCTGAAGTAACAACCTGAATGATTTTTGCCATTGTGATGCCTGCCTGTACTGAAGTATATATGAAAACATGAAAATTACTCAGCGCTTAAATGAATTTATTGTAAAAAGTGAAATTACTGAGGCACAATAATCCCATTCTGGTGATTTTTCCATGTCTTCTGGTGTCCCTGACAAAGAAAGCTTTCAGGGTATAGCTTGCTTATGGGTATTTCTCAGCTCTTTCAAGATTATCCTCTGGCCTGGTCATGACACTGCAGTTCCTTTTAGACACAGTGTAGTTAAAGAGGGTCATTGACAAACTCCCTATTGTCAGAGCAGTGCATTGTGCATCTTCCCACCCTATCTCCATATCTTAGCCATCAACAGCTTTTACTTCTCAACTCCTAACATGAGATTAATTGTCTCACTCTCTTTCATGCAGAGGTATCGGAAGAGTCAAAAAAGGTTGCAAAATAAATGAAAGCAGCCTGTATTGTGATTGTACTTGTACTATAAATATACTTCAATTTCAAGAAAAGGAAATTCACATCTCATTTCAAATATACTGTATTTATGATAATAAATGCTACTTAACTTCAGCTATCAGTACAAGAGGGCTGTAGGTTACTCATCTTCTTTTATGGCAGTGACTCTGCAAAGTACACAACTCATAGCAAAAACAAGTCATAAACCCCTTTCTTTGTATATATTGTACACAAGCAAAACCATCACTGTACATTGCTATATAAATATCCTTTCTGCATTTAATGGCTCCATTGGGCATGTTCTTTGCTGCCTATCTTCTTAGATTAAGGACTGAGGTTTTAGCTTCTGTCTGTGTTAGTTTAAAACTGACTCTTAGTTTCCACGTTTAGTAAGTAGCTATTTGCATAAATAGTGGCTAGCAGTGGCTAGCTGCATCAATGCATGGACTCAGGACTGGTGTTTGCATGTGTAAACCTCAGAGTAGTTAAAGCACAAGCTATTGACATGTGTGTGCACTCAACTGTTTGGAATACAAAGTTGGGACTTGAACATACAGATAGTTTTTACTCATTTTTTGCTGCTGCTGCTAAGAAATACCTTCTTTTCAAAGAGCTCAGCAACGTCAGTGCAATCTTAAGTGCTGGAGAAGAAATGAACCTTTTCTATTAAACAGCCTATGTGGAACTAATCTGTTTAAAACGCTTTAAAAACTTATTATTTGAACATGAACGTCTCTTTTACAAGGGTATGAACTTACATTGCAGATACTGTATTTTTTCAGAGAATTAAAGTACTTTTTAAAATTTTATTTTATTTTGCAAACAAAAAAAGCCAAAAGATTTTTAAAAATACAGTCAAAAGCATTTCTTATCCACTAAGAAGAAAGGGATTCACATTGTCCACAGTTGTTCTGAAAGGGTCATTTACTTTTTAGGGTGAGGAAATTCTAAGCAAGTCTAACTGTATTACTGATCAGACCTCTATACAAGTTTGTGGTAAATGTTGAACACCAGGCTTCAGCCACAGCCCTCTAAAACCCTTGTCAGCACAAAGTAAGGAAACCTCAGCAATGTTAAATAAGTCTGTGAAAACTACCAAGTAAAGGAGCTGGAGAGAACAGAATGTGTGTAATCAAAATGAATCAGTCAGGAAAGAAACTCAAATAAGGTTAGGAAAGCTACCCTTAATTAACAAAATTTCTTAATAACTTTTACAGTTGTGCTGGTTTGGATTTGTAGAGTTTATTTGCTTTTTAGAGTACAGAGAAGGCTTGAAAAGGGAAAGGAAGGGTAAGATTCATAATTTTCCATCCAAATATGTATTATGACAAATTCGTATGAAGATCCCCAAAATTGTGAATTTGAAAACTACTTTCTCCTGACCCATGTACAATCAGCATTCACAAATCATTGCACTGCCTGTATTCCGATTTGACAACAAAGCTCTATTTAATATTGCATCTAATGAAAACCGCGGATAGCTAGAAATACTTTGTTAACAATAAAAACAAATCTACAGCCATTACTAACTCTTGGAATTCTCTTACTATTGGTTAGCAGTTTCTCCATAAGAATGATCTATCTGTCTCTCTGTCTGTCTGTCTGTCTACCCACCTACCTAGCTTTTTGCAGTTTGTGTTAGAGTACTCCTGAATCACACACAGCCATATTGCATTCTGTGAAAGAAGGACTTTTACACCAATGATCTTGCTCTTATACACATAATCCAAGAACATTTGAGATAACTCACGTGTTAATTCATCCAACCCATAGCACGTTCAAAACATGGTTCCTTATGGCACACTCAAAACAGACCAAATGGGGATTGGGACTGGCAGATTGCAATAGGGACTGCCTGTGTGTGTGGGAATGTTCTGTACCAATATCTGGGAAAGGAGGGCTGAAACACTCACAGCTACATACTGAGAGGCTCCTCAAATGAATGCAATATTCTTTAGTATTACTGTGTCATGACCCAGCGGTTAAATGCCAAACCTGGACCACAAGCAGAAACCTGCGCTCATTAAAGTGAGGGACTTACTACACTAGGCAAAGAACAGGGTATGTGTCTTATAAGCCTTATTGTTATTGTTGTTATTATTATTACTGTTATTAACCTAGCAAATGCTAACTACATCTTAGTTAATTATAGTCTTATGAGTCCTGAGAAATAAAGTAACAATAACTTAAGTATTAGTCTGCAAAATGTAGGGTTGATATTGAATTAACTAGCTGGCATACATTGGTAAGATCAAATTTAGCTAGCCTATTTCTGCAAAAATTCCTATTGATTTTGAGTAAGATAAGTAAAACAAAAAAATATTTGACTTTCAATAGGTTAATTAGGCAGTATACATGACAAAAATGAACACTGACTAGGTAACTTATTCTGTGGTACCACTGACTTAATTTCAAGCAGCATGAGATGTCATAAATAGGCCTATAGGAAGAGGAGTTGAAGATACATTAATGTAGAAGATAGACAATGAGAAATGGCTGAAGAATTACTTTTGGGGTGGAGGAGGAAAAGATTCACTATAAAAGATTTACAAGGTAAGCATTGGCAAAGCATTATCAAAAATAATCAATCACCTTTAAAAACAAATGTTTTTTCCCCTTGGACATCAGCCAATGACCAGGGTAAGTATGGACTCCTCAGAAGAATTAAACCTGCTAAAGTCTGCAGTATTAATTATGCATATTATTACAAAACGTTCCTTCGTAATGTAACAATTTCCTGAAATACTTCCTATAATTACAGTTTGTGTTAGAGAAGTTTATCTTATAAAACCAAAAGATAAGGAGTACTTCAGCTAAATGGAACATTTTATGAACGGTGGAGGTTTTAATCTTATCTCCTTCTTCCAAGTGCTGTTGGAATTCAGCTGTCAAAGTGAAGGGGCCTCACTTTTGTCCTTCCTTACCTTCCAACCTCAAACTATACATGAACTTCCCATTTTAACACAACAGTAAAATGAGCTTTCTCCCTATACAGCTCTTTTAGTTTTAAAGTCTGTAGCACCAGCAAAATTTCTCTGGAGTAAATGCAAACTACCTTTACAGAATGAAAGCTTAATAAACAGGTAGCTGCTGAGGAAGTGCACAGGCAGTAGACTACAATACCGTGTAGAAAGCTTATATTTAGATTTTGCGTATGAGTGGACATTCATATATCCTGTAGGCTCAAAATTTCATTATATTTCCACCTGTATTGTCTTGGATTGATGAGTACTTGGGGGATATTAGCTGGAAAGCTCTCAAGGGAAATCTGTGATTTTTGATGCACTGCTCTGCAGCAGTTCTGGATAGCAGAAAAATGCCTTGTGGCTTGTCCATGCTTTGTTCTACGTAAGTGTGAGGCTCCCACTGGATGGTCTTACATTTTGATGGGAAGAATGTGACAGTTTATTTAAAGTTGGTGAAATCCTGATCATGCAAGCACCACTCATACTGCACATAACATTCATGTTTGGGTCCAGAAAATGTGAGTAATGGAACCTCCTTGTGGCACTGTAAGTCCAGAGTGATGTCATAACTTTTCTGAAGGAAGTGATTTTCCTTCATTTATACAGTCCAGCAGACTTTGCACAACAATGGAGTGTTAACAATTCTATTTCTATAGTAATAGCTGACTTTGGGTCTGGCATCCTCATAGTCTGGGGGGACAAGCTGAACAAAGGCATATATGTATTTGTTGCTTCCATATTGTGATAGAGGGTATGCCTGATGATTTTTATTATGATAGATGCTCTGCTGAATTTTTCCAGACTGAATCTCCTGTTTGCTAATTCGTAGAAACCTGTTTTGGAGCACCTTGCTGGCATCAGGAGTCACCATATTTGCACAGATAGTCCATGCAAGTGCTGAGAGAATGACCTCTTCCTTGAGGATCCGAGATAACACACGATATGTGTCTTGATGATCAGTCAGTTGTGATGTTCATAGCAGGGCTGTTTATTGGTTAGCTAAAATGTTTTTTCATTTGTTAGCTGGTCTGCATTTTCAGCTTCACTTGTGGACACAACTGATGAGGTTAAAGGTGATCTAACAACTACAGTTCTACTGGTACAAACTATTTACTCAGAGAACTCAAGTCCAAAGCAGGAAAACTAAACCAATACAATATAATAGAATACAAATATAATATTTTTATTAAAGAAATTTGGAAAATTTCCTTCAAATGAAGGATACATAATCCATGTATCCTTGTTAAGCGTACTGATGAACTACTGGGGATCCAGGATTACTGTAACATTGTTTCTTAGATAACTTGATGTAGGTATTTAACATCTATCTGTAAGAATATGTGGTATGGACTACTATCCATTAATACTGCTTCATCCATAATGAATGGCTTACTCATATCTGTTACAGAGAAAATTTTATTGAAGAGTTAATTTTACTTGACTAGTCAACAAAATATTTTGACTGATGACAGACCAAGTACCAAAAATTATTTCATTTGAGTTATTGCAGACCTATAGATTATTCTGTTTATGCACTTCTTATGTTTATGCTTCAAGAATTCTAGAATGGGTGGTAAATGCTAGTTAAAAAATCCCATGATTGAAAGTAATTAAATGTGAAAAAATAAAATAAATCAATTACCGAATCACAGAATGGTCAGGGTTGGAAGGGACCTCTGGAGATCATCTAGTCCAATCCCCAAATTGCTCCTTTCTAGAACTGCATACCGGTTATAAAGGAGTTAATTTCTTGTTTATTTCCTACCAATAGCCAGAAAGAAAAATGGTAATTTTGTAATGCTGCCTGCTGTCAAGGCAAGTGCTCTTGAGGGTTAGTTTTTATGTTTTGTCCAGATTGATCAAATAGCTTGGTACACAGTCACTGCATGCTTGATGAGAGAGGGAGAAAGGTTTCCCCCCAGCTAGCCACAAAATAGAGGAATATTTATCTAGAAGCATCTACTAATGCAACAACCACAGTACTGCCAAATATAGAAAATAAGACTGGGAGAGAACCTGAGACTGAGGGCACTGAGATGCGTTAGGGGTTTTTCTAGTATGTTAAAGGACTGAAGTATTCCACAGCAGTCAGGCAGTTTGCTCAAGTGCTTCCTTTTCTTTCCTTCTCCTAACACCTGAATCTTGCCTTTCTTGCTGCAGTTTAAGCTCATTACTTCTTGCTGCAGACTTGGAGAGATCTGCACAGGCAAAACAACTTCAGGCTTCTCAATGTTTCCTTACATAATACTTTTTCAACGCTCCTGAGCATTCTGACTGTGCTTTAGATCCTCTCCAGCTGGTGGTCTACACATGTCTCATTTTGCAGTTCCTTAACGAGATGACACATGGCCAATGCAGAAATATATGAATTATGTCTTCTTTATATTCCATTTGTTCTGCATTCCTTTGCAAATACTTGCATCTGTTTCTGAAGGATTCCTAGGTCAGTCACTCTGTTTAGTTTTGAAATGGAAGCTTCTTAAGTGAGGTTGGCTACATTTCACTTAAATTTTGACATTTTAAAGATCTATAACCTAAGCTAGTTGTCTAGAATCCCTGTTAGTCTTTGTAAATAAAGCCTCTGAATAAGAGAGAAAATCCTAACTAAGCTGAATAGACTACTCGAGGGCTAGTTGTTCTGCTGAAATGGTATTTTGGCAGCAATGTTTATCATAGTTTGGATCTGTGGATTATAAGGTAGGCGAAAACTTGGCTGGACCACTAGGCTCAGTGGCTTGTGATCAGCAGTAGAAAGCATGGCTGGCAGCCTGTCATTAGTCAGTGAAGAGACAATTGGAACCAATACCAATTTAATATGTTTATTAATGACCTGATAGATGGGATGAAAAGCACGCACAGCAAATTTGTAGATGGTACAAAATTAAGGGAGCAATCAATAAGATGGAGGGCAGGGCTACTGTTCAGAGAGACCTCAGCAAATTGGAGAAATAGGCTGACTGAAACCTCATGAAGTTCAACAAAGTGAAATGCCAGATCCTGGCTTTTGGGAAGAAAAATCCAATGCACCGGTACAGGCTGCGGTCTGACTCACCAGAAAGTAGTTTTGCAGGAAAGGACTTGGTGGTCCTGGTGCACACGAAAGCAATAGCCTTCTGGACATTATGAGCAAGAGAGCAGCCAGCAGGTTGAACGAGATAATTCTTCGTCTCTGATCAGCACTTGTGAGAGCACTGGGTTCATGAATCTCAGTGGATTTTGTTTCCTTTGAAAGGGGTGGGTTATTAAGAGATGGGGAAGAACGGCCCATATAACCTCCAAACAGCAGATTTTGGCAGAACATACAGATTAAAATATGTTATTGCATTCCACAAAAGTTATTGCTGGTGTGCTGATGGCTAGTTTACATCTTGCTCACTTTCTACCTTTAATTCCTTCTCAAAGTGTACAAAAACTCATTTCTCGACTGATTTGGACGTAAATTAAGAATTAATGCTTTGTTTGAATACATAGTGCAGAAGGGTTATCATGCTATAAATATATTGCATGTATTATTATGTAATTAATACCTAACAACTTGGATTGCTGACTGTCTTATTCTGGGTTCTGTGTTACTGGTTTTAGAACTTAATGTTATCAATTGCCCTCAGTAGTGCTTATTGGATAGCTATTTTGAGGCAGTTCCCATACTTAAAACTTGGGTAGGAGGCTTAGACATTTGTCTTTCCTGTAGAAGAAAGTATTTTTTAATTTTCTTGAATTTCCTGAATTCAGATTTTTTAATTATATTTTTTAATTATATTTTGCAGAGGAGGAAAGTTCAGATCATTATTCAGTCATTGTTGAAGCTCTTGGCATTATTGTATGGTCCTTTTTGTCTTGTCTTTGAGGATTCTTCCTTCAGTATGAGTTTGGTGAGAAAACCTAATAATGTCGTGAATTTCCACATGCAAGTTACTCAGAATTTAGCATGGTTGGAAAGAAGACACTTGCAAACGTAGTGATTGATACACACGTACAAAGCAGCTGTTATACCTCTTTTTCATTTATATAAATTTGCTTTTTGCCAGAATGCTCATATAAACCATGCATCTTGTTAAGCATATTCAAGATCCAACCCTATTCATTAACATAGAACAGAACTACCATGAGATTCAGCAGGAGTATAACTCTGTTGTACCTTGCTATTTATGAAGCCAAACCACACTGAAATCATAGAGCCCAACAAAGGTCTTCTGAACAGAGCCAGTCCTAGGATGGTTAATGATGCTGGGAAATCTGAAAGAATTAGGTTCCATCCATAAATTTTGGCATTTTCCATAAAAAGTTTAATGAAGACCAGTCAATTTGTTTGGTGACAGAGCATAAATGCCTCACTTCCTACTATACTTGTAATAAATCAATCAGCAGAGAAACTTATTGAAACAATTGTATCACAAAAAAATATATTCCAGCTGCCTGTTTTTGGCTGGCCACTCAGCACCAGTGAGGATAAAAATGTTTGACACAGCCATGATCACTGAGCACCAACATAAAAGATAATTAATACTATCGGGTAGCATTTATAGGTTACATTTCCTACGTCTGCTGGATATAGAGGTGTTATTCAACAGGTCAGATGAATCACAATCTAAAATTGCCTGGATCTAACTCACCTCAAGAAGCTCATGGGCGCTCTGCAGCTCTGATGCAGATGTTTCCCTTGTAGGTAAATGAGGTTAAGAATATAAGAACATAGGACAATGACTCCACACTGCATCAGAATAAAGGCCCATCTAGGCTTGCACCCTACCTGCAGCAACGACTAATAAAATATGCAAGAGGAATATAAAGATAGAAGTATAGACCAAATATATTGTTACTATAATATACAGTATGCATCTTTTCTCACTTTCTCTCCTTTATATTAGAAGAGAAGAATGTAAGCATAGAATAAATACACAGAAATGTTTCCTCTGAATAGTCTTCGAGAATTTGGTTAACTGTGGCCTTGCAACCTACCGAGTCATAAGGTGGAGTCCCTTGTATTTCAAAGTCTTTGATGGATTTTTCTGCAGTGAATTTGTCCAAATCTATTAAACCCAGGTAAAGTTTTAACAATGTTAGGTGAGACAGGTCCTGCCATAGTTGATCATTACACACATACTGGATTATGCTGAATGCTCAGATTTTTCCCTGCATATCTGCTGTATGTTTTAATGAAATACATATTCCAGTTTTTGGAACCTGGTTCTTATTGTGATTAGATAAAGGATACCTGTTTGTATTTTGCAGCTTAAAAATACACGGGCCGGAGGCAAAGTCAGAGTAAAAGGAGAATAGTTGTAGAAGTCATTACAGAGGACAAATTCTATGTGCTCCTGAATTAAATTAAAAATGGCTTTAGCCCTGGGAAAGAAAAATCACTCATTTGTCTAATGTAGCAAATAAACTTTGCAGATGGTTCTAACTTCAAGACAGGCATCTAGACAAATAAGGCATGATTTACATTTTCCCTATTTTATTCAATTTCTTACTTCATGTCATGAAAGATTGCAAATGAATAACTGATGCTAAACACATTATTGACTTTTTCTTTAATTTCGAGTTGGCAAAAAAGTTTGCTGAATAAAACCTCTAATGTGCTTTTTTAACTTTTAGAGTGTTTTGAAAGCTTTTGACCTAGTTAATAAACTTTTTAATCTTTTATAACTTATTGCCAGCCTATTAAGAATTTTGGGAAGCTAATATTTTAATCTTTGTTTGCTATAAATTCATTTAACAATGGAGAAGGATTCATTCCATATCCTATATAGCTAGGATAGATTTAATGTTCTTCATATTAGCTTGTATGGTGGTACGGTTTGGATTTGTGACCAAAACAGTGTTGATAACACATCAATGTTTTAGTTATTGCTGAACAATGCTTACAGAGCATCACGTCCTTCTCACGCTGCCCTGCCAGTAGGCTGGGGGTGCACAAGAAGTTGGGAGGTGACACAGCTGGAACAGCTGACCTCAAATAGCCAAAGGGATATTCTGTAACATATGACATTGTGCCCAGCAATAAAAGCTGGAGGAAAGAAGGAGAAAGGGAAGACATTTGGGTTTATGGCATTTGTCTTCCCAAACAACTGTTGTTATATATGATAAAGCCCTGCTTTCCTGGAAATGGCTAAATATATGCCTGCTGATGGGACATTGTGAATGAATTCCTTCGTTTTGTTTGCATGCACAGCTTTGCTTTACCTATTAAACTGTCTTTGTCTCAACCCACAAGTTTTCTCATTTTTACCCTTCTGATTCTCTCCCCCATCCCACCACGTGGGAGTGAGTGAGCGGCTGTGTGAGTCTGAGCTGCCTACCAGGGTTAACGTCCAACACTCTACCATCTGCTATAGATTCCCTGTGGACTGTATTTGGAAAATAATTTTAAGATGTACTTACGACTCTGTACTGGTTTGTGTAGGGCTAAAGGGCTAAAGGGTTGCCATGACTGCCAGGTGGTACTGGCCTGCCACTTTTGTGCTATAGTATTTCTTAAAACAAAGAATCACTGACATGAAGCTGCTTAATAAAGCTTTTGTGTAAAGTATGTGGCTTGGGTCAGAAACTAAAAGAAAATTGTTTCTCTTCAGATTGTGGAGCACATACTTGGCACATTGTTAAATTGATTTGCTCCCAGAAATGTAGGCATCCTTCCCTAAATCTCTAATGAATCACCTGAAGACACATCTCTCTTCATTGTGTATGTCTAGCTTGGACTGGACACCAAAATTTGGAGGCTGAATTTAGATAAAAATAAATTGTACTGATAACGCTTAGAATCAAACCCCTTAATTTAGTTAAGGGGTAAGGATGTTCTTCAAAGTAATTTCTATTCCTTCAGACTCTGACCAGCAAAATAGGAAAAAATATGGACTGAATAAGGTATAGAAATCTTGCAAAGTACTGAAATCTGTTGCTGTTCATATCCAGAAGCTACTTTGTATTTTAACTGGTTCATATTTATCTCTGCTTCTTGAGCATTTTAGAGGTTTGTAAAATAAATCTTGAGACAGCTAAATATCCCCTAAAGTCTGTATTTGGGTGACTTTCCACCTTTTCCATATCTTTATATTCCCATGAATGATAAACACAGAAATTATTTGCTGCAACAGAAATTTCTCACTGTAGAGAGGAGAGTTTGTGGAGGTTAGGATTATAGCATTTCAGTCAAACTGTGATTGCGAAGTTACCTATCAGACTGTGAATCAGATGTGGTACTATAATCCTATACTCTGAACAGGTTCCTGTAATATTCTGAGTGATAACTGTGGAGGTGAAGATTTTCCGTCACTGGAGGAATAATATGCAGTATATTCAGAGATTTAAATTGTGTTAGAATCTACAGTCCTTTGAAATAAATGGAAAATATCCTGTTGACTACATTAGTGACTACCATGCAGCATTTTGATCATAACATAACCTCAGAAAAAGAGTTTTTCCACATGTGGTTAACATCAGGTTTGCTGTTCTAGATCTGTGACAACAGCTGTATTACCAATCATGTTATAGCTCGCTGTTGCCCAAACAAGGAAGAAACCAAAAGAAAAGCAAGGAAATCTTCACTTGAAACATTTTTCTATCACTTCGGACTAAAATTTCCTAAATATTAAGAGTTCTCTTTGTTTTCCAAGACTGATTATAAGATGGAAACTATATCTTCATCCCACAGACCAAGTGAATTTAAGTTGTGTATTTAACAGTGAATTTTCTAAAAAGATAAAACAGATTTGTGGACAGTTTAACATAATCTGAGAAGGGCAACTCATGCAAAGCCATTATGACATAAGATATGGAAGTAACAACAGGAAAATACCGATTCTGAAGTACTAGAAGATTTAAAAATCTATAGGACACATAACAACGTTTTTCACACCAGTTATCTGCAATATAAATGTCTAAGAAAATACCAAGCCATTCTCACGCTTATCTAGCATAATAATTTCCATAGCATCATCCTTCTCAAAGGTTTGGATCATAAGCTTATGAAAAAGATATTAACAAGTTACTAAGTATTTGAGAATATGCCTTTACTAAAGGCAAATAATTCTGCTGAAGCGTTTTATACTATCAGAGAGGACTACGGAACAGATGATAGACCATTTCTTTCACCTAATAGAAGATTTTTATGTGAGCTACAATATCAGTGATGTACTTATTATTAGCTGCTATTAAGATAGTCCATGAACATTGGCTAGAAGATGTCAGTCTAAACTAATACCCTTTTTTGATAGCTATTCATAGACAAATGTAATACAATTAACTTACATTATTGAGTTTTAAGCAAAGGCAATTCTGATTTAAGATAGAGTAGAAGGGGATTAATACTAAAATTGAAAGACATAAACAAAGGCTACAGAGCAATGAATAGCAGTTACTAGGATCAAAAGCAATTAAATGAGTTTCAGGAAATGGTGTTAGGATCAGTTTTGTTTAACGATATAATGGTTATATTCTAAATAATTGTATATACATTTACTGTACTTCCAGGTTATGCAAATTGTTGTTAAAATAGGAAAGGATCAGATTATCATGCACATAGATGTAGATGATCTTGTGGATAAGTGTAATGGAAATGAAATGACACTTTGGTGGTAGAAATTGTTAAGTCTTTCTCCAGGGGGTTGGGGAAGAGAGGAAGGTTCTTGATGTACTAGGTGATTTGAAGATGACAGTGCCTATAAGTGTGGATGCAGTAGACTGATATCACCCTAAAACATAGAACAATCTTTAGTAGAAGTGAGAAAATATTAGTATTACTTTGTAAAATATTCATAATACTTTACTATGTTCTGTCTACCCATATTCTGACAATAAGAATTTAGACTGGAATAAGTATAGCAAAGATACCTCTGTGTATTCAAATATTAAAGGCATAAAAGAAACACTCCATTATCCCCAATGCACACTAGACTGTGATAAACTATAATATATATATTATTTCTTAATGTATATCATGCATATCTCTGACTATTTGCTTCCCATGGATTTAGATCAACAAAGCTGCTAAGCAAGAAAGGTAAATGAGTTGCCTGGATAAGCAGGATGCTAACAAGAACTTAAATACAGTTGCCAGATTTATGGCTGTGAGCACAAGATTCTACCGTTCCACCCTTAAGGCAGAACTGCTTTGCCAAGTCGAAGAAAAGAGATCAAAGAGCAGTAAAGCATTGGGGAACTCCCTGGGCCTAGCAGAGGACAGAGTTAGACAAATGGCCAAAAGCTGCCCAAAATGCGCTAGTACAGGAAAAAGGGTTACAGCGTACACGTCAATGGACTTTTCTGGACTCCAGTTAACATCTCTGTGAAGGACGGGACTCAGCCTTCGGGGTCACTTCAGTTCCTCAGAGGCATGTAGCATTTACACGTGGAATACTGTAAGCTAGAGCAATAAATTAAACCTTGGGTATATTTTCAACTATTCTGTATGTGACTGACATGCAAGTTTTGGTGTTGAGGCTATTGCATGTATTATGTATGGAAAGTAAGCCAGAAAATCAGAGAGCCTGAAATCATTATACCTGAAGGTTATCTAGTGAGAAGAAAGAAATATGCAATCATTTTCATTGGCATCTGTTACTATATAGCCTGGAGATGGTGCTGCCAGCCATTTGGAGAACAACTGTTTTCTTTTATAAGTATAGAGAGTTTCAATGTTGCCTTAGGGATTTTTAAAGTATTATTGTTAATTCAGTTTTCATTTGCCAGGAATATCTTAAATAGGTGCCAAGAGGCAGATACTGTTTTTTGGAATATCATAGGTAGGTACTTCAGGAGGAAAAGGATTTTTAAAAGGGCATTCATTTTGATGGCTGTGATTATTACAACTGCCTCACAGCAAAAGCAGACATTACCCTCTCTCTGAATCCTTTATGAGTTTTATTCTTTGTGAAGAAGGAGTCTTTTTATTTACTGTCATTGTAAACTAATGGCAATTAGAGATTATATTTACAATTAAATACATTTTCAAAGTCCACGTGCTAGTGATTAGATGTTACCACACTATCTGTGTGGTATTTACCTACTTGCCACCAGTGGTTAATCCCATATCATCCTAAAAACACACAGCATTTATTGTTAAGGATGTAAAATAGGATATTTTTTGCAAGTAATAAACTTTATTTGCTACTGTCCTTTGTAGCCACATCAGAATCTTAATTTCTTTCATGATATTCATGAAATTCACTGTTGATGCAAACAACAGTAAGACATTCTCCAAGATTCAAGTCATTCACCCATACTTTAAAAGCAAAGAAGCAAAGTCCATATCTCTGATCCAAGAAAAGGATTATAGGAAGATTACATTAGTTCTGACTAGTGATTTTGAATTGCCTTATAAATTGCATACAAACAGTTGTTAATAGAAATACTACTACAGTTAAATATACCTTAAAAAGATTAACTTTGGATCCTCAGTTTCTACTAGGGTTTCTCACATATCAGAAACTATATTATTGCTTCAAAACCTATAGATAAGACTGTGTTAAATGTAATTTCAAACTTTTCGTCTTTGGTAACAAAAGAAAGAATTTGCTGATTGTCCTAAAGATTTTGAAAAGAAAATAAAAGCTTTGCATAAATCATGAAGTGGTAGAATCATAGAATAGTTTGGGTTGGAAGGGATCTTTAAAGTTCACCTTGTCCAATCCCCCCTGCAATGAGCAGGGACATCTTCAACTACATCAGGTTGTTCAGAGCCCCGTCCAACCTGGTCTTGAATGTTTCCAGTGGTGGGACATCTACAACCTCTCTGGGCAACCTGTGCCAGTGTTTCACCGCCCTCATTGTAAAAAGGTAATATAGCACTGTGCTGCACCATACATTAATTATGGGTTTTTTGCCTTCAACATATCTGAAGTGAGAACCTTCAGAGGTGCTCAGTACTTGCAGCCGCAACTGACATCTACTCAATCGAATCAATTTATTTTATTTATTAATGTTAATCATTGCTTAGTTTATATAAAACAATTACAAATATTAGGATCTCAAAATAAAGCACCCAGAAATAAGGTACTGAAGTAATGTTTGGAACAAAGTTGTTTGTACAACTTTACTCTGACTAGGTAGCAGTAACAAATGGAGTTGTTAGAGACAGGTGATACAGTTTTAACCTGCCAGAGGGACCAAAATTCTGATCCCAGTCCCTCCATAGATGTAGTTTCATGTTAATAGTCAACAAATATTTTAAAATATAACCTTCTCAGTTGTCTGCTTGATCCATCTTTCCAAAATGATAAGCACTGAGTAAGGTGGTTGCAGATCAGGAAATAATTATGTTAAAATAATTTATGTTACGTAATACTAAACACACCACAAACCCAAGTTTTTCATTGGTTCCCCAAAATGTCCATATGCTGCTGATTTGTCAGTGCTACGGTCCTATGCCCAAGCTGTCAGAGCCAGATAGTATCAGCCACTGCCCCATAGTATCAATGTGCAGAGCCACAAGTGTCCATTGAACAGCTCCATATTGCAGCAGTGAACACCAGATGAGGTAAACTAACAATTCAGTTTTCACTGTAGGTCTAGCTAATGTGCAGGAAAGGTGGGGTAGGGTCATGTTTTACACTAACAAGAAAAAAACACCAACTGGAAGAGGGAACAGTATCCATGAAGGAAGAAGGGATCCTATGGAGAGGAGAGGAGAGAAGGGAAGCTGAGTACTTTAAGGCAATCAACATCTAAACATGACAGATATATATATATGTTTATGTACTGTGAATGTGCTAATTAAGTTTTCCTGTGTTATCTTAATTATAACTTTTCTAGACTCTGTTCATTTGTTCTTCTGATGCTAACTTTATTCTGACTCGTGTCTTCCTTTTTAAAAAAGAGCACATATCAATAGGATATCACAGTGATAATTAACAGTAGTGGAATCCAAAGCCATATCTCATTGGGAAATGAGTGTGAATCCACTTTGCAGAGCAGACAGTAAAGAACTGATGTCCACTGTAGCCATTTTGGGGAGATTTATTTTCAACTAGCTCTCATCTGGTCCCATGGATGACTGCCATTAGAGAAAGGAACAAATTCAAGATGCATCTTTTGGTTTACTTCCACACAAAAGGAGTCCAGTTCCTAACCACTCCGCAAAGATAATCGTGCTACAGAAAGTAGGGATTATTGGGAGATTTATTTCAAAATCCCACATCCAATCTGTTAGACATTATTATGAAGCCAGCCTTTATACCAACTACACAAAGCTTTCGGAGCTACCAGAGCAACTGATAACAATACCATGCTGTCAGCTTCTCTGTGAGCATACAAAGCAACAGATGTCACAGGTACAGGCAGACAGCCAAGGGCTAGTGAGACTTGAATTAATTTGGTTCTGTTCTAGGCACTGAAGAAGAAGGTGTTTAACTGAGCACAGAATCTTCAGCTAGTTTTCTTCCAAGCCTGTCTCAGTCCTGCCTTTTCTGATGGCAGTTTCCCCTGTCACCCTTTCTAAGGCAGTTCCGACACGCGCTTCATCTCATCCCAGGTTCTCTCTTCTTGCTCAGCCACATCCTTACTCCATTTGCCTACAGGAAGGAGAAGTAGCTTTTGTCTTTCTCCTGCATCCTCATCCAATCTCTCTTCTTGCCTGCCTCATCTCTGCAATTCTTGAGCCAAGATTTTTCATTAATGTTGCAGAGACAGATGGTTTCCGATGACTATGTAGGATACAACTAAACTATTTTTAAAACATATTTTTTCCCTTTTAAAAATGAGAATAAAACAGCTAAATTAGCAATACCTAATATTTTCAACACAGAATGGCAGACTGAGGAAATGTTTTTGAACAAGAGCCACATTTAACATAAATAATGTAATGAGCCTGATACTGATAAAATTTCTGTGCTTGCAAAATATACATGTTAACATTATCATGTTAGTTATCAATTACACATAATTTCTTTTTTTATCATGAGCCTGAGGAAGAGACTGGCCAGAGTGGCTTTCAGGCTTGTGTTGAATTGAGATTGTGAAAATGCACGACCACAACTGGGATGACTACTTTAAGTTACTTATGTTGATGCACTACTGATGTATATGACTGAATCTAGTCCACACTTAAGAAGCAATGCATATAGATGCCATAGAAAATATTGATGATATCTTAGAAAATGAGAGGCATTAATGATGAAGAATATTCATTATGATGGCAGGGAAATTATCCTCAGAAATTAGAGGAATGGCTTTAAAATGGATTGGAACCCAGCTCTGTCAAGACATTGAAAAGAATTTGTTGGAGGCCCACTGAACTAAATGGACTGAATTCTGTTATCATTTGCATTGGTTTGTGGCCAACAGAGTTTCACTGAAGTCATTGTAGTTATTCTGGCTTCTAACTGGTGTGAATGAGAACAGAATTTGGCTAGCAGAGCACTACTGCTGTAAAGCTCCTGCAACAGAAATTGGGAGGAGATCCATATGATTAATGCAAACTTGACCTAAAAAAATAGGGTAAGGTCATCTCATAACAATTTTCCCACACTGAAAGAGCTGACATCACCTGTAATAAGTAGCATTCATACACCTACTAAAAAGAATTAATATGTTATTCTGTTCTAGCTACTTTTTATATGATGCTATCCTGGGACTGAAATCTCTTACAAACTTAAATTAAAAAAAAATAATCTGACCCACTATGTTTATTTTCTAACAGGAGCAGGTTTGTTTCTATGCAATCTTTGTTTTACTACTTCTGCATCTAAGGAAATGTGCTGTTCACATTGGGACATCAGATCTAAATGCAGACCATACCACATATTGTTGTGCTGCAGCTTGACTTGGAATCATTATGCAAATTACAGTGCTCATTCCAGGAGAAATAAATTATGCAAAAACCTTAAATAAAAAAATCTTTTCTTTTGGAAAGTTAGCTTTATTAAAGTAAAAATTGTAGATACGAAAACAGTTAGTTTTGCATATTGTCTTGTGTGAGGAGTATGATATACAGGGATATATTTGCACCTAAATAAGAATTTATAGGAAACAACTGACTGAAGTGATATGTAGCTAACCATGCTAAAGAAAGGGATACATCTCGTGTACAGAACCTGGATGTCTGGCGTTGTTGGCATCAATCATGCTTAGCAATGTATCTTCTCCTAAAATTCAGTATCTACTCAACTGATGAGTTAGTTATGTCTGGATCTTATTAGTTAAAAAAAAATTAGAAAGGAGCATTGGATTAATCTATTGAATATTAGTGTTGTGTTAATTTTGAAAGACGGTGAAAGTCATCCTTTGAATGACAAGACATTCTCATGTAGGATAATCACTCTTTCTTACATGGATGTAAAAATCATTCATTTGGACAATGAGAGAGAAAAGGTGAGAGATCCATGAGATGGGTACTAGAGCATGGAGACCCCATGTAATGATGGGATTTGAAATTGGTTCATCCCTTTCCTATATTTTCCAATATTTCTACTGTTTCCTCTTTTTCCTCCTTTATTACTTCAGATGGTTCTGAAGCGAAATGATGTTGAGTACTGGACATAAATACTTAAAATAGCTGTTAGATTCCATAAATTGTCATTGTAGATCTGCCTCTCACAATAAATGAATAAGAATCTGTTGGGAGATACAGATTAAAAGTGGAATAATGAGTTGAGAAAAATACTGACAGTCATGAATAGAGGGCAAATTAATAAAGAATGGGCTATTGGCAGTCAGACTATAAGGTACTTGTGGTGTGTTAGCCTCAGTAGGCAGCAAAGCACCACCCAGTTGCTCACTTATTCCCCCCAGTGGGATGGGAGAGAGAATTGGAAGGGCAAAAGAGAGAAAACTCTTGGGTGGAGATAAAGACAGGTTAATAAGTGAAGGAAAAAAAAACCACAACAAAACAAACCACAACACAAAAAAAACAACCAACAAGTTATGCAAAAATCAATCACCACTGGCAGACCAATGCTCAGCAAGTCCTCAAGAAATGGCAACTTTGGGAAAACTACCATCCAAGTTTTATTGCTCAGCATGATGATATATAGTGTGGAATATCTCCTTGGCCATTTCAAGTCAGCTGTCCTTGCTGTGTCCTCTTCCAGCCCATTCACTGGGGTGGCAGAGTGAGAAACCAAGAAGGCCCTGATGTGTGAACACTGTCAGCAATAGCTAAAAGACTGGAGTGTTATCCATGCTGTTTTGGTCACCAGTATAAAATATAGCACCGTATAGACTGCTATGAAGAAAATTAAATCCATCCCAAACAAACAAACTCAGCATAGCAGTCCAGAAGTCACCTCTGGCAGAGGAAGTCCTGACATTTTTGACTGTTGGAAGATGGATGCTTATATCTCCTCTCATTTCCCATTTCTTATTTATTTTCTAAGAACCTGCTGCTTACTGTTGAAGAACGAAGACTAGGACGGATGAACTTTGGATCTCCTTCCAGTGATACCATTCAGATAGACAGATATATACAACTTGTGTACTTCATTGGGACCACATGGTAATTAAGAACTAGTTTTAGGACAATATATTTTAATCTGTTATTAGCCTAAAATTAACTATTGGACTAATTCCACTGTGGTTTAGCTTGTTTCAACTATCCTTTTATTTCTCTGATATTGTTCTACAGCACCATAATCTAAGATAAGTCACAATATTTTCAGCTTCTGTCTTTATAAGACAATGATATTTATGCATATACACTCTCCTGGTAATTATATGGGACATTTTGAGTTCTGTTTTTCTAAAAGGCAGAGTATATTCTTATTGACTTAAAGGATAAGTATTTCATCACTAAAACATCTACTGTAATCAAGAAAATAGGGATGCAGGCCACATACAACACAAAAAGGCATCACTTGTGATGATATATTTATTGTGTTGAAAAAAACATTCACATGGAGATAAACAGAGTCCTGTCAGACTTTGCAGCTGACTGGTTCTTTACCAGCCCAGTGGCTTTGTACATATTTATTGACAAGAATGAAGTCCTCTTCCCTTCCTAATAGAGACAACACAATGGCGCGTTAGACAAAGACCTAGCAGCAGTACAGGGGTGTGATAAAGGCCTGATTGATATTCTCTTATTTCTTCATTTACCTACCTTTCTGTCTTCAGTATACATACTACCATCTGAGAAAGAGATACCATATACTCCAGAGTTTTTCAATCAATCTTACCTTTCTTCAGCCTCATTAAATCACTCAGTTCACTGCTGTGAAAATGATTTGAACGTCTCTATTTGTTAAAATCTATGATACCCCGACTGTGTAGGGAAGCAGTTTCATTTTACTACAAACTGGTAGCTGCTGTAGACTTCATTAATTTAAAACAAATCAGGTGTGAAGGTTATTTATTGCTTGACAGATTGAACACATTTTGAAACGTTTCTCAGAATGCCTTTTTTTTTGCAACCAATTTGTTCTCACCAAAATGCTTCTGGGTACTTCGACTTTTACTTTTTTTTTTTTTTTAAGCCAAGAAATTACACATTCCTCACAAACAAGACCTTTATATAAAAACAATTGAAAATATTTTTATATGTCCAGTCAGAAGATGGTTAAAAGTAAGGACTTAAGAAATTTTACTATTACCTGATCAGAGACACAGCATGTTCCCCACTAACATTTGTCTCTCCACCTGAATTTCTCTGTGCCAACATGCTAATCTTTTTTATGCCATGAACAAAACACGACAATCTCAAGACCTCGGAATTATTCAGCATATTTAGATATTCTCAGATGCACCTGTCAAGTCAGCAGATATTTTCTATTTGAAATAGTAAGTTGGTTATTAGCATCTTATAACTGCCGTCCAACAATCTTTAATTCTTTACTGTCACAAATACTGTAGATTACAGGGAAAGGTAGCACAAAACAAGAACCTAAAGCATTAGAGGTGTTAAATTAGGTCATCCTCAAAAAGTTTGAGCGTTTAGCTGCTTTTACCACAAGCTTCACAACGGATAGAAGAGTTATATAGTAAATGTAGATGTTGACCCAGAGGCATCAGGGTATTGGAAAGAACCTTAGCCTGGAGACCAGTTTTTAAGCCTTGAAGTGTGGCTTTTAGAGTAGGTTAGGCAGTAATATAGGGAGGTATTGAGCAGCTGAGAGTGAGTACTAAAATAATACAAATTTTAAAGGTTTTAGTTTTTTTAATTATTGTTTGCATGTTTTTTAACACAGGGGTCCGCAGACTGTATTAGAGTTTTTATGTACCACCCAAAGAGAGTACTGTGTTCAAAAAGCAAGACACAGATTCTAATTTTAAAGACTAGATGTGAAGAACTCCTGCACTTCTATTATGCTGATCCAAGGACAGTTTAAGGGGAGGGAGCAGCTGGGTTGGGAAGTTTCAGTGGAGAGGGGGAGATATTAATTAATTGCTCATTGATGGGCGCCCACTCAGTATCAATAACAGAAGAAAGCAAATAAACTGCCTGAATAAAAAAAAAAGAAAAAGAAAAAGAAAAATTAAAAAAAAGAAAAGAAATGAAGCACACTTGGAGTGCTACAAACAGACTTATATAGTAACTGATGTGTCATAGCTACACATACGACACCATAGCTGACCTGTAGCATGAAAAAAAGGCATTAGTAAATGTTAAACAATCTGACATCTCAAAGGATAACAAATTAATCATTAATAACCAAGCAGGACCTTTCCACTTTTCTGAGGCTTTAAACACAAGTGCACCATTGGCCAGAGTATCTGCAGTTTGGGAAGATATCCAAATTTGAAATATTAATCATTTTGCTGCCATAAAAAACATTTAAAATCCATCTTCAGCAGCCCCACAAAATATGAGGCAGTGAAAGATGGTTGCTTAAAGTATAAATCTTTAGGTCTGTTGGTAACGTTCAGTTTAGAATTATATACATCTGTTAATGTAACTTTACAAACTTTCTGATAAAGCTATGCTAAATGGATCAGTGACTCTGTCCTGACCCGGTTATTGCTGCAATCATCAGCTACAGTGATTAGATGCAGACTGTGCTTTGTCTCTGCCAGCTTTAACACCCCCTCAGAAGGGCAAATCCAAGAATAACAGAGCCAAAAAATAGAAAAGATCTTCTCATTCACCTAGTCTTCACCCAGTGACAAGTTCGGTAAATCCACAAGTGTGTGGAGACTTCACACGAGATTTTCCTGTACCTTAGGGAAGACTATGCATGGGCTCTGCTCAGTGATCAGGCATTTGGGGAGGCCTCATCTTTGTCAGGAGCTGTTAGGAAGCTGTTCTACCTGATCTGTATAGACCTGGAGAGATGACTTCGAGGAAGACAGGGTCTTGCCTCACAGGTGGATTGCAATTATACTATCAAATACGCCAACACTGTGCAGACAGCATGGAAAGTCTGCAGTTCATATGTATTTGACCTATGTCTTGGATCTTTTTTGCTTTCAAGTACAATTGAGAATTCTTCTTATTACATAGCAATAAAATAGTTTTGAAGTAACTGAAAAAAAAAAATCAGACTTGGTGCTAGTTTAGAAATTATATAAACCATTACTATATAGAGCTAAGAAATCAGCCACTACCCAAATCTGTGTGTGGAGGTCAGCTGTTACCATTTCAAATGAGGCCTCTGCCTTTGATTAAAACCATATTATTCCGTGTTAGTAGCTATCACTGAAGAAACAGGACAAGACCTCTCCTTAATTAGTGATTAAAATGATCCACATAATAGCTGACTAATAATGATGCAGAAAATGGCCTTTACAGACAGGCAATCAAATCTTTCCTGGGTTTGTAAAATTTATTGTTATGCAATTATTAGGCTTTGCCTTTGACACTCTCTACAGTATGTAATTGTTCCAGCCAGGTGTGAAGGAAAGAAAACAAAAGACGAGGAATGATGCTGATTTGAGAACTGTGATATCAAGATTAGTGATTGGTCTCGTGTCAATTAAAGTCAGCAAATATAGTAGTATTCAGCTGGAAAAGCCATTAGCAGAAGTTATTTTTTAAAATGAAGTATTGATGAATGCTCAAAAAAAGTGTTTGTTAGTGGGATTTTTCAGCAAGGGACAGGTCCCAATCTTTCCTTTTAGAGTGGAGCAGTAGGATTCCCACCTGCTGAACAAGAATCTTTTAAAACAGAATGTCATGCTTTAGCGCCAGTTGGCAACTAGAACCACGCAGTCGCTTGCTCACCTCCCCCTTTCTCCCCCCACCAAGAAGTGGGGGGAATAGGGAGGAAAAAAAGAGGGAAAGGGAGGAAAAAAACCTTGTGGGTTGAGATAAGGGAAGTTTAATAGAAACAATAACAGAAAAGGAAAAAAAAAATAATAATAATGTCATGGGTCACTCTCACCACCTGGTGAATTGGCACCATCCTGAGCAGTGATCATGGATTCCTGCTGCCTCGCTAGCCCCGATTTATATACTGAACATGATATCCATGTTATAGATTATTTCACTGGCCGTTCCATCGTTCTGTCTATGCTTCTACGGGAGGCTGAAAAAAGTCCTTGAATAGCATAAACATCACTTAGCAACAACTAAAACCCATAGGTATTATCAACACTCCTTTTACAGCAATCACTAGAAAGAAAATTAACGCTTTCCCAGCTGAAACCAGGACACAGAATCTCGGACAGCAGTGTAACTGGGGAGAGAATATACGTTAACATGGGAAGAAAATCCACCAGGAATATCCAGTAAAGAGAGGTGAGAAAATAATGATGAAGGGAGGAAAGAAAAAAGAAGGAATATTTCTTTTGAGTCAACACAAGAATCTGCTTTTAGCAAAAGGAACAGGCTTGTGGCATGTTCTGAAGCAAAGGCTTTAGTGAGGCTCACATATCTGTATTTGTGCAATCTGGCATACAGGAATTTATTGTTGAGCTAGCCAAAAGCAGGTTTTTCTTTCTCAGGGAAAAATCACCCCCCGAGAAAGAGGGAACATAGCATCCCAGTACAGGTGTAAAGTTGTTACTGTTGTTGTTGTGAAGGACAAAATAAGGAAATACATGTAAAAATGCCCAATGCAAATGCTTTGCCTAGATGCCCTGGTTTCAGCTGGGACAGAGTTAATTTTCTTTCTAGTAGCTGCTGTGCTTTGGATGCAGTATGAGAATAATGTTGATAACACATACTGTTTTAATTGTTGCTAGGTGATGTTTAAACTAGTTAAGGACTTTTTCAGCTTCCCATGCAAACTGAAAGGGAGCACAGGCAGGACAAGCTGGCCAAAGGAATATTCCATACCTTAGATGTCATGCTCAGTGTATAAATGGGGGTTGGCTGGGGGACAGGAATCAACAATCACTGCTTAGGATGGGCTGGGCAACTAATCGTTGGGTGGTGAGAGCAACGTGTGTTGTATTTTGTATCTTTTTTTACCTTTATTATTATTAGTAGTAGTACTACTACTGCTACTGCTACTACTACTACTATCCTATTCCCTTATTGTCCTATTGAACTGTCTTTATCTCAACCCACAAGGGTGTTTTTCCCCCTCCTTTTCTCCCTCTTCTTCCTACCCTTCCGGGGTCAGGGAGGAGTAAGTAAGTGGCTGCATGGTCCTAGTTGCTGGCTGGGGTTAAATCACGACACTAGAGAAAAAAAGCAGCATAACAATCTTAACTTCTTATTTCTGTAGGTATGACCTAAACATGATCTTGTCAGTAAAGAGAAGAATTTGGACGCTGTAACATTATGTTTTGTGTGGATCGTTGAAGGGACAGCAATGACTCTTGCATTAATCAGAACACTGTAATTAATTTACTAGAGGTGCAACTAGCAGATTTACCTCTTACTTTTTTTATGTGGAGAAAATGAATCTTTTTTACCCAGGTCTGCACAAGCACAGGAACTGTTAAATCATTAAACCAATATTTTAGGTATTATGCGGTTTGTTCTTGTTTGAAAATACCTAAATAAAGATCAGATTTTCAAAGCTTCTTTGCACTCATCATTTCCCATTACGATGCCTCAGATCAGATTTTCAGAACTCTTAGAGACTGCGTTCTTTTGAAAATGTTTTCACTCCATGGAAACAAAAGAATTTTGCAAAGCTTCTCCTAACAGTTGCTGCTTTCTAAAACTCCTGACTGTAATGCTTACTACCTCTTCACAAAGTAACAATCTTTATTTCCTATTTTTATAATAAATCTGATTTTGACATGAACTTCTCAGTAGAGAAGAAAATTTGGATGCTGTAAATTATTACGTTTTCAGTTATTTATTATTATAATTATGTGCATAGTTAGTATAATTTCAGCTGTTACTATTACAATTATCTTTTCATTTTAAATTTTAAAAATGTTCTTGTTTGTTTCTAGGCGATACTTTTCTTTCACTCCTTCACAACTTCTCTTAAAAAGTTAAAATTAAGGAAAAGAAAACTGAGGTAGAATAGACATAAAAGCCAAAAATTTTGTATCTTCAGAATAGAAATATCAGGGCAAATTCTCCTTCTCCTTGTTACCACAGGACTTATTATACTGCCCCCAAAAGTGTCCATGTTATCTACAGGCAGTGAAACTATTTCTATGTGTCTGCTCAGGCATTTTGAGTGATAAGATGGACAGTTGTCTGTATATGAGTTAAGCAACCTAGAGGCAGTCCTCTGGGAGACAAGTTTAGGGCATGCTCAGGGAGATTTTAATCTCATTTGTGTCAAATGTCTACTTTATAATTACACAAATCACTAGCTAGAAGTCCATAATTCTCTCTATAAAGTGATAATACACTATAAGTACTTATATTTGGTTAGATGAATCCCGCTTCAAATGTATAGACTCGTAAGCCTTGATTAAAGGTCTTGCTTTAGGCATAGCCTGTTGCCTGTGGCAGTCATCATGCAATGTCATCACAGTTTTAAGTAAAAGAGAAAGAGGTTTTCCTGATCTCACAGATGCAGCTGCAGCTTCTTCAACATGTTATGTCTTGAGAAGTTGCCTTCCACAAGCACCACCTTCTCCAAATGGTTCACGTTGTAGAGACCAAGCAAACTTGCCAGTAAAACATGCACAGTGCTCTACTGGCTCACCCTTTGCTACCACCACAGACTTTGCTATTGGCAGGAATTAGACTGTATGAAAGATATTTGTCACTCTTTTGAGAATGGAAAAATTTATTTTTGTTCATATTATGGAAAGGTTTTCAGCTGCCTGTAAATGGGACTGACAGGAACACAGCAAGCTCTAGGCTTCTTGCGATGCAAGAAATATACAATTTTATTGTCAAGGAAGTTCTTAAGGTATAAGAAAGGAAACTGCTCACTGAAAGGTCTGAGTACAAAGTGAGGGAGGCTGAGAGACACCTCAGTGGAGAGAAGAGGAGGAGAGGAGACCGTAGGTTTTCATCAGACTCTGCAAGACCTCAGGGAACACATAGGCAGGTGTGTAGTTTCTTTGATTTTCTCCCAGCCACACTCCCTTCCCCCTCACCTTCTTCCTCAAAATCTCTGTCCGTTTTCTTCCTTCTGGTCCACCCCCACTTCCATATTCATGCAGGCCTTTATGCACCCACCCTGACAATACATCGCCTTTTTTTATTCCTCCCAAAAGTCCCTATTTAATCTCTTATACCTCTTGGCATGCTGAGGGAAAGGGAAAGGGAGGAGAACAAGAGGAAAGTGGCTACGAATAATGACCCGCTCCAAAGGAGTCAGGATGCAGTAGTCCAAGATCCAGGGCTTTCTTCTCCCTCTGCTGTCTTTGGTTATATCTAGGGTTTTGTTGCAGAAAAGGTCCGTTACCAACTTTAGAGACTTAGTTGTCCTTTATACCTACCTGCTGCCTCCCTCTGCCGAGCTCCACACTTCTCCATAGCACTAATGTTATTTGAAATAATTCTATATGTCTGGGCATAAGAAGATCAAAAAGCATGCCTATGCGAAACAAGTTACCATCTTATGTAGCTGCTAATTCTACTTATGCAGTAAATTGGCTCTGAAAGTTATCAACATATTTGCTTGGTTTGCAAGCCCCAGGTCATCCCAAGAGGGAAGGAGCTGTCTGCTCCTTCCAGCAGGAAGAAGGAGGAGACCAGGCACAGGCAGGAATGGTGTTTATCCACTTGTTTGGAATTTTTTTCTGTTTTGATGAACCTGTGTCATCCTCTATCATCCTCCTGCATTCAGGAAAGGGCAAAGGAAGTACATAATACGAGCATGAGTTGAAAACAAATGAAAAAATAGCAAAAACACAAAAGAAAGACAATAGAAAGCATATTTTTATGAAGCAGAAATATTCCTTTTCTTCCAGCATTGACTTCAAGTATAATATTGTGTTTTACAGTACAGATTAACAAAATTGTCCAATTACTTTCAGAATAATATAAAGAATTATACTTTCTTTTTTTCATTTCAAGTTTTCAGAAGTGTACATTGATAATGAATTACAGCTAGATATATGAAACAGCATATTAGTTATTAGCAGCAGCTCTAATCTTTCTGTTTTGCACAAAAAAGGGAGCAGAACAGACCTGGCAGATATTTAAAGCCTCCTTCCATAGAGCACAAGAGCTCTTGATCCCCAGGTGTAAGAAATCAGGAAAGGAAGCAGAGAGATTGGCATGGCCTAGTCAAGACCTGCTGGTCAAACTAAAGGGCAAGAAGGAAATGCATGGGCAGTGGAATCAGGGATAGGTATCCTGGGAAGAGTATAGGGACGCTGCCCTGTTGTGTAGGGATGGGGTCAGGAAGGCCAAGGCACAGCTGGATCTGAACTTGGCGAGGAATGCAAAGAATAATAATAAGGGCTTCTACAGGTATGTCAGCCAGAAAAGGAAGGTCAAAAATGGCAAGCTGGTAACAAAGGATGAGGAGAAGGCTGAGGTACTTAACAACTTTTTTGCCTCAGTCTTCACTGGCAACCTCTCTTCCCACACCTCTCGAGTGGACGGACTGCAAGATGGGGACTGAGGAAGAAAAGTCCATCCCACTGTAAGAGAAGATCAGGTTTGTCACCACCTGAGAAACCTGAACATACAGAATTCTATGGGACCTGATGAGATGCATCCCAGAGACCTGAGGGAATTTGCTGATGTAGTTGCCACGCTACTCCCCATGATAGTTGAAAAGTCATGGCAGTCAGGTGAAGTCCCTGGTGACTGGAACAAGGGAAACATTGCTCCCATTTTTAAAAAGGGTAGAAAGGAGGATGCTGGGAACTACTGACCTGTCAGCCTCACATAAAGGACAGGGAGGTGATTCGGGACAGCCAGCATGGTTTCACCGAGGGCAAGTCCTGCCTCACCGACCTAGTGGCCTTATAAGGGAGTGACTACATCAGTGAACAAGGGAAGAGCTATGGATGTTGTCTATCTGGAGTTCTGTAAGGCCTTTGACACTGTCCCCCACAACTTCCTTCTCTCTAAATTGGAGAGATATGGATTTGATGGGTGGGCTGTTCAGTGGATGAGGAATTAGTTGGATGGTCGCATTCAGAGGGTAGTGGTCAGTCAGGGGGTCTGTGTCCTTCAGGGGTCCGTACTGGGACCAGTACTGTTCAATATATTTGTCAATGACACAGACAGTGGGATTGAGTGCACCCTCATCAAGTTTGTAAATGGCACCAAGCTGAGTGGCACAGTTGACAAGCCTGAGGGTCAGGATACCATCCAGAGGGACCTGGACAGACTCAAGAAGTGGGCCCATGTAATCCTCCTGAGGTTCAACAACGCCAAGTGCAGGGTCATGCACCTGGGTTGGAGCAACTCGTGATATCAGTAAAGGCCTGGGGGATGAAGGGATTGAGAGTAGCCCTGCTGAGAAGGACTTGGGGGTGTTGGTTGATGAGAAGCTCAACATGAGGCAGCAATGTGCGCTTGCAGCCCAGAAGGCCAACCATATCCTGAGCTGCATCAAAAGTGTGGACAGCAGGTCAAAAGAAGTGATCCTGGCCCTCTACTCTGCTCTGGTGAGAGCCCACCTGGAGTACTGTGTGCAGCTCTGGAGTCCTCTGCACAGGAAAGACATGGCCCTGTTGGAGCAGGCCCAGAGGAGGGTTACAAAATTGATCAGAAGGATGGGTCCAGTCCTGTTCAATATATTCAACAATGACCTGGATGAAGGGATAGAGTGTACCATCAGCAAGTTTGCTGCTGACACAAAAGTGGGAGGGGTGGCTGACACGCTGGAAGGCTGTGCCACCATACAGCGTGACCTGGACAGGCTGGAGAGTTGGGTGGAGAGGAACTTAATGAATTTCAACAAAAGCAAATTTAGCATACTGCATCTGGGGAGGAATAACCCCATGCAGCAGTACAGGCTGGGGGCTGACCTCCTGGAGAGCAGCTCTGTGGAAAGGGACCTGGGAGTCCTGGTAGACAACAGGATGACCATGAGGCAGCAATGTGCCCTGCTGGTCAAGAAGGCCAATGGCATCCTGGGGTGCATCAAGAAGACTGTGGCCAGCAGGTCGAGGGAGGTCATCCTCCCCCTCTACTCTGCCCTGGTGAGGCCGCATCTGGAGTATTGTGTCCGGTTCTGGGCTCCCCAGTTCAAGAAGGACAGGGAACTGCTGGAGAGGGTCCAGCAAAGGGCTACAAAGATGATTAGGGGATTGGAGCATCTTTCTTATGAGGAAAGGCTCAGGGACTTGGGTCTTTTTAGTCTAGAGAAAAGAAGACTGAGGGGGGATCTTATCAATACTTATAAATACTTAAGGGGAGGGTGCCAGGTAGATGGGAACAGTCTTTTTTCAGTGGTGCCCAGTGATAGGACAAGAAGTAATGGCACAAACTGGAGCACAGGAAGTTCCATCTCAACATGAGGAGGAACTTCTTTACTTTGAGGGTGGCAGAGCACTGGAATAGGCTACCCAGAGAGGTTGTGGAGTCTCCCCCACTGGAGACATTCAAAACCCGCCTGGACACCATCCTGTGCAATGTGCTGTAGGTGTCCCTGCTCTGGCAGGAGGGTTGGACTGGATGATCTCCAGAGGTCCCTTCCAACCCTGACCATTCTGTGATTCTGTGATTCTATGGAGCACTTCTCCTATGAAGACAGGCTGAGAGAGTGGAGTTGTTCTGTCGGGAGAAAAGAAGGCTTTGGGGAGACCTTACTGCAACATTTCAGTACTTAAAAGGGGCTTATAAGAAAGACAGGGACAAACTTTTTAGCAGGGCCTGTTGCAATAGGACAAGGGGTAATTGTTTTAAACTAAAAGAGGGTAGATTAGGACTAAATATAAGGAAGAATTCTTTACTGTCAGGGTGGTGAAACACTGGCACAGATTGCCCGAAGAGGTAGTAGGTGCCCCAAACCTGGAAACATTCAAGGTTATTTTGGACGGGGCTCTGAGAAACCTTATCTAGTTGAAGATGTCCCTGCTCATTGCAGCGGGGTTGGACTAGATGACCTTTAAAGGTCTCTTCTAACCCAAACTATTCTATGATTCTATGAAAATCATGCAAATAACACTAGCAAAATTACTTTTATAATTTTAAGACATATATCATATTTTAATTTAAACTGCACAACACAATGAGTTCTTTAACTTCTTAAATGGAGAACTGTAATTTAAAATCATGCATGGACAAATAGCTGGACCAAAAATTCCACTCAGTTTCAGAATTACTCTGAAGTCATGGCCAAAAATTAGATATAATTACACATAACTACAAAAGCTCTTCTCCATCTTGTGGGTGCCACATTATTTGCTGCTTCATTAGTAGTAAGGCATATTATTCCTTGAGAGATAGTGCAAACTATAATTATAAGTTATTTTGAGCCTTTCATTAGAATCTTCTGGTTTTATGTGCAGATGAATTTCAGAACAATCCTTCTTTGGGGGTAAAATTTACCAAGTTTGGTCTTGCCTAAATGTTTGGTTTTGTTTGCCTTTTGAGGTATGAAACTTCTGAGGCAAGTAACTCCAGGTGTTTTGGAGGGGAGAATAAATGTAACTCTTCAATATCAATATAAGCTTCTTTTTTCTTAATAAATAGGTAGCTAGGAAAAAAATGCCCTCTTAGGCCCTGTGGTTTGGAAGTGAGAGCTTAAAGAACTCAGAAAGTTTTAAACCATTGACTTGTGTGTTGGCAATGCTGGGATGCTCTGCAGCCCACCTAGGTAGCATCACTGGCTGCGGGCCTCTGGCAAGTGAATCCATTCCTCTGGTCTGATTTCCATTCACGACAGTGAATCTATCTACACTGACAGATTTACAGCAGCCAATGTCAAGAGAGTAGCCTCAGCTATCAGACCTATGCTCTGCAGTGGTTGTGCCCATATTGTTTCTCAGGGCCAGCCCCTTGAGAGCAGACAGATGTTTCCTTCTGTCATAGGCTGGAATCTGTTCTTCCTTGCTCCCTTCTTTGTTTCCTTCTCTCCTCCCTTTCTGTCCTCTCTCTTTTTCCTTTCCTGCCCAGTGGTTTTGTGTCCTCCTGAATTTTGGGTAACGACTCCTGCAAGGATACCATTCAAAGTTTTTTTTTTTTGGAAAAAGGAATAAAATCCAAGATTTTACAGTCAGTACAGGGTAGTACTGCCTGTTTGTAGCTTTCCCAGATATAAAATGCCCTGAAAACTGTGCTTAGGTTTATATTGTAGTGGGAAGCATGCAGTTCAACTAGTTGAGTAACAGAAAAGAAATGACAAAGCTTCATGCCATTCATGGAGTCCCCTACAAGCAATGCGAAGGGCAGCATGTGCTTGTCATTTCTGCTTCTGCCTACGGCGCCAAGCATAAGAAACCAGGTCCTTCCTGCGAATTGCTGCCACCAATTCAGTTCCTGGCAGTCTCACCCATCGACCCAAACAGCAAGTGGCACCACTTTTCAACAGGTGGCAGGTTTCCTCTGCAGGTATAGAAAAAAACATAACACAATTGGGTTTTATTTGTACAATGCAGAGATCAGCTTTTACTCATCCCTAAGTGACAGTGCAGGGCAAGGTGGAGCATAGCCCTAAGATGTTGGTGAGTGAGTCCACAGTAAAACAGACAGTCTTAGCAGCCCTAGGTTAACATGGTTATTCCAAAAGATCTTTATTAACTTCTTGCCTTATTGTTCTCTTTCATTATCAAGCTCAGTCTCACCAAGATCTCTAACACAGACTGACCTGCCTTCATTCATCTTAATTTCAAGATGCATCTTGGGCAAAAGCTGTTTAGAAAGGGCAGGCAATTAGATTGGCATTGTCACATAATTTCGACTATTCTGGGGCAGGACCTTGCCAGCACTTCTTCTACTGCCTTGGCTGAGGGAAAGGAGGCCATGCCTGACACTGGTTGCACACTGAGAAAGTCTCTCTCCAACATTGCCATTACGAGGCAGGGGTTGTGTCAGCTATAGCACACATAGCCCCAGGCAGAGTCATCCTGCCATTTAAGAACTTCCACTACTGCAAATAGCTCTCCCACTTCTTTGCAGGGTTATTTCAACTCTCAAATGGGTGTCTTTGGAAATATATATGCCGTTTTAAAACCAAAGCTGTTACAGATGAGGATGAACTAATAGCATAAAGATGGTTCTCTGGGAAGATTCACAGCCTCATTTAGTCTCATTCCTTTTTAAAATTGCTATGCTGATGATTGATCTGAAAGAGAAGACGACTTTCTTGTACCTTGTATAATACAAAATCTTTCTTGTACCATCTCCAGAGCCAAGTACAGAAAAGGTCTGCATCTGAGATATTTGGTCTAATGCAATGACTGTGAGTCTAATGCTTTGGGTAAAGACAAACCCAAACCTAAGGAGTGTTTGGATGCATTTTTTTTTTTTTGTATTTTGAGTTGCTTTGTATAGCATAGTCTATACTTTTCTATCTACACAAACTGCGTAAATTCCTGAAAGTGACTTCTCTTGATACTGCCTAGGTCTTGTGGAGGTTTTCCTTCACAGGAAAGCTAGGTTAGGCTTCATTCCCCTGTGACTTTCAGAGTTATTGTGGGGAGATTTTTGTGGCATCTGGCTGACAACAGAGCACTGAACTATAGGGATTCCTGTTATCTGAGGACTTGTCTGAAGATTGCAGGGCAGAGAACAACAAAGTGTTCCATCGTAAACTGTCACAAAGTCAAAAGCCAACAGTAATAAAGTGAGTAACGTGTATTGTGTCCTTTGACCCACCGACATGGGAAAGGGCCTTATGTCCCATGCCTCCTGCCCTTGAACAGATCTGCTTTGAATCTCCCAATTTGCGCTGTGCAGTGCCATACCTCTTTGTACTGGCATATGCTTGGATTCCCAAACACATCTGCAGTCTGCCTCCATGGAAAAATGCTTATGCTTTAATGGACACTAGGATAGACAACTAAAGAACCTCTAGGAACTCACGAAAGTACCCTAGCCCCAAAGACAAAAAAAAAAGAAGAAAAAAGAAGGTTTTAAGTGGTCCAAATCCATCAGCATGATATTGTGTCCCATGTGGCCCCTAACCCCTGTAGGAGCAGTTTGAGGAAGTTTAGCACCCAATATTTAACATTTGACTCATGACCCAAGGTGTCTTTAACTTGTCCTATAACATTTAGGGAAATGGTTTCATTCATTTATGAGGTATATTTTAGTACTGGCTGGTGGGACAGTGTCATGTGGTATTTTTATGGTTCAAGGGGAACGTTGGAAGGCTCCTGACAGGGAGTTGCTACTACTTGTGAGTTTGGTAGTGTGCCCAAACAATGCTCATCCTGCACCACATAGAAATCTCTGGGGTGGAGTCCCGTAAGAGCTTGTATGGTGCATATGAGTAAGTTGTTCCAGCCTAGATCATTCTCACTGCGATGGAAATTGGATGAGATCTAGCATAGCAGTGTAGTTTTGGATCATTCTATCTCTTTTAGGTTTTCATCACTGTTTTAACAATATTCAGTTGCCATTTTAATAATTACTCTCCTGTTAGAAAATATCATAAGAAGATACAAAATGACTTACCTTCTTGATGTAGTCTGGTCCTTCAGGTAAATATATTATCAGCTCCTATTTTTAAAAGCATGTAATACGCACAGGGGACTGGAAAGAATATTAATAAGTCTTCCAGTTTAATAGGTAAATATTTATAAATAAAACACGTATTGTTTACCTGATAAATGCCCTGTCAGAGCTGTTCTGGTCTTTTGCACACTGTAAATATGTGTTCAGGTGGATCTCATTATTTTTAATTGTGCATTGTGAATATTTATACTTTTAAAGATTGCTAAATTGATACCAGTTAAATACCTCCAAAGCTGTGACAGATGAAGTTCAGAAGAACACTGACCTAACACTGACCTTATCTTCTACCTGAAAGCAACAGCCTTTGAAGGTGTTGAGAACTAGTTCATTATTCATTTCTTCATAGGCTTATGTCTTGTTTCAATTTAAGTTGTCATGTTGGTTCTGCATGGTGATATATTCCTTTGCATGGCAGATGAAGAGGCTGAGTTAAAACCATTTTATGAAGGTCATCTGCAGCCTTGAACCTTGATCTCAGTAGTGAGATGCAAGTATTTTATTCACTGTATCAGGTTGTTCTTCTCATATACAGTGGTAGGACCTATTTTTCTAACTAAAGTCAAGCACTGTGTGTCTGATGGCCCATAATAGCCTGCTATTGGTGTATATATTAAAACTTTATTAGAAGAAGAAGAAAGAAGAAGAAGAAGCCAGAGCTGCTCCTAGAGCTTTATTGCAGGAAGCATATTCAGGGAATACAATCAAAACTTCTTAAATATCCAAAATATACATACTGAAAAAACCTAGAAACTACTGGTCATAAAAAGTTTCCAAATTAAATGCTCCTATGTTTAAATTCCTCCTTTTTTATTTTTTTTTCGAATTAACAAGGATGATAGCTCATTTTAGAGGTGGCCAAATTAATCATGGAGAGGATGTCACTTGGTGGATGCAGCTCTTTCCTTTTCATGTTGATTGCTCTGAATATGGTCACAGTTGTCATTTTCCATTTAGGCCATGCATTGTGATCCACATGGGAGGTCTGTTGCACCATTTCCCATTTTGTTTCATTGTACTCTGAGTTGTTACCAGATTCCTTTCCGCAAAAAAAGGAACGATATTCTTGGCTGAAACCAACTGCATTCTGGAATCCTGCTGTCTCCCATTGCTTTCAGAAGGTTTTCTAGTTTTTCATCTACTCAGTTGGTCTTGCTATTTTTGTTTATTTTGGTGCTAAAGAGGAATGGGAGGCACTTAGCATTGTCTCCCAATTTTTGGCAATTACTGTTGACAAGCTACTATAAAAAATTCTGGAATTTATCAAAAATAGCACATACATTTCAAAAGAAGTTAATTGACATATAGAATGCACTAAAGAGCACAGGAAAATTCTGTGAGTAAAGAAATGCACTGGATTTTAGGATGTATGGGTTTAATTTTCTGGTGTTATTTTAGATTCCCATAGTCTTGAAAGTTGTTGAAGGAAATAAACCAATAATGACATTGTACCATAACTTAAATCAATCTGCTATTCTAATGAAAGGCTCCCTTAAAGAAAATGCACTTTTTCAAAAAGAAATCAATTTTGGCCTGGTAATAAAGTAACATGATTTACTGATTACAATTTTACTGACATACGAAAGGCAGAGAGAAAAATAGTCTTTTATGTGCTTGGCCTTCTTCAAAGGGATTAGAAAAACAAACTTCACTGTCTAAATCTTAGGTAGGATTTAGAAATAGAAGTTTGTTTTTCTAATTCTCCAGATTTTTGACAGTTTTTTTCTTTTCTGATTTTTCTTTATAACGTTATATCCCAGCTCTCAGAATTTTAAAAATACTGGTGTGACCAGCAAATGACAGTTCCAGCCAAACAAGGAATGAAGTGCTGCATTCTGGCTGAAGAAGCTCACTCTGCTTCAGAAAATTTCTTTCTTTTTCTTAGGTAGAGTTATTGTACAATTTAGACAGTTTCCAGTATTTGATTCTTATATTTAGACATGCCATCATGGTCTCAAATTCTCTTTCTAAAGAATGAGAGCACAGCAAGAACCCCAAAGTGGCCATGCATCTGTTGTAAGACTTCACAATTTGAATTCATGATTAATGCATCACCAATGTAAGTGTACTGAAAACTATAAGTTGACTGCATTCAGGTAATTCAAATATCTGTCTGTTGGATGATGTCAATAACAAACATCCAGGCACATATATTTAAAAAACCTACAAACCTACAAATCCAAACATCTAGCTCATAACTGCTATGGTTTCCAACTCAGCTATCATCAATCAGTGGTGCTACAGAAAGGGACAGTAGAGGGAAATCTTTGTTTACCATGTGGAAGGTGAAAAAAGATATAAATTTGGGTTTTTTTAAAGGGAACTTATCCTCCCTCTGTCTTATGTCACCGTAATGTCTTGAATTGCATGGAGAATGTCTTGACATAAAATGAATTGGTAAAGTGTTTCTGTATGATGGAGAGGAATAGTTTACATTTGAAAAAAAATCCAGACCAAATGTAAACAGATGAATGTAGAGATCATTAGAGCTATTTACTAGATAATTAAATAAAACTAGTTAACTAGAGAAATGAAATCTTGTTCCATCTAGAAAGCCGGACATGTTTCTTTAGGAAGTGTCTTATTTTTCTAAGAGCATTCAATATAATTCCTTGCATAAGGAAAGGTGAAAAAAATCTTTGATTTGCCTGCTGCATAACTCCTGTATTTCAAAATGTTGGAGTAGACATGAAGGTCTGTAGGCAAGGCTGGATTTCTTTAATCAAAGTGGAAGAAAGTACATCCTGATACCGTGTCTCTGTCAGAACTAAGGACTCCTACTTCTCAAACTGCCATAGCTGTTTCTTAATTTTTTCTTTTTCTTTTTAAAATTTATTTACCCACCACTATTTAAGAGTTAACCTGGAAAATCATTAAAACTTCTTTTGAGATAAATGATAATATTGTATCCACCATGCATCCTTTCATAAATAGAGTCAAACACCTTAAAAATCTGGGTGTGCTAAGAAATATTTTCTATATTGCCAGCTTCCCAGAAAAAATGGCTAAAATCCAGAAGAAGCTGTTCTGTGATACTTAGTTGTGCGTTCTGGGTGAGACTCTTGAATTAGAAGATGCAGAGTGCTTGAGATCTGGACCAGCAGGAATAGCTCATATGTGAATGTGCTTCCTTACATTTACATTCTGTTTGACATTTTTGAGGCTGGTTTCTTCTGTGAACTCTTAGCCTATGGCTTGGGGCTGGAATGAGATTAAACTCATTCCCAACATAAAAGACATGAGCAAGGGAAAAATACAAGCCTGTATTTCTGAGTAGCTGAAATATGGCTTTTGGCTTGATTGTACAGTCTTTAGTCATATTAATAAAAACTTATCGAGGAAAGGAGGCTTACAAGTTTCAATAGGAGAAAAAAAACCCAACCACAAAACAACCTAACAAAAAACTCAGTGACTACTGTGAATAAGTATTCATCCACAGAAGCAAGATTTGCACAGTCTAGTCCAGTTAATAGTAAACTATTACAGACATTTACTTGACTATCTTTTGTATGATTCTTGGCCAGAAAGCCTTGAGGATAGAGTACTCTGCTTTTCTTACTGGGGGAAAGAAGAAAAGCCAGTTCTGATCAGCCTTATTTGCATGTAATTTACCCATAATTCCACCTGCTAGCTTTTGATTTTTTGATTTATTTGTGCCAGTGGGTGGTTTGGCACCTTACCGCTCCCAGGAACAAGGGAGGTATAAAGTTGGTTTGGAAGCTACCTTTTCCTCTCAGCTGTGACAAGTGTAAACTCAGCATAGCTGAATGGTCTGAGCTGGCCCCACAAAAATACTTTGGCACTTAAAGTAGCATCAAATTCCAAGCTCCAGTTCAGTTTCTTGCTGCCTAACCTTGCGGCTCCCTCCATTTTTTAGAAAGAAAAGCTTCTTGATACTTGTCTAGATACTGAAATATCTCCTTGTGGACTCTCCAAGAATTTCCCACACCCAGGCTGTGCTGCTCATTAGGTGCCTTGTTTGTACTTGAGACCTATAAAGTTACAAATTTGACATTTTTTTGACTGTTTCATTGTGGGATCTGCTTAGGAAAATGTGCTGTGAGCACACTGATTAGTCCATTAAAACACAATGGGAGTGGTCAGTGAGTGCCTTAGCTCCTGGGCACTCTTCTCCTTTCTCCTTAGCATACTTAGTCTTCAACTATGTGTGCAAAGTGGAATGACTGAACAGAAAGAACAAAAGCAATGATTATACCAAGAAATACTCTACAGTCAGCCACTGAAGTACTTATCAAAGGGCCGGGAGGTACAAGCTAAATTCTCAGAGAACAGAAGAAAGATTTCATCCCATATGCCCGCTAAATGCTGCTGAATAAAAAGGAAGAGCATCAAGAGCTACTGGCTTATTTCACAAGACACACGTGTGTGGCTTAGTGAGTTTTCATAACTGTGAACTGAAAGTGGAAGGAGTTGCCTTCTTTCAGCCAGGGAGCCCTGCCTAATTCACTTTGAATCGTGGTTCTTAAAGCTCTGCTTGAGAATGTCCCATTCAACAGTCTGGCTTCCATGAAACTGTTTTGGGCAGCGAAGTCTGCCCCTAGAGGCAGATGAGGGGTCTAACTCAAGGCTTCAAGGCACTCAGTTTTGTAATAGCTAGTAGGTTTAGTTGCGTTATTTATCTCAGGAGAGTGATGTGTTTGACCTCGGCTGCCCTAACTAAAAACAATCTAACAGGGTTTCATGTTATATGCACTAGGAACAGATGTAACACTTACTGATCAGGTGTAAAGGATTATATGGCAGAATCAGACTCCTCTAGCCTAAGATATTCAGTTGCCAATTTTAATTTTCATTAAAATGCAGTTTCATAAACTTTCTATCTTCAACAGAATGTACTACATATAAATAAGTTTTTGCTTTCATTGACATCAGCGTATTTTTTCCATTAAGTTGATTGTCAATAAGTTTTTTTCAGGATGTCAGTGACATTTGGCTCATGGTTGCTGTGCAAGTGATCATACAATACTTATGAACATTCAGGTAACACTAGTACTAAAGATGGAAGAATGACCAAGAAATATTTCAAAAGTTAATGTGTTGCTTACACAGGTAACAGCCTTACATATCTATGTACAGTATATGAAAAACAACACATGGACCAATTTTTCTAGAATCACATCTTGTCCTGCTCACCCATTCTCCTGTTCCTACTGCTTTCTGAGGATTTTCAACTGTGCTTAGGCTTTACATCACTTTCTTTGATCCTAAGTAAATGGCACTAAATCCATTTGCTTAGTTTTAGAAATAATTCTCCCTGACAGATTCAGTCTGCTAAAGACTGGGCACTGATTGTAAGTTTTAAGTGGAATGGAAAATAGACTTTCATTGAGGAGAAAACTGCATGCACAGAAGGAGGTTATTTCTTTGCCAAAAAAAAAAGTTCCTGCTATGTACATCATGGTAAATCTTGTTCAATAGGAAATCTGGAAATGGTGATTAGTACAACACTGCTTGTTTTGCTCAGTTTACACGACTTGCCCAGTGTGAGGCTCCACCTCTCTGATATTCCTCTCTGCCTCATCACTTGGAGGTGAGGGAAAGAGAATACAAGTCTACCTAGTTTTGTGCATGAAGTTAAGGTGTTTATGTTAGGAGGTTCATATTCTTAGACTTCCTTTATCCTCAAACTAAAAAAGATTATCAGTTAGATGATCCAGAGTGGGAGCCTAAGGCACATAGATGTGTCTTCAGGAAGAGTCTGTTCATCACATTCTCTGTCAGCTGTACATAAAGCCAGAGGTGCTGGGCCTCTTAAGCCAGATGCCTTCAGTGCCTGTGCTGCTTTGGTTTTGGAAGCCAATTTGTATGCTTTATGAATTATCCCAAGGGTCTTTTTTTTAAATTCAAAAAACATTACTACTTATATTTTGCACTAAAGTTTGATTTACGCATAATTTAGTATGTTATCTTTTCTTGTATCTGCATATCCAACAGACCTACAATATAGACAATTATTCCCTGCGTTTGCATTTGCTTTGTCAAAACAAAGAAGTGGTATGGTCAGGAGAAGGGAAAAAGAAAAGGAAGCAACATTCAGTAGAAGAAAAAAAGACATTTAAGTGACGCAAAAATTATTGAACAACTTCTTAACTCCAGTTCACTGCTAGTGAAATTCTTTTTACATAAAAATACAAAATCAAGAAAAGAATCGATAGCTTATAATTTTTAATTACTATTTTTTCCTTCCCTACTTTTCCTTGAGAGCTATATGTTTTTAGTGTTTTGTTAAAGATTCTCAGAAGTGATTGGGAACCCTGTTTTCAAGTTCTGCCACCAGTCAGTTGTCTGTTTTTTCTCTTGTAGATGATCTTTCTGAATAATAGTGAATTTTTTAAGGAAGATCCATCTTGCATCAGAAAAGATTAGCATCTCTATGTCAGTTTGGAAGCCTATAAGAAGCTTTGAGCAATTTGAATGAGAAGGTATATGCTTTGATGTGAGCACAACAGAACTAAGCAGTAGCTGAGGAGTGATTTGTGCTGGTCCCTTTCAAATAGTAGATGTAAGTGCACCGTAATCTTTTTGTGAATCTGACTTTTTGAGTTGGTTTTGTGGATCTAGCTCTTCATTGTTAGTTATTTCAACTTGAAACACTCAGGCTACTATTTGCAGAAGTACTGCATATACAAGGCTGTAGCTAAGGTTAATAGAGAATCTATTAAAAAAAAAAAATTGCATAGAATTTGAATTACTCTGAAAAAACAGAGTACTTACCTTGACAGAACCTTGGCAATAAAAGAGTTACCACTCTTAGTTTAATCTCAATATGCCTTCATACATTGAGTGGAGAGTAAATAAAAAATAATGCCTGGAGTCACACGCAGACTGAAGAAGATAAAAGGAAATGTTCAGCTGTTTCTGAGGTGAGATAAAGGGCCAATGGGGGGGGGGGGGAAAGCACATAATTATGTAATTAACTATTTTATCATATGCAAATATACTAGGAAGAGAACTGACGTTGTCTGGGCAACATTAACGTTGGCATTTCTTAACTTTTAAATGGCAGCTTTCCAATCTGAAGCACAGTTAAACATAACTAAGCACACTAGTTATCAGGAATCTGCTTATCTGTGTATATATAAACATCATTTTGAAGTTTATGCCACTAATTTGTTTTCTTAACTGTTTAAGATCAGACATTGAGATTTTAAAAGATACTTCCATTATAGCTGTACTTCTGTATTTTGAAGGATGGATTTCAGGTTGAAGGAAGAATTGAAAATGACTTTCATGCACAGTGACAAGGTGGGGAGTAACAGCATTTCTCCCCTGAAAAGATATAGCTGGTGAAGAGATGCGTAAGCATATGCCAGTTGTATCCATTCCAGGGAAGAAAGAATGACTGCGAGAAAGGTGTACAGATGGCCAAGGCATTCAGCTTAGGTGATACTATCATTTATATGAAACTGTGATCTGGGAGACCTGCATCAGTACTGACATTGCATATGAATGCTGAAAAGTCTGAACAGCCCATTAGGGAAAAGTGACAAATAACCTTTGATGACCTTGTTTCTACTTGGACTGCAGTTCTGCTTCAGCAGGCCAAGTTACAAACAAAATGGGTTTCTCTAAGCCATATGCATCCTTGGCCTCAGGAAAACTCGCTAAGTGCCACCTGGCTCACAAACTGATTTACTCCTCAATTTCATTTCCAGGTTGCTAGTGATTAGCGTGATTTTTATGTAAAAGCATAATGCTTGGCCCGCTACTTTAAATTTACATTTTACAGTCTATTTTACATTACAAATCCATGGAGAGCCATGGATTTGATAGGTGGACCACTTGGTGGATAAGGAATTGACTGGATGGCGCATTCAAAGAGTTGCGGTCAAAGGCTTGATGTCCAAGTGTCGAACAGTGAAGAGCGGCGTCCTCAAGGGTCAGTACAGGGACTGCTGCTGTGTAACATCTTTGTCAGCAACATAGACAGTGGGATTGAGTGCACGTTTAGCAAGTTTGCCGACGACACCAAGCTGTGTGGTGTGGTCAGCACGCTGCAGGGAAGGGATGCCGTCCAGAGGGACCTGGACAGGCTTGAGAGTTGGGGCTGTGCAAACCTCATGAAGTTCAACAAGGCCAAGTGCAAGGCAATCCCAAGCACAAATACAGGCTGGGCGGAGAATGGATTGAGAGCAGCCCTGAGGAGAATGACATGGGGGTGTTGGTGGATCAGAAACTCAACATGAGCCGGCAATGTGCGCTCGCAGCAAAGCCAACTGTATCCTGGGCTGCATCAAAAGTATGGCCAGCAGGTTGAGGGAGGTGATTTTGCCCCTCTACTCTGCTCTGGTGAGAGCCCACCTGGAGTACTGCGTCCAGCTCTGGAGCTCCCAACATAAGAAGGACATATACCTGTTGGAGCAATTCCAGAGGAGGGCCACAAAGATGATCTGAGGGCTGGAGCACCTCTCCTATGAGGACAGGCTGAGAGAGTTGAGGTTGTTCATCCTGGAGAAGAGAAGGTTCTGGGAAGACTGTATAGTCTTTTTATTTTTTATTGCAGAGTTTAGTTGGAAGCCAGTAACTAGTGGTGTCCCTCAGGGGTCAGTACTGGCTTCAGTCCTGTTCAATATATTCATCAATGACCTGGATGAAGGGATAGAGTGTACCATCAGCAAGTTTGCTGATGATACAAAACTGGGAGGGGTGGCTGACACGCCGGAAGGCTGTGCTGCTATACAACGTGACCTGGACAGGTTGGAGAGTTGGGCAGAAAAAAACCTGATGAGGTTCAACAAAGGCAAGTGTAGAGTACTGCATCTGGGGAGGAATAACCCCACGTATCAGTACAGGTTGGGGGCTGACCTCCTGGAGAGCAGCTCTGTGGAAAGGGACCTGGGAGTCCTGATGGACAACAGGATGACCATGAGCCAGCAATGTGCCCTGCTGGTCAAGAAGGCCAATGGCATCCTGGGGTGTATCCAGCAGAGTGTGGCCAGCAGGTCGAGGGAGGTCATCCTCCCCCTCTACTCTGCCCTGGTGAGGCCGCATCTGGAGTATTGTGTCCAGTTCTGGGCTTCCTGGTTCAAGAAGGACAGGGAAGTGCTGGAGAGGGTCCAGCAAAGAGCTACAAAGATGATTAGGGGACTGGAGCATCTTTCTTATGAGGAGAGGCTCAGGGACTTGGGTCTTTTTAGTCTAGAAAAAAGAAGACTGAGGGGGGATCTTATCAATACTTATAAATACTTAAGGGGAGGGTGCCAGGTAGATGAGAACAGTCTTTTTTCAGTGGTGCCCAGTGATAGGACTAGAGGTAACGGGCACAAACTGGAGCACAGGAAGTTCCATCTCAACATGAGGAGGAACTTCTTTACTCTGAGGGTGGCAGAGCACTGGCACAGGCTGCCCAGAGAGGTTGTGGAGCCTCCCACACTACACACATTCAAAACCCGCCTGGACGCCGTCCTGTGCAACGTGCTGTAGGTGTCCCTGCTGTGGCAGGGGGGTTGGACTGGATGATCTCCAGAGGTCCCTTCCAACCCTGACGATACTGTGATACTGTGATAGCAGCCTCTCAGTACCTAAAGGGGGCCTACAGGAAAGATGGAGAGGGACTCTTTATCAGGGAGTGTAGTGATAAGACAAGGGGTAATGGTTTTAAACTGAAAGAGGATAGATTTAGATTAGATATTAGGGAGAAACTCTTGCCCAGAGAAGTTGTGGAGGCCCCATCCCTGGAAGTGTTCAAGGCCAGGCTGGATGGGATTTTGAGCTACCTGTTCTAGTGGGAGGTGTCCCTGCCCATGGCAGGAGGGTTGGAACTAGACCTTTAAGGTCCCTTCCGGCTCTCACCATGCTATGATTCTATGATTATTTTTTTTTAAGGTGTTTTGGATACAAGTAGAAACGTTTGGCTTGATTTTTAAGACAGAGGTTTGGGTTCCACTTTGGTGTATTTTTATTGCTTCTGTCCTTAATTATACCTCCATGTCCAAGAACACAGAAATAATTTTCCCAGCACCAGCCTGACCTAGTATTGGACATTACAGTGTATAAAAATAGAATTCTATACCCATGTCACTGTACATATCTTCACTTTAGATACCTTTAGGACTAGAGGTAACGGGCACAAACTGGAGTAGAGGAAGTTCCATCTTAACATGAGGAGGAACTTCTTTACTCTGAGGGTGGCAGAGCACTGGCACAGGCTGCCCAGAGAGGTTGTGGAGTCTCCCCCACTGGAGACATTCAAAACCCGCCTGGACACCATCCTGTGCAACTGCTGTAGGTGTCCCTGCTGTGGCAGGGGGGTTGGACTAGATGATCTCCAGAGGTCCCTCCCAACCCTGACGATACTGTGATACCTGGCAATATCACGTCTTTCACACTGTATTTCATATGCATTATGCACCTATACGGTAAGCACATTGTTTTCATTTGATAGTTTGGAAATTGAGGCACACAGAAATATGCTGCCAAAACCTTTATAAAAATCTGAGGGTTAAAACTAGGTCTCCTGAATTCATCTATGAGTCACTATGCAGCCTGTCTAAATAGATGACTGTGCCCTGCATAAGCAGAAGCTCCCAGCTGCTTTGAAGTGCACGATCTCTGTAGGTTTTTAAGAACAGCTTTTCACAGAGAAAAAAAGGTGCGTGCATGACTAAGGATTGAAGGCCGAGGAAGGGAACAAAATAAAAAAAAACCTTTTCTTCCAGTTAACCCCAGAAGAAAAACAGAATATTGAACTGTTATCCCCTGAAAAACTGAATATTGAACCCCTATTCTCCCAGGACCCAGATCTGTTTGGCTATAAGGCACTTTCTCTAACCACTAGAAGAGGAGGGGAAGTTCCAGGCGACTGCGCAGCCTTTGTTTGTCCGTGTTTCGGTTGATTATGAGCCTTGTACATAGTCCATGTAGGCACTATCAGAGGCCGTTCTTAAAAAAAACCAACAAACCAAGAACAAACAAACAAACAAAAATTTTTGGCATCCTTCACAGATCGTTTCCAATCCCCAGCTGAGGGAGCCTCAGAGAAGTGAAGAATTACATGCCATTTTTTCCAACCAAAGAACAATTCAATTTAGCTTTTGTTACAGACACTTTCTCTCATATCCTTGTTTTCCACAGAAGTTACCCACTTGAGTACTAACAAAATATATCTCCGCATTGCCTTCTGACTCTGCAAGATCGGTCAGAGGACTGTGACAGCAAAAAGGGTATCAGTAGGGTTGAGTAGATTCCAGTGGGTTTGGATGAGGAACAGAGAGCCAGTATTTTTAATGCAGTTACCTTGATCTAGACATTCTCGCTTCTCTGCCTATCCTTTACATTATGCTGTGATTTAGTTCTGAATAAAGCTATGTGTGTAAGTCACTGAAATTAATTTCTTACTTCCTAAGTTATTTCTTTGGCTTATCAGGTAGAAGTCTGTGCTCTTGAGGCTGGAGGTCATCGACTCTGTTTACAACGCTGAATGCATAAGTTTGCCAGACAATCTTACTGTTCACAGATGGACACAGATCATTACAATGGTAAGGGTAGTAGAGTCTTGTTTCACAATTTTTTACTTCAGAATAACACAGCATATCTAAATGGAAAGGAAAATTAACACTCAGGCTGCATCTTGAATTTCTCAGACAGAAGGCAAGGTGCAGTCTGACACATGAATTCCATACATTTTCAAAAAGTTATAAAAATCCTCTTCACCTTTTACTGATTCTGCTGCTCAGCATTTCTATCACGTAAAGCTTACTGTATAATTTCACTGATCTGACATATCTTCCTTTGGGAATGGGCATAATGCTTTTTTTAGCTATTAAAGATTTTTTTTTTAGAATGATGGAAAGAGGAGCAGATTTGAAAAACCACTGCCTTTTTAATGGAAAAAATCACACACCAGCTGGTTCAAACTGTATGGAGAATATGGTTTGTGTGAATGTGCCATTTTAAATATGCTTATGTGATTTGCTCCAACAATTAATGAAAATTAAACAGTTTGGAAAATAAATAGTGCATTTTTGAACTTGAGGCTTAGATAGTATTCTCTTAAAACTGGAAATTTCCGGAGCAGAGTATAGTTTGAAAGTTGCTGTCAGAGGCCGACACAAGCATTTCCTGGGATGACACCCAATTAGTGGCAGCCCAGATACAGTCAAACATTTTCTTATTGGTCCATCTATCTGCTGCATTTGTTTAATAACTTCATCTGTCTGGTCCCTAACAGTACAGTATGTGAATGCCTCCAATTTAATGCCACAATCTAAATAGATTAAAAAAATTTGTTTATTGCCTTGTCTAGGGAGACAGTCCCAAAAGAGCCCTTAAATGATGTTATAATATGGATGAAAAAAGTCATTTATGAAGTCTGAAATACAGAAACAAATTTTGCAATTCCTTCTGAAGTGTGTATTGTTGTATGAGTGGGTCTCATTATCTAGGCCCCATCTTCTCTGAATGTTTGTCTCACACATCAGTCATCCCTTCATGTTTCAGCAGGAAAATAGTTGTCATGAAATGGCTTGATCCATGAACACAGATCAGATGCAGATCTTTGAAAAGAGGCACTAGTGTCAAAGAGTGCTCCAGCTTTGATCTAACACTAAACTTGTCTTGGTCAAATTATTGTTTGCCTCAGGAAAGGTGGTAAACTTCTGAATGTAAGAAGCAAAAATAACTGTTGTAAGTCTTCAGTATGGGTCCCAGATGTTCTACACTGACATTTATTATCCAGAAAAAGTAGAAGTCAGCAGAAATACAGGTGGTCTTTTTTTGCTGTCACAATTTTCATGACTGCATGAGTAGATGAAACTCTTGGAAACATTGTGTTTCTCCCCCTATTTTCAGGACCAACCAAGGTGAAGGAAGAAATGCAATTTTGCCATAACAGATTCTTTGCACTGTGTTTGTCTCTGGAGTTATTTGCATATTCTCTACTCTTTATTTTATATATTAAAAAAATTTATCGTCTCATGCCCTAGAATGTGGATGTGTAAGTATACATATTGTTTTAATTTTGGGAGTGGTGGTTGGGATGTAGGTAACCTTATGGTATATATTGCTTGAAAGCTAATCTTAACAGATTTATTGTATCTATTGTCGAAATTATTCCACCAAAGGTCTCCAAGAACTTATAACAGGGAGAAGGTGAATATTTACTATCCCGGAAGTGTGGTTTATTAACCCGTAATCTAATGTCTATTATTTCACACATAGCAGAGGATGATTTTTCATGGCAAGGAAATAGCTTACCAAATCATCTGCTATGCGTTAGGTTGAAATCTGTCATCTTCTCCTAAAAATGGTGGAGTGTTTTGACTGAGAGCAACTGGTATTAAAAGGCCACCATGGGAAGGTCTTTCATCAACAGTTTTGAAAATAGAAAATGTTGTCACGAGGTCATGTAAGGAACTGGAAGTATTGATCCTGGTAACTGGCAGAAAACATGTAATGCAGCATGTACTTGCAATGAACCAAATAACACTGGAGCCAATAAAACTGGTTTTGTATCATGTATCAAGCTCTCATATAGAAAGTGCTACCTCTTTAAAACAAACAAAAGACACTTTAAATAGGCTAAAAATAAGCATTAGTTGTGCATAAGAATAAGTAATTGTCTACAGCCCTGGTGAAGGACAAATGGGGTAACAAACTCCGCAAAATACAAAAGTGAAACAATTTGAGGGAATGTTAAGAAAGTATCGAGATATCCAGTACATGCACAGCACAACACCTTACAGCCATGTTACTAAGAATTTACAGTTTTGTATGGCTTTACCCAAGCATGTCGAATAATACTTTTGTGTCACAAAATCAATTTGTCTATGGCATATAATAGAGTATAAGAAAATTTAGCTTCAGCTACGTTACTGATGTTCTATTAACAAGTATGTTAGTGAAAAGGAAAAGCAAATAACGTGAATTTTGCACTTAGCAGTGTGTCACTAAACTTACAAATGGGAGAACTAAAAATGAAATTATGTATTCAAATATCTCTTAAAGTCAATACAAATGTATTGGTATGGGAAACATTTGAGCAAGTAGTTAAGGAGCACAAATTTAGAACAAGTTAAAGGAAAAACATAAAGATACATGATTGTTTTTTCCTGTAATTCATAAGTATATGATAATAAGCATCATCCTTTTAGATGATTCCTTAATTCATTATTTTTAATTGAAAAATAATCAGATCATAATGAAAAAAACATCATCCCGTTTTCCAATATTTATGGTACTAAACAACTTGAGATATGTTCTTTAAATGTTTAGCCAAAATAAATTTGAATTTGTACACAATTACAGACTGAAATGTCAAGAAAGAACTCTTCATTACCCTGAACATCCGCTTCAGTAACTATGTCAGCAGATTTAATATTCCTTTTGTTGTCTTTGTTAATTTTGACTCCTTTCTCCGCCCGCCCCCCTCCCCCCCCCCCCACCCCCCCCGGCAAAGCATCAATCTGTAACTCATTTAAATACTAAGTCAATGGCTCACTGGCACGGGCACAGCATCTTAGCTTTACCACCTCTAGGAACATTTGTTGTACTTTGTGTATCAGGGTATGTTTCCTCTTGGTAATGAGAATACCTTCAAACACATTCGTGCACCTCTCATTTCCTTCAAGGATTAGTAAATGCTTTGTTCTGCCATTTATGTAAGATCTAGTAGATTTATATCAGATGAGTAGAAATAAGCCTAACAGTACTATTTAAAATTATCCTTAAAACTTTAGTTTTCAATGATGTCACCTTGATATCCTTACTGATATTAGAGCTGTTGCTAAGACAATTTTCTAGCATATTGACAACACTGTCTCATTACTGAATGTGTCCATCTATTGTATCTTGGTTCAAAATAACAATATTGTAAAGTTATAACATTTTAATGGTGGAATAATCTTTTGCATGTGTGTGTATGTGTGTGCGCACACATGTGTGTGTGTATTGCCCGGCACATTCAAATCCTTCTCCACAATGATAAGTGCATGCTTTCATTTCACTGTAATAGCATTGTCCTGAATTTCACCCATTTGGAAATTGTATATTTAAAGTAATAAAGGCCTGCATTATTATTTCCTCTGGAAAGGAACTTTGCTCTGGAAGTTGAGCTAAAACAGCAGTGAATTGTTTTTACTCAAATTACTTAATCTTAAATACAATTTCTAGTCTTCTGAAACAGAAAAAAATCTAGTTGAAGAATGATAAAATATCCAAGGAATTTGAAACTGTACCTCTAATCATCCTCTGATTTCCTTTTATCATAAATTGCTGATAACAGTTTCTTTGGCTTAAACCCATAGTGCTCCATATAACAACTGCAAATCATAGAATCCCAGGCTGGGAGGGAACTCAGGGATCATCTGGTCCAGCCTTTCCTGACAAAAGCACAGTCTAACCAAGATGTCCCGGCACCCTGTCCAGCTGAATCTTAACAGTGTCCAGTGTTGGAGAATCCACCACTTCCCTGGGGAGATTATTCCAATGGCTGATTGCTCTCATTGTGAAAAATTTTTGTCTTGTGTCCAATCAGAATGTCCCCTGGAGTAACTTGCACCCGTTAGCCCTCATCTTTTCCATGTGACTTCTTGTAAACAGGGAGCCTCCATCTTTTTTGTAGCCACCCTTTAAATAATGGAACATACTGATAAAGTCTCCTCTATGCCTTCTCTCAGCCTTTCCTCATATGGCAGGCTTCACAGTCCTTTGATCAGCTTGGTGGCCCTTCTCAGGACCCTCTCCAGCATGTCCACATCTTTTTTTGTATAGTGGGGACCAAAACCGAATACAGTATTCCAGGTGTGGCCTGCCAAGCACTGCGTAGGGTGGGACAATGACTATCTCTGCTGGTGATGCCCTTGTTGATGCAACCCAGCATCCTATTGGCTTTCTTTGCCACTGCAGCACATTGTTCACTTATATTTAGCTTGTTGTCCACCAGGACCCCAAGGTCCCTTCCCACAGAGCTGCTCCCCAGCCAGGTAGATCCCAGCCTGTGCTGCAGTCCTGGATTATGTTTTCTCAGGTGCAACACCTTACACTTGTCCTTCTTGAATTTCATAAGGTTCTTGTTCGCCCACTCTTCCAGCCTATCCAGGTCTTCCTGCAGGATGGGTCTCCCTTCCAAAGTGTCCACTTCCCCACTCAGTTTGGTGTCATCAAATATAGAGGTAGACTTATTTCTGGAAAGCATATTTTTTTCATACTTCTCCATGGTCACAGCAACCAAACTATGATTTTATTGCGCCAAGCATACTATCTGTTTTCCCAAGAGTCCACAGCCCTCGCACACACACTCGGCAGTGAAGTGAAGAAACATGACATACAAAGTAACAGGAAAATCTCTGGTAGTATCAGAGGTACAAGGAAGTAGAACTGCGGAGGACAACACTTACAGGAGTCCTGGTATTAGAAATTGGAACTCACTCTTTCAAGTAGTGTGAAGTAAAGTGTCACTAGACAGCTGCGTGAATCACCCAAAATGCAGATCTTTTATACAAAAAAAATTTGTATTATATATACTTTTTATTTAGTGATTATCTAAGCCAAGAGTAGTGCGTACAAAGAATCAGTGTCTTAAAAGATTAATTGTTTGGGCCTTTTAAACAACTAAGGTGTGATGGTATGATGGATGGTATTACTACTTTGTCTGTTCCGTTTGCTGCATGTTACATTCTGTTAGAAAGATATTTGTGGGCAGCAGAGATGAAAGTTACTGGTTTGCCTTGGACACCGGTGAAGTGAAACCCTGAACTAGGAGGAAACTCTTATGGTAGGAAGGGGAGGTTGCTGCATACCCAGGGCAAGGAGAGCTGTGTAAGGCAGTGTCTGGACTTCAGGATGAGGCAGGCAGGCGGTGAGGAAGACGGCAAGCTGACAGCACAGGGGCCGATGGCAGCTTCCTAATCACACGTAGCCTGACTTCCGAAAGGGCAGGTGTATTTTTCTAAAGGCCCAGAGAAGGCTGAGTGTGGTTTGCTTGAACTTTGGAAACTATAGAAAAGGTGCTAGACTGTAAATGAGAGAAAACTACTGGCTTTGCAAGGATTCAGAGGAAACACTTGTTTACAAAACCTTTTATATTAATCCATCCACTGAGCAAATCCGAGTCTTCACTATTTCAAAAGTTATATAGTTTATTCGTTAATAACCAATAGCATTAAGTATTCAAAGGTCTTCTGCTATTTCCGTGGCACAAAACTGAGGCTAATTCAAGGTCCCATAACAGATAGAAAGATTTCTCTTTCTTTAGCCTGTATTGAGAAAGAAAGATTATTCTGGTGGTTTCTAATACCTAAATTACAAGGCCAAAGAGGAAAATTGCAAGGGAAGCTAACTGCTATCCCTTCATCTTCCATGTTATTTTAGACTGTTACTTCAGACTGTTACTTCACAGTCCTGAAGAAGCTACAAAATATTTTTCTTGTGTTTGTTCTTTTGACAAATACACAAATTCCTGTGATGCATGTCTAGTGCCTCTGTCAGTGGTGGCAGCAGGTGGTGGGCAATATGGGATTTAAAAGTCAAAAGCTGCACTCCAAAGACTTTTGCCTATAATGCTAACTAATTATCATGAGATGCCCAGACTGCCTCCAAGAACTTGTGTTTTGGATCCTAGATGAAAAAGGAATACTTCCTAAAAACCTTGAAAAAAGAACTCAAGCATTAAAAATATGAGTAAAATTACAAGAACTGGAGCAGCTTAAAACCAGGCTTTTTATATGAAAAATGTATGTCTTGTTTTTTTAAAAAAGCCTTTTTTGAAGTTCACCAGAGCTAAAAAGAAAAAAAGAGGAATTTAAAACTTTCAGGAAACACTTTCTCCAAATATTATAATTTAATAATCATCTCTGCTCCCCAAAATTTTCTCTCAAGTTGTTTGGAAGTAATTTTTCCAGTATACTTAACAAGAACTGTTTTGGATGGTGAGGTGGGTTGACCTTGGCTGCCTGCCAAACTCCCACCCAATTGTTCTCTCACTTGGCCTTTTCAACAAGTCAGGAGAAGAAAACAAGATGAAAAATCTTGTGGGTCAAGATAAAGAGAAGGAGATCACTTACCAATTACTGTCACAGGCAAAGCAGAATCAACTTGAAGAAAATTAACCTTATTTATTGCCAATTAAAATAGAGTTGAATAGTAAGAAAAAAAGACATATTAAAATAACACCCCCCCACACCCTTTTTTTTTTTTTCTGGGCTCATTTTTACTCCTTCATTCCCATCTCCTCTACCTCCACACAACCCTGAGAGGCACAAGGAGGAGGGATGAGGAATGGGTGCTGCGCTCATAGCAGTACCTCTCTGTTTCTCCTTCCTCACACTTTTCCCCTGCCCTAGCATGGGTCCTCCACGGGCTGTAGTTCCTGCCAGGAGTCTGTTCCTGCATGAGCTATCCATGGGCTGCAATTCTTTCAGTGCATAATCACCTGCTCCAACATGGGGTCCTCCACAGGCTGCAGAGGAATCTCCTTCTTCTCTGACCTTGGTGTTCACAGAGCTGTTTCTCACACTTGTTTTCCTCACTCCTCACTGCATGGCAGTGTTTTGCCCTTTTTTAAATGTTTTCACAGAGGTAACACCAGTTTGGCTGGCGGGATCAGCTGTGTCCTGTGGTAGGTCTGCTGGACCCAGCTGGAATCGGCTATGTCCAGCATGGGATAGCCCCTGATCACCTCACATGTGCCACTCCTGTAGCATCCTGTTACTAAAATGCTAATTTTGCAAGAGGAAGACCACAAAAATTTAAGGCCTCTTTCCAGGCTGCCTGCTTTCTAACTAAGGTGGACACTATGCAACTAATTCTTAAAGACTGATTTACTCCTAAGTGACAACTAATTCCTGTGAGTGTTTAAGATAAAATATTTTATTCATTTTGGAGAAAGAAGTTTTGTTAGAGACAGATCAGAACACACTGGCCTGATGATGAAGAAATTAGGGGCACAAGTTCCAACACATTGTGGAGTTGCACACAGATAACTCTACTACAGGTTTCTTGGTCTTTCCTCTACTTCTTAGAGTACAGAATAACTTGCATATAGATTGATCTTGAACTCCACTAGGAATATCTTAAAATTAGAGGTGTGACTTTTGTAGAAAATCTCTTAGGTATAGAGTTATCTCAGAAACTGATGTATCTATGTCATAAGACATGTTCAGGCCATGAAAGAAAAGTAGAAACACAGCAAACATATATGATGTTTCCCCAATGTGCTTTCTCTTCTTCAGCTTCATGGCTTTTATCTGTTTAGAATCCTTTTGTGGATTTCTTTTCCAAGTATTTTACTACTCTTCTCTTGATCTTATTTATGGTTTTGATCTTTAACATCCTTTGGTGAAGAGCTCCAACTATTTTCTCCTTGTTGCCCAAATAATGACTTCCTTTTCTTTGTTTTGAAATTCATGCATAAAATTATCAAACTCTCTGAAAAAAAATGTAATTCTCTCTTTATTAGAAGGTTGTGCCAAAACTTCTCTTGAAAGATGATTCAAAAGTCTTCCAATTTCCATTCTAAACAGTCATGGCCAATTCATTCTCATTTGCTTTGTGCTAATTATGTGATAGTTAATATGTTGATTCTTTCAGAAAGAATCACTATGTCTCTTCTCAGACATCATTTTGCTAGACTAAACAAACCAAACTTTCTAGCATCTGCTCACAAACCATTTTTTTTATTTCTTTAACTATCTACTGTGCACCTTTTCTCATCTTAATTAATGTTTGCTGGGGACTAAAACAGAGATGGAGAAGAGAAATAAATCCAGGCTTCTGCCTCCTGCCTCTGGAGATTCTTTTTTAGATGTTCTTTTTAGATGATATTTAGATGATTTTTTTCAACTGTGATATGCTAGCATGCTCTGTGTAGCTGGTGATGGTACCACTATTTTATCAGAAGGTTTTCCATTAGAGATGTTGAAGAAATTAAACACTGGATTGTCATTTACCCAGTGATCTGTAAACAGCTCTGGTCTTACAATAAATGAAAGCAAGAGGACACGCACAACATGCACGATATAGCCCTCAAACCAAAAAAAAGTTGTAGGTAGAGACAGACCTCAGCCATACCCACTACATCTTGGTAATCTTTGGAGAATTTCCAAGTCCAATACCAGTCCTGAATTTTGTGGCTCGATCCTTGCCAAGAAGCAGGGTGAACAATGTTATACAGGGCTCAGAGAGCAACTTGGCATCTGCAGTCTGCCAGAGGTTCCCAGAAGTCTGGGTCTATCAGTGTTATTGGCACCCACAGGTGTCTATATGAATGTGTCTGTCTGTGTCTCCGTTTCTATTTTAAACTGCTGTTTTCCCCCCTGGGGCAATCACCACATTGACGTCAGAACATTGCCCAGCACCTCATTTATGTCTGAGAAGAGAGGGAAACAGTGTTGAGAAGAGAGCTCAATGGAAAAAATAATATTCAGTGTGTGTTAAAAGCATTGAGGGAGGAGGAGTAAGTGGAAGAGAAGGGAAATTTTAAGTCAGTGTATTTATGTTATCCTAAATACCAAAAAACCTGGTTATTTTGGATATAAATACCACATTAGTATCTGAGAATATAGTTAGGCAAAATTTTTGGACTATCTGAATGCCTGATTGTCCATGAAATAGTTTGAAGATGTTTCTCATTTTTTTCTCCATTTGAGAATATTCTTATTGCCATTAACCAAAGGTCATGATAAACCTATGATGTCTTTTTCTTTCATTCCATGTGTGTGTGATTCTTAGAGTAATCACACATATCTTTGCAGCAGATATTAGATATTTATAGAACTCTATCATGTTAGTCATAACATCATGTACTTATCTAAAACTATTGTGAGCTCCAGATGGAGCTAGACAGTATCATGTCCAATATACCCTGGTGTTAATGCACAAATTAGGCAATCTATGCTCATGTGTCTTCTTGAGTCAGATAACGTCAGCATGGACTTGTACTGTGTGTATATGTTCAAATTCAACACTCAATGTCCAACTCTTTTTTTGTTAAATAATGATTTGACTGTTACAGTGGATCAGAATGACTTTAAAGAGATTTTTATCATCTCTGTGACCTAAAGCAAAACCCCATGTTGCACAGCATACAAACTGCAGTCTCTTTTACATCTTACCTTTCCCTTTTCTCTCTTACTGAACTTTGTTATCCATTTGCACCCCTATTTCCTGTTCTTTTATGTCATTCATTCCTTTGTCTTTCCCAGTCCTGCAGTCCAATGAGTATGTGAGAATCTTGGCTTTAATTTTTTAATGTGGAACTTCTTGTTCTTAAGATGGTGGATCAGGGCCAAATAACTTAACCCGAAAGAAAGTGTATTATTTATTATTCTTTGAAGATTGTTTGGTTTAAAAGCTGGTCTTATAATTTGGAAAGACTGGCTTCCTATTTTCTGAAGGCCTGTGGTTGGCAATATTGCATGGAGCTTCTCCAGCCTTGGGCATGCGTAGAGAAGATGATGACAAAAGCAGTCTTTGTATTCCTCTGCTCTTGGACATTGCTCTCAAATATAGCTGGCTGATATTTTTTGTGGAAAAACTGTGTTTGGTTAACATTTTCATATTTTCACCAAAGAAGAAGTGAATCTCTATCCCTACTCATTTCTACATTCTGCTTTTGCAACTTAAGGACAAAGAGGAAGGATGTCCTGACTTTCCTGCTCTTCAGTTACAACCAAAGCAAACTGCCTAGTTTTCATTTTATTGGTTAAATGGTGGAATAACAAAACAACTTTTAATTTTGTTGGAAATGTTGTGGGAGCTTTGTTTTTCATCAAACGTGTAGAATACTTGTCCAGTGTTCCTTAAATCTCTGGACATTGTTAGTAACTGCTGGCATTAAGAGTCCAGACATCCAATTCTTCGCACCACTAACAGCTGACAACCCAGGAAAAAGTAATATACACCTTCTCCCGATAACCCTAAAAGGTCGCCTTTACTGTTCTTTGGGAAGCACGGTGCTTCGCTGAGGGACATTGCCCTCTGCAGCCTGTGCTTGCAAACAGCGATTTGGTGTTGGCTTCACTCTGGGGCCTGGCGTTAGAGGAAAGCTTAGCTCTATTTTGGTTACACTAGCTCTATCTGACCTGAAGTGGATGTTTTTGTTGTTGTTGTTGTGAGGGGTTTTTTGGGTTGGTTTGGTTGGTGTTTCTTTTTCTTGAGGATTTGTGTTTCTTTAAAGAAAATGGTACAGAACGTGTAACAACATAGCAAAAGTCAATAAACTCTAGCTCTGCAGGTGAAAAAAGAAAAACAAAAGGCAAAAAATAATAATTATAAAGACTTATGCCTGCCTGCTTTTCTCATGCAAAGCTACAGTTGTCTGTTAGGTGTGCAAGGAATTCAGGATCAGACTCAGACATTAGTGCTAAAGCCTGAGACACTAGCTGGTTAGGTAACCTGGCAGCCAAGTGTTGGAAACATCCAAACATGTCTCAAACACAACACAAAAGAGGTTGATTTACTGCTTTCCCTGCAGCCAGAGCTTGTTTCCATAGCAATAGCTTTGGGTTGCTTCCTGGTTTTATGAGTCCTTTATGTACCTCTGGTACACTGTGTCGCGGCATAAGGGAAAAACATGTGGAGACCTGATTCATCTCTCACTTGCAACTTTACACTGGTCCTAACCAAGAAATGTGATTAAACTATTCCTGATCTGTAGAGCAGTTCTTCTTGGTGGGCCAATATTGTTTATTTTCCCTTAAGGAGACGCACTGAAGTTACACTGCTTACAATATATTCAGAAGAAATCACTGTAAACTCTTTTACATTAAAAAGCTTTTATACAGTAAACTGTTTTACATTTTTGAATGCAAAAGTTTTACCATTTTAATGGTAACTTGGAGCTGTGTGATCCTATTATATTCAGAATAATTATGACAGTGCTAATTTTGGAAACAAGAATAAGCAACATTTTTCACTGCACTGTTTTTTCTTTCCCTTTTTATATAAATATGAAAGTTTTATTTCTCATCAAAATGCATCATTTAAAGTTATTCTTAAAAAAATCCCATGCTCATGTACTAGCCTGGTGGTTTATTATGCATAAGTAATTATTTAACTCAGAAATTTCAAATCAGCCTGCTTGCAATTAGTTACCTAAACCTGAACCTAAACTTCACCTCAGGAAAGTTGTCAGAAATGCTAAATACAAGAGTCCTCTCTCAAAGAGACCATGCCCTACCTACTTATAACTTATGCTAGTATCTTATTTATTTGTAAGAAAGCTAAGGCTATAATGACTGGATAAATCAGGTACCATGCTGATAAATATATAAAATGATGGCTATATTTTCTTGATAGGCAGAAAAATAAGGTACGTACCAAAGTTATACACTTCAGAGTCCAGCTATCTTTATTATTACTTTGAATGAACTTGTCCTATGCTAATAACACTCTAATGCCGGCATATGAGATGCTAATGGTTTGCAGCATTAAATATCTCCAAATTCAAAATGTCTGTATTTCTTCTTTTGTGTGATTTTGTGGTGTTACATACTAAGGTTGCTAAGGACCCTCCTGAAAGCACTTACACACATGACTTTTTCACAGAATCACAGAGTGGTCAGGGTTGGAAGGGACCTCTGGAGATCATCTAGTCCAACCCCCTTGCCAGAGCAGGTTCACCACCAGCAGGTTGCACTAGATGGTGTCCAGGCAGGTTTTGAATGTGTGTAGTGTGGGAGGCTCCACAACCTCTCTGGGCAGCCTGTGCCAGTGCTCTGCCACCCTCAGAGTAAAGAAGTTCCTCCTCATGTTGAGATGGAACTTACTATGTTAAAATTTCTGCCCGTTACCTCTTGTGCTATCACTGGGCACCACTGAAAAAAAGACTGTTCTCATCCACCTGGCACCCTCCCCTTAAGTATTTATAAGTATTGATAAGATCCCCCCTCAGTCTTCTTTTCTCTAGACTAAAGACCAAAGTCCCTCAGTCTTTCCCCATATGAAAGATGCTCCATTCCCCTAATCATCTTTGTAGCCCTTTGCTCGACCATCTCCAGCAGTTCCCTGTCCTTCTTGAACCGGGGACCCCAGAACTGGACACAATATTCCAGATGCGGCCTCACCAGGGCAGAGTAGAGGGGGAGGATGACATCCTTCGACCTGCTGGCCACACTCTTCTTGATGCACCCCAGGATGCCATTGGCCTTCTTGGCCACCAGGGCACATTGCTGGCTCATGGTCATCCTGTTGTCCACCAGGACTCCCAGGTCCCTTTCCACAGAGCTGCTCTCCAGGAGGTCAGCCCCCAACCTGTACTGCTGCATGGGGTTATTCCTCCCCAGGTGCAGTACCCTACACTTGCCTTTGTTGAAATTCATTAAGTTCCTCTCCACCCAGCTCTCCAGCCTGTCCAGGTCATGCTGTATGGCGGCACAGCATTCCGGTGTGTCAGCCACCCCTCCCACTTTTGTATCATCAGCAAACTTGCTGATGGTACACTCTATCCCTTCATCCAGGTCATTGATGAATATATTGAACAGGACTGGACCCAGTACTGACCCCTGAGGGACCCCACTAGTTACTGGCCTCCAACTGGCCTCTGCACCACTAACCACAACCCTCTGAGCTCTATCTGTCAGCCACTGTTCAATCCACCCCACTGTCCATTCATCTAACCCACACTTCCCAAGCTTGCCTGTGAGGATGATGTGGGAGACAGTGTCGAAAGCCTTGCTGAAGTCAAGGTAGACAACATCCACTGCCCTCCCCTCATCCACCTGTCCAGTCACGCCATCGTAGAAGGCTATCAGATGAGTCTGACTTCCCCTTGGTGGATCCATGTTTCCATACCTATACTATAGTTCTTAAGTACGTTCTTCAAATCATCTTAAAGTCAGTAGGAATTGCACATATACCTAAATAGTGAGATGAGTTTGAAATGATAGCCCTTACTGAGAGGAGAGTTGGTTCTAAACTTAATGAAGTCAAGAAGAACATTTCCTTTAGTTTGAATATGGACATATATATATACACAACCCTATATATATAAGAACAAAACAGTTGCTGCTTCAAAAGAGCTCACATCTGAAAATAAAAGCAAGCAAGACAGGGGGCTAGGAACCAATGGGTCAATGGACACAGTGATGTAGTTTTGCTAAAATTCAGCAAAAGCCTTCCTTATACTCATGGAGTATCAGGAAGAAAGCACAAAACTCAAATGAACAATGGAAGGTAAAAGGGTCTTACTGGTATCAATGTGGTTTTTAATCTATCCTACTTTAAATCATGTTTTTTATCCCAGTTGTTTCTATATCTTCCTCTTCCTCTTGTACCTAATAGTAGAAAATGCATGATTGTAACCACTTTTCCCAGTTCCATCATATGCTTTTCCAGTGTATTTTTTCCCTATTAAGATAATGCTGCAGACTCTAATTGTGTCTAAGGCAAATACTCAGTGTCCATCCTCATCTTCAGTGTAGCTGGGAGATTATTTCACCGCTTTTCATCAAACTCTTCTAAAATTTGATTTCATGGCCAATTCTTTCCTCTGCCAGTGCTCTTGTGAGTCTATGGACTTCTTCAGTGCATTCTGCACAGAAATTTCCTTATAATCTGCTTTCTTAGGTGGTCTCTTAGTGACAGATTTTCATTTGGGGCTATAGTAGCCAGGGCCCACCTGTGAGAACTACCAATGGTGTTATATTCAGCTGCATTTTCCCCATCTTATTCAAACACAGACTGCATTATAGCTGTGTTCTGGGTATCTCCAATTTTTTTGTGCTTAATCACAGTGCAACCTTCATAACACATACAGATTTAGCTACTGTCTTTGTACTGATTTATTTAGTTCTACTTTCCAAAGTGAAATCTTGGCCTTTGTTTCCTCATGGATTAGTTCTTAAGTTTTAATTGCACGTGTGGTGAGGGCTCCACTGATTTACATGTTTATTAAATAAGAAATTTTGGTGCAATTTGGACTATAAATAAGGGGAAGTTAAACATGTAATTGGTGCAGAACCATACAATGAGGAAGTTTCCAGCTCCACTCTATGTACTTAATTACTCAAGACGATGAAGAATAAATCCTCAACAAATGACAGCTGTCCGAAATGTGGATATACAATGCTATTATGCACCATTTTAATTTTGTACAACAACTAGGTGAAAGCAAACATAGGACCTACTGTATTTTACATCAAAATGTTATCTTTACAATATAAAAATAATATAATTAGAAAAAAACAGAAAAGAGATGGATTTATAAGCCGAGTTTGGAAGTCTCTAATACAACCTGTACATAACCTAATATCTAATATAAATTTCGCCTCTTCCAGTTTGAAGCCATTCCCCCTTGTCTTATCACTACATGCCCTTGTAAAAAGTCCAGCTTTCTCATACACCCCTTTTAGATTCTGGAAAGCTGCTATAAGTTCTCCCTGGAGCCTTCTCTTCTCCAGGATGAACAACCTCAACTCTCTCAGCCTGTCTTCCTAGGAGAGGTGCTCCAGCCCTCTGATCATCTTCATGGCCCTCCTCTGGAATCGCTCCAAAAGGTCCATGTCCTTCTTATGTTGAGGGCTCCAGAGCTGAATGCAGTACTCCAGGTGGGGTCCAACGAGAGCAGAGTAGAAGGGCAGAATCACCTCCCTCAACCTGCTGGCCACGCTTCTTTTGATGCAGCCCAGCATGCAGTTGGCCTTCTGAGCTGTGAACACACATTGCTGGCTCATGTTAAGTTTCTTATTAACTGACACCCCGAAGTCCTTCTCCTCAGGGCTGCTCTCAATCCATGCTCTGCCCAGCCTGTATTTGTGCATGGGATTGCCCCAAGTCAGATGCAGGTCCTTGCACTTGGCCTTGTTGAACTTCACAAGTTTTGCAAGGACTGACCTCTCAAGCCTGTTCAGGTCCCTCTGGATGGCATCCCTCCCCTCCAGCGTGTCAACAGCATCACACAGCTTGGTGTTGTCAGCAAACTTGCTGAGGGTGTGTTCAATCCCAACATCTATGTTGCCAACAAAGATGTTAAACACTACCCATGCCCGTACCGGCCCCTGAGGAATGCCACTTGTCACTGGTGGCCACTTGGACATGGAGCCATTGACAACAACACTTTGAGTGCAACTGTCCAGCCAGTTCCTTATCCACTGAGTGGCCCATCAGTCAAATCCATGTGTCTCTAATTTAGAGACAAGAAAGCTGTGTGGGACAGTGTAAAATGCTTTGCCCAAGTCCAGGTAGATGATGTCAGTTGCTCTTCCCTTATCCACTAAAGCTGTAACTCCATCGTAGAAGCCCACTAAATTTGTCAGACATGATTTGCCCTTAGTGAAGCCTTGTTGGCTGCCACCAATCATTTTTTTTTCCATGTGCCTTAGCAGAGTTTCCAGTAGGATCTGCTCCATGATCTTGCTGGGCGCAGCCGTGAGACTGACTGGCCTGTTGTTCCCAAGGTCTTTCTTTTTTCCATTTTTGAAAATGGGGCTTATGTTTCCCCTTTTCCAGTCAGTGGGAACTTCACCGGACTGCCACGACATCTCAAATATGATGGATACTGTCTTAGCAAGTGCTTCTGCCATTTCCCTCAGGATCCATGGATGAATCTCATCAGGTCCCATGGACTTGCACACCTTCAGGTTCCTCAGCTGGTCTTGAAAGTGAACGGAAACGGGATCTGGTCCTTCCTGAGTAAGGCCAAATAATTCTAAGTAAAGAATAATGGTAGAAAATTCCTACCCTGTATTTCTTTATTTGTAACCACTTACTGTGCACAGACAGTGGTTTCATGAGAATTAATCCCTCTTCTCTTTAGTTATTGTGCATTTGTTACTATACCTAGTGCTGCTTAACATGGCTAAAATGCCACTTGTATCAAAGTGTACTATACAAATTAATTTGTTGGTATGTTTACAGTAAGGATTGATCTGTGAAATGGGATGTGAAACAGTGTTCTACCAAGTTGTTTGTTAAAATAATCCAACCCTGTCAGATTAGTGAATTTAAGACTGCTTTAAAAATGTGTATTTATTCCTTTGTTAAACTGCAAAGGTCACATGAATCTTCTCCATCTCGTTTGTACTGGGAGAAAGTAATCTCCCAGGCAATCATTAATTGTATGTAAGACTTATTAGGTCTGCAACTCATGTCTGATCATCCAAGCAAGGTGCTTTAGAGACAAATAGCTGTATTTCCAGGGAGTCTGGTTGGTGAGGCATTCCAGATACTAGGGCATTCCTGACTCTGAGGCATTCAGGTGTTCCAATATAAAGGTAGCACTAATGGAGATGAAAGAATAGGTTTTGGGTTTGCATACAAAAATAATGTGGGAAAAAGTAGAGATTCTGGCAACCAAATCGGACCAAAACCAGATATCTTTAGCAATACACAGTATCTATCTCCTGAAGTATCTTCGAGTAAATATGTCCTCAAGTTTTACACTAAAACAGAGTATGTTGAGCAATTATCTATTTCATGCATGTGACTGTTGTTTGCTATCACTGTTCAGGCAGCAGTTACACTGTTGTTTTTTGTTCATAATGTTTCTTTAAGCAGAAGTGAATTTTTCAGATGTCTGATGTCTCTCACTGGAAACGTTCTGCATGCATTTTAGGAACTGTAGTGAGGTAGCCCCAAACTAGCCATTTCCTTGTTTTTGTGATCTCTGTTGGATGTCCATCATACTTGCCCAGCCATATTCTGTGAACAGAGTAGAGAAAGTTAGTGTGGTTTGGGGAAGAATTTTGAAATGTGGTTACATTACACTTTGGGGAAAAAAAAAAAGAAGCTTTGATGCATCGATGAAAGGGAATAGCACCCTTACTCCAAGCCAGTCTGTCTGGTGGGCTGCCCCCAGCAGAGATCACAGAAGCCCTGGTATTTCAAATCGCAGACAGTCTGGCAGACAGGTTGGCCAAGAAAGTAGGAAAACCTGACAGGCAGGTTTTATAAGGCTCCTGTCCGGATTCCTTTATTTGAATTTTATCACAGTCTTTTTCCATGAAACTTTATCATTTTGATGAACTGGGAAATTCTGAGAAAATAGAAATTTCGTTCAAGTGGTTTTTGAACTAGTGAAATTCATAGTTTATTTATATTGTTCATATTCACTATAACATCATGATTTCAGTAAAATTCTGGTATCACGAATACTTGAACAAAGAGAAAATTAAGGAGATCTCCCAAAAAAAGTAAAAGTGTGCTGAAACTTTAAGAAGCATTTTCCTATAAATGTGGAATGAAAATATTTGGGAACTCTTTTGACAGAAAGATAGCTACAGCCAATGCCTTAATACTGGACCAAATCTTCTCTTTGTGGTTATAAGAGTACCTGAAAGATTGAATTTCACTGTAGGATGAAGTTTCATTTTGTGAGATGTCCTGCAAAGGAGGTTACTTTCTGGACTTGGAAAAAACTGTTTGAAAATAAACAAACCAAATAGTAGGGAATGAAGCTATTTTAGGGTAATGGCTTCTGCTTTCTGCAGTCTTTGGGGAATACTTAGCAAGAAGGGAAAAATAAGTATGAAAAGCAAGACTGAGCAAGACTTAGGGCTGGGAAGGAAGAATGTTGATATGCAAACTGTACTGCAGTGAGCTTCTCAGACAGGCATTAAACCATTCTGCTGTTTGTTGCCACCAAGTAGCAGCATTAACCAAGTAACATTGAAAGAAATGGTACAGATACTTCTTTTCCCCGGAGAGTGCATCACCTTTAGCAACCCTCAGTTTTGAGAACTGGTTTAATTGCAGTCATTTTTAGCATGCACAGCTATTGCATGAGCATAAAATATGCGTAAAATGACTGGGATTCATTTCTTCTCTTGGTGTTACAGCAGATCCTGATGTACATTTATTTTGTTTTTACAAGGAAAATAAGCCAAGTGGTTTGCAGAAGCCCAATAGCAGGTGGTGGTTTTATTGCCATCTACTGCACATAATGGTAATAATCTATATTGATAGTCTAATATGGAAATATTGTTATGTCCTGTTAAAATGCAATAAATATCATGTTTTACAGACAAGTTAAAGAATTGCTTGGGAATATAATCATTATGTGCATATACCAAAGCAAAGTAGGGGAAAGGGAAAGGGGAGACAATTTAATTTTCAGACAGCTCAGATAGATGGGCTGCCAAGAAGTTAGAATACTTAATTCACATAGAAAAATATGCACATCCAAAGGCTTTGGAGATGCTGAAGACACCTCATAAACCTCTGCGCTTATCCTGCTTGGAGCACAGAGTTTCCAAGTTCTGGAGGAGACTTCCTTATGTGCTGAAGGGAAGGTCGCCATAGTGTCTTGGAAGAAGGAGGTTGTTAAAGTTGACTGTTTCACAGTCTCTCTGGAAGACTGAGACTAGTAGCAAGCAACCCATGCAAGAAAATAAACACATAAATAAAGTAAAAAGCACAGTTTGCATAAGAAAGATGGGTAATTTTAGAAGATTATTAAACAGAAATCCTTCCTCACTGATTAGCAGCATTTTTGGTGAAATTAGCCATATAGAGGTCAGTATCAATGGCAGGAACTGTGTCAGGTATAAGCTTACTGGAAGCCCCTGCTTCTTCTGACATTTCATAAAGGTTGGACGGGTGCATGTATTTCAGGGCTGAGGAATATTTTTCTTCTTTCTGCATGTTTTTAATTAGGGTAACATTTGACTGGACCATGTACTGAAGTCAGGGCTGAGCCAAGATATGACCAGTTAAAGATGACATTCCCCACACCCCAAGCTACTCTAACATTAATTAGAGCCATCAAAATTTGTTATTATCTTGTTTAGTTATGATTTGCATATATTTCATATTAACTTTAGAGCCATTCTGGTTGTGAGCACAAGTGTGTGCCACGACTGGATCCATATCTGATCCAGCTGTGAATGGCTATCAGGTGGGTACATGGTGGATACACTTTAAATAGATGTATACGAAATATCATCTCACTACTTTTTTTTTTTTTTCTTTTTTTTTTGATACAGGTTTTCTGTCTCCTTATAATTATTATGAATCATTACAGAGACTGAGAGAGGCAGAATTTAATCATGATATATTTTACAGTCCTCACACCTTTTAATCTGAGAACCTGTCACTCACCTTTGTCTCTGTTTGCTAAGGCACTACTGTACCAAGGTCAAAGAAATAATGAGAGCACAAGCATAGTAGTATAGCATAAACTCTCCCTGTCCTTTTAATTGGGACTAAAGCCTCTAAAATACAGATTTGAGATGTTTATCTGTATTCCACAGACAAAGTTACTTCAGCAAACAATCTATGAGAAGGGCTCATTACTGCTAGGATCAATATTGTTCTGTTTTTTTTTATTATTCATATATTTTAATTTCCCAACTTTTGGGTATCACATCTGGGATTCAGAAGAGAAACTCAGAGGTTTTTTGTTTTCATCTTGGTTATAGAGCATATAGTCCTTTTTAGAAATATTTGGCAGCTGGCCCTCTGGCTATACTCAATTGAGTCTTCACTAGAGAGTCAATATATCTGAGGAAGAAATTGGTCTGATCAGTAATCTTTCATGATATCTTCCTTGTCAAGTCTAATTTCAATTTTTTTTTTTCACTTTTTGTCTTTCCTGTAAATAAATTACTAGGGAATCCATTTGATTTCCACTAGTTGAAAAATAGGAAAACAAGATAGCTACTGTTTCTGGCAATCTGGTTGTGACTGTACTTGAAGAAGTATAACTGAAAATATTTTCAGGATTTCATGGTTTAGGCTTTAAGTAAGCTGCAGGTCTTTTGGAGATGCCGGAAGCTGATTCTTTGAGGGCAATGAAGAGTTTCATATTGAGGATCTAAGCCTAATAAACCTGATAAAGAAATCTTTTCATTACAATTATTATGTTGACTGTGAGAACAAAGGCAGAATCATTAACAGAAAGGAAGATTTAGAAACTTATGCATAGAAGGAAGAAACAAAACCTCTAACAGATTGGTATGCTCAAATAGTGAAAATAAGGTATTATCTATCCTACTTCTAAAAGAACTGACGCATGAAAACAGCCCTATACCAAGCCTACACAACAAATATATTTAGTTTGGAGTAGTACTCTCTGATACTTTATCAGTAATTAATAAGGACATTGGAGAAATTTGTCTCAGCAGTTACAGAGCCACTAGCATGACCTCTGCACAGTTTTAAAGGAAAGAATAATAAGGGCCGTGGATATGGATGCAAAATGGTATTAAATACAGTCCAAGTTTGTTAAAGGTAGATCATAACTTTGATATGACCATTCTTTGATAAAAACCCCTACTTTCCTAGACAGAAAAAAATCAGTAAATCTCACCCTTAACACAATGCCACAGGACAAAACACCAGTTATATTGGAGAAGATTGTGATTAGGACAAGAACTGCAAAGTAGAAAAATTGAGTAAAAGATAATGTTTTGGGTTGAAAGAACAACTTCAGGCTGGGGAAGGCTAATACTACTGTCAGTGTTGCAAGTGATCTCTTTTAAAGTGCTTTTTATGACTTTGACATGAAAAGGAGTGAGAGAATGAAGCATGGTGAAAAAAATATTATTTTCTCTAAGTATCAAAGAAAGACAGTTAATCTGTTAATTCCTACCTTATAAATTTATGATTTATTGATTCATACATGTTGTTTGCATTATGCTTTACTGTGCAATAAATTAATTTTATTTTCTTCGACTGCTAAATTTCATATGGACAAGCCATCCTCTGAACTTCAAAAGGAGTACTCACATTATTCAATTTATGAATATATTTAAATATTTTGTTCCAAGAGTCCTTCACATTGCAGGAAATTTGTAGAACTTGCTATATATAAATGCTAATACTCAGAGTAATTACTTTCATGTTTTTCTCATTCTGAGCCTTAAAGGATGAGTTAACAGTGAAGTTTCACCCCTGAATTTCTTAGTTGTTGGGACTTCTAATCAGATCTATGAAGTTATTTAAACCATTTTTTGGTATTTAATAAACTGTACTGTTCTCTGGAAAGACACTTTATTTCCCTTAAGAGTGAAAAAAAAATAAATTAAAAAATTGCTTATCTTGGCATAAGTTTAAAAAAAGAGAAAAAATAATGAGTAAACAAAACCACCCACAACCCTACCCAAACCCCCCACAACATGTAAAAAATCATAACTGTAATAAAGTAACGTAGAAAAGTTAGCAGCTATACAATTTATTTCATGATAGATGAAATGCATTTGAGACTCTGGGTTTCTCTCTGTGGCAAATATTACTGGAATTCCAGATAGCAATGGAATACTTGGTAAAAGAGATGCAGAATTATAAAATCAGAGTTGGAAAATGGGTCTATTTTTAATTTTTCCATCGCCACTTCATGGAGAAGGATCTATTTAAACCACTTTTTGGTATTTAATAAACTGTACTGTTGTATTGAAAGACACTTTATTTCCCTGAAGAGTGAAAAAGCTGAAAAAAAAATTAAAAAAATTGCTTACCTTGGCATAAGTTTAAAAAAAGAGAAAGAATAGTGAGTAAGCAAAAACACAGAATCATAAAATCATTAAATTATGTAAGATGCAATAGATCTAGGGAGGCCCAGGCAGATCCACACTTCTGCTCACAGTAAGCCTGGTTAAAGCCCAGTTAGGATTTGTCCAGGAAAGTCCTGAGTATCTCCAAGGATGGAGACTTCACAGTCTCGCTGGCCAATGCTTTTCAGCATTTGACCATCATCCTGGTAATTCCTCCCCCACCTCCTCCCTTCAAGTCAAGGTTTCCTGTATCCTAGTAAGAACATTAAACAGCATCAGCCCCTATATTTATCACTGAGTGATGCCACTAGTAACCAGCCAGACTTCGTATCACTGATCACAGCCTACTGGGCCTAAGTTTTCTCAGCCCCTTCCATTTATCCAATTCATACATCACCAATTTCACCCTGAGACCATGGAAGACAATGTCAAACACCTTACTTGAGTCAAAGTATACAACTCTCAGTGCTTCCCCACTTGTTCACAAAGACAGACATTTAACTGTAGAACACAATCAGGTTGGTCAGGCACCATTTGTTGTTGGCAAGTCCTTGCTGGCTGTTCCCAATCACCTTCTTGTGTCCATGTGCCTGGATGTGTCATCCAGGAGGATTTTTTCCACAACTTTCTTAGGGATCTAGGTGAGGCTGACTGGCCTTTAGCTCCCTAGATCTTCCTTCTTGCCTTTCTTGAAGGTCAGCTTGTCTGGATTTTTTGAGTATGAGGAATATGCCCCAATTACCATGACCTTTTGAAGATACAGAGCAGGCACAATGACATCAGCCAGCATTTACTGTCCTTGAAGATCAACGAGCAATTTTGAGCACTTTTCTGCTCTTCGGAGAAGTGTCTCACGTGTTTCCACCAAGTAGATACCTGAATAATCTAAAATCTACCCTCCTAAAACCCAGGGCTACCCTCGACCTTCACATCCTCAGCCAGGTCCTCCTTGCCTAAGCATAGTAAATAAATCCCCTAGTTACCTTAACTGTTATCTGCATTAAGGAATCAACTTCAGTACACCCCAGGAATCTCCCGTATTGCTTCTATCCAGTCCTATTGTCTTTCCAGCAGATGTTGGGATAGTGGAGGCCTGCTATGAATTCTAGGGCCTGTGATCATGTTCCAGCTGTTTAAGGAAGACTTTATTTCCTCTTTCAGATCAGGTGGTCTGTAGCATATATTTCCAGCTATTTATTTTCAAAAATGTCTGTCAGGATGTTAAATTCAAATTACAAAGTGAAGGAAAAATGATTTTAAGTCAGCTGATAACTGTGACCTTGCATATCTTCATTTTTCTGTGCCCATTGACAGTCCTCAAAACATTTGCTTATTTTCTTTCTCTGGAAATATTGTTTGTTTTTTCTAAAATTCTTTTTTTTTTTTTTTAAAAAAAACCCCACCTGTGTAATGGAAGCTGTATGGAAAAAGTCTGGGCTTCATTCTGTTTTAAAATTTAGTGCTATATTCTTTATGTGTATATGTACGTAGGAGCACACACACGGATAATGTTTTAGAAGCTTTGAAGAGTTTTGACTAATCTAAAGCTTTCTTTCACCTGAATTTTGCCAAATATTCAGACAGAATACAGATTTTCCAAATTAAACATTCATTAAACAGAACTTTGACCCCTTCAAGTTTACACTCACCTAGATTTTTTGAACACGTTACATGGGGTGGTTGTTTCCATCAGTTGTATGAAATATTTTATATAAATGTTGAATATGAGATTTCCTTTCTGTTCTTGGTAAAAAAATACTGTTGATGTTCTTGCATTTTGGCATCTAAACACTTTGTGTTTTGTTTCCAAATGTCTGGTGCTATTGATATTAATACAATACAACAGAGAAAAAAATCAAGATAGATTGGAAAGAGTTAGTTTGGGTAACAAGAAGAGAACAGTATTTTAGATCAGGGTCTTCCAAGGTAGAGTCTATGTGAGTAATAATCTTAGTGAAAATAAAGACTAAGGACATAGTGCAAGTATTATCAACTTTTTATATCCCTACCAAACTGTCACTACATAAAGCTTTACATAAGGCCAGGTACTGCCCAATCCACTGGAAAAGAATGAGAACAGCCTGCTCTCTCTTTGCTGAACAACTGAAAATAGTGTTAGCCAAAGTAGATGGCTGTTCAGGCAAGAAAAAAGTCCCTCTTTTTTTGCCTGATTGGTAAAGAATTATGCATATAACTTTGGTGAAGATGAAAAATATCATTCACTGTAGCTGCAGAAACAGGCTGTCATAGCGCTCTGAAGATGTAAAAGGGGATGGAAAGAGAATCTTCCTGCCTTGATTCACTTTTGTTTTACTCTTCTTCTGTTTCATAGCAGAGGTCCATTCAGTTAGAGACATGCTACATAAGATGCTGCGTTCCCTTAATGTAAAGGCCTAATCCATACAGCAAGGTGTTGTGTAGCAAGATACCATATTTCTGTAACAAGAAGGTCCAATAAAATCCTTGCTTAGGCAAGCTTTTTTGGTTTTATTGATTCTAATGTGGAAGTAATCCCAGGCCCTAATTGCAGTGCCTTACAGATATGGATGACTGAATGACATTTTCTTAAGCTGAAAAAATGACAATGAAATGGAATGGCATATCTAATTCAAATTTCATCAATTTCAGTTAAGACTACCTAGTAATTAAGATGCTTCTGTATATGTAGGGAAGTCATGTAGAAGAGTTAGTTTCTTTAGTTCTGAGAACTGAAGACGGAGTACAACCACAAAGGTATTGGTTACCTTAATGAAGGTCTATACACTTTAAAAAACAAAGCATTTTGTAAGGTTCTTTGTTCTATGTCAATTAAGTTTACAGCCATTACTAAACAAAGTATTTATTGAAATTTCATTACTTTTCATGAAATATTATGGGGTTTTGTTTTGGTTTTTTTTCTACCTAGACCTACTAGCATTTGACACTTTAATGAAATTTTGCCCTCATTCACAACTATGAAAAACACCTGCACCCCTATGGGTTCAGTTTGAAGTTTTTACCCCCCTCTCTTCCTGTGTCAAGCAGAGCACAAATGGCATGGTGAGAGGCCTTTGTGTATTGTCAATTTTTATTTTTAAATGCTTTCTTCTCTATTTTTCAACAAGTAAAAATCTGAAGGATTCAGAAAACTACTATTGTTTCTCATCACCTCTGCAATTCCTTTGTCACTATCTTAGACAATGACTGAAAAATGCAATTAGGCTTCACATCTTTAATGAAGGTGAGTCAAAAATCCTCAGATTCCACAATCAATGTCAAGCCAACCAAGAAAACATCTGTGGTTTACGTGTTTGTGTTTATGTGTTAAACAAAGATTAGAAGAAATATTCTGTTTACAGTAGTTTCATTTTGAACTTGCTATTTTTATTAAAACTGGCCATTTCATGTAAAAAACAAGTTGGTTTGAAGTATGAATGCTACTTTTTCTGTTTCACTGTATGATTAAATACAAGCATTTTCAGTTATGTCAGTTTGTTCTCTATTTCTGGTTCTATATAAAGTTATTAAGTCCCATGAGACATTAAGGAGTAGAGTGCAAGAATTTGCAAGCTGATTTATTATTATAAAAATACTTTTTTCACATTCTTTTAATTATTTTTTTTTTACTCTACTGAAATTTTGATTGAGGTACATTTCTGCAAATATATGTCAAACCACTTTCAACACTGTTAAATGGTTTGTTAAACTGAAAAAAAAAAAAAGAGTAATCACTGGAAGTTATATTAGAAGCAATTTTCAGTGAATCTGCCCTTTTCACCCCAAGGAATTTTAACGAAAACTGTCTTCCTAGGGTTATATCCAATATCATTAATTTAATATCAGATGGGAAAAAGGATATCTCAATTCCTTTGCCTGTTAGTTGCTATTTCCTTGATTCTGGCATTACACAAAAAATTGTAATCAATTGGCAGCAGCACTTTGCTTAAAATATTAAATTACCACTATTGCCTTTCTACTAATTCATCATTCAGACAGTCTTGAAAACACACTTTGTTTTTGTGTAGGACAGGTAACCTCACTGCAGCCTTCAGAGCTGTACATGGACAAACATCCAATCTCCAGTTTATGGCCTGGATTCAGCAAAACAAACAGACAGTTTAATACTCATGGAATCAATAAAAGGTTAGTGTATGTTTTCCACTATGCTTGTGCTTCAGGATTCTGCTGGATCAGCTGTGGGGTAATGGAAATTACTCATGGGCATCTACTTTCTCTGAAAAATATGAATGATTATTGCTTGACAAATGTTATAACAACAAAAAACCAAGTACCCCCATTAATACATATTACCTATTTTACCTTTTTTTTAAAGTTTTTTTTGGAAGCCTCAACTTCTTTTTTCTTACACAACCACTACAATATCTGTCATAAATTCTGGTAGACTGTCTGGACACTGGGAAATGAGCCTTTAAATGCTTGGAGAGGGAAGGTCTAGTTGCTTTATTTATTTATTTACTACTACTACTACTACTACTACTACTACTACTACTACTACTACTATTACTTCTACCACCATCACTACTACTTCCATCACTACTACTACTATGACTATTGCTCTGGAATGTTTCTTGTACCTAAGGAATGAAAAATTTCCTGTGACATCCCCAGTGAATTATGATTCTCAGATTGTTATCTTCTTACATATGTAGAATTTCCATGCTATTATGTATATTGAAATAAGGGTGTTGTCAGGTCCTATATATCTTTAAAACTGGTGTATAAATGCATTATGATTACAATTATTTTCACGACCTTGAAAATGTTTCTTTAATCCCCACTTTGGGTGTCTGTGTTCCTAGAAGTGCACACTGGGCGTATGGGCCATGTCACTGGAAGTAGTATCAGGGAAAAGACAAACCAGCTTCACTCAAAAAAGTTTATTTTTTTGAGCTGAGAGTTTCAGTGCAGTCCTGGGATCTCCTGTCCTTGTAAAAGAGCTGGCTTCATTCTGAGATCCTGGCAGAGTGGTCAGGGACGGTCAAGGATGTCGGGAGCTGGGCTGAGACAAATTTGGGCCAGCATCAGCAACTAGATAGCATCCAAGCAGTGTCCATGCTAGAGAGCAAGCAAGTTTTGTAGGAAGCAGGAGGGAGTCCATACACACATACACACAGTGATTTTAGGTTAACATATCTAATGCCACAGGTTAGGTAAATGTAACCTTAACAACTTGTCTTAGACAGCTGTCCAGGAAAGGAATGGAATTGGGAGAGCTCATGACTATTACAGATCAGAAAATTTACCTCATTTACACATGAATTATGAGTCCTTCCTGTTTTAGATACTATTTGTCCACTCTTGAAAAAGGCCTACAACTTAAGGTGTAGATGCTAAATGCAATATGCAGGAAAACTGTCACAGGGAAAAGGACTAGAAATCACAGCACCTAGATCCTGACTCCACTGATCTTTAAATGCGTTAGAAACCATTGCCTCACACCAAACAAGAAACAATGATTTCAGATCCATGTAGGTCCTGGGAACTTCATTGTAATACAGATATGGTCAACCTGAAATCTGGGAAAGAAAAAAAATAAAGCTTGGAAAATTCTCTCTGAGCTACGACATACATGCCATGACGATGGCCAAGGAGACTGCCTGAGTACACCCATTTTTTCCAAATATTTAGACTCTTCTCTACTGTGTAGCATTCTTGTCAAGTCACATGAGCTGTCACCCACAGGTACTGGGCATAATGAGAAATCTTTTCAAAGGCCAGCAGCAAGTTCAAAGAACTTGGACCCAAGCTCATTAAAAAGTGGGGGATTCAACTCCTTGTATTAATGTCCTCAAGTACCTGCTAACATGAGAGGAAAGGGGCTTATTAACAGGCTGCCCAGGGAAGTGGTGGAATTGCTATCCCTTGAGGTATTTAAAAGACGGATAGATGTGATGCTTAGGGACATGGTTTAGTGGTGGTTTTGGCAGTGTTAAGTTGATGGTTGGACTCGATGATCTTAAAGGTCCCTTCCAACCTAGACAACTCTATGATTCTATGATTCTACGATTAATGGAAAATTATGAGCTTGGCAGGGATTTATGCGTTGGCTGCCTTGTAACAGGGCACTAGACTTCCTCTGGTTCATATACAAAGTCAGTCATATACTCACATATATATTATATGAGTCATATACTCATACATATATGAGTCAGAATCCAGTTTGCACTGGAAAAGATGATAGGTTGCTCCTTCACAGTACACCCCTTTCAGGTTCCAGTAGCAACTCTGATTGATGGAGTCTTCCAGAAATTTTCAAAGCACTCCCAGAAATTGCTGCATAATGTTTCTTTTCAACCTCTAACCTAGAAGTCATCAACTGAAGCAAATGTTTTCTATATGGTAGAGTTACTTCAAAGAACAAAACTTGAGAAAAATAATGTCCTTGGTTTTCATCATTGTCCCAAAGGAAAAAAAAAAGGGTTATAACATGTTTTATATTTTTTAAATTTCTTTTTAATAAATAAATGAACAGTCTTATACATATGCTGCATTCTCAATGCTTCATCCTAAGCTTGTGAGAGATTTGTGATCACAAACCAAAGGCAAAGAAATTTTCTGTTTCCTACCCACAGGAAATTCAACTCCTCCCTGAAAAACAAAACAAATAACAACAAAAAAACAAAAAAGAAAACAAAATGAGGAACAAGATGCTTGGGTTTGAAACCAGGTACAATTTTGATCATCTAACATGTAACTGGTAACAAACTCAAAACTACTGATGTACCTACAAGTTCTTTGACATCTGTTTTTATGCTCTAAGGTCTTACAGGAATCAAAAGCCTCTGGGTATCGAACACTGTAGCATTTACTAGAGAAATTAGATCTGCAAATTCATCAAAAGTGGAAATGTTTCTTAGTTTAATTAAACATTAAATACGTTGTGTGCTGGGGAAGATTCCATGTGTGCTTCAATTTATTGACTGTGATGCGTCCCTTATCTGAGCTGAATCCATTAGGAATTTCTACAGTAAAATATTACTAGCTAACAAACAAATTCCTTAAATTCTGCTTTATTTTTTTTTTTTGAAATTATTTATGTATTCAGGTACTTTAATTTTAATATTAGTTTATTCTCAAGATATTTTGGCTACATGATGTATAAAAATACTAAGTTTTTCACTTAACATTTCTTTCTTCAATAAATCCTGATTGATCGTAATGGAAAACTTTCCTTGGAAAGAAAGCAATGCTTTAGTTTTCCAGGTCAAAAGAATTTTTCATTTTGGAATATAAACTTCTTGTCTTTCCATCTTATTCTTTTTTTTTTTTTTTAATTCCTCCAAGACTCGTCTAACAAATTTATACCAAATATTTTTTCAAATGATAATCTTGTACAAAAACATAAGGTTTTGACTTTCAAACCTGATTTGAAATGTGAAAAGTTTCTGTTCATCTGGACCATTTTTTATTTGCATAAAAAGGTATGTTCTCAAACAGTAAGTAGGCAACTGAGCTGGTAGGTGCTGACATGTAGTACTGATAGCCTTTTCCTTCTTTAAATATCTAATTTCCCATGATATTAACAGCATATGGAGACTCTCCACATTTGCTGCTTTCAGCTTCTTCATTATGACATTGCATTTTTTCAGCAGCTGTATTTATGGATGGTTTTCCTGTCCATTGCTAATTGACTGCTTGCTTTTAGATTGTTTGATCTATAAAAATCACTATATTGAAAGCTTCAATGTTATTGAGATTTGGAATAATTGCTAAGTTTATTGGTGGTGGGAAGATTTCTGAGGTCTTTTAAAATTTTTGTTTCTAATGCGACAGTTTGTTTTCATGGTTCTGCTGTATTCACACCGTGTAAAGTTAAGCAGCCTCGTATAGGAGCCACTTGATCCTGATATATTCTACTCTGAAAGAAAAAAATTTTTTCTACTGAATTATCTCGGGGCTCAAACTCCTTCTAGATGTTTAAGGGCAAGTGGTATTTTTAATTATGCAAGTGATCTTTGAAAAATCTGTTGTTAAACATTTTCTTTGCTCTGTAATTTGCTTAGGAAACTGGAACCTAGTTTGTAACATATTCTGTAATACTTTAAAACACTAAAAAAAAAAAAAAAGGCGATTTAGTAGTTAGTTGGTGTAAGTTAAGGGTAATTTCGTCTGATAAATTCTTGTCATGCATGTATATATAAACCAAATCCTTTTCCAGATGCTAGATTATAACAAAGGCAACAGCTGGGACTGATTTCTGCAAGAGCTGAAGACAAAAACTTTGCATGAGAGAGGAGAGTTGGAGAGACAGAAGAGCAAGTTAGGATAGCTTCATAAAGCAAACACTTCTTAATTAAAATTGCATACAAGGGTGCAAAGGTATAGGGTTAGGAGGCCTGGCATCTGTTCCGTTGTGCAAGGAACTTAAACCGGAAGGTACACAGGTAACCTGGCTTTCTCTTACCAAATCCAAAGCAGGTTTTACTACAGTTCCAAGAGGAAATGGTCTCCAGCCCTGCAAAATGTAAGAGTGTTGAACCAATACAGGTGTTTTTTGAGTCTTTGAACATCTCATGAGTGTAAGTCAGTGGCTATGAAGAGTAGGATGCAAGTAGGGGGTAATGGAAATGATTAAACTCTAAATATCCTAGCTAAGGAAACTAGAGCATTCTGAGTAAGGCAATGGAGAACAGTGTCCCACATCAATCAACAGAAGCAATTGCATATGATGGGGCAACAAATTTGCTTTAAATAGTTCAGGTGTCAGCCCAGCACACATTGTGTATCTGTTTCACTACCATGTCCATGCTTACCTTTCATTTTGCTAGACCAAACAAGTCAAGGTCTCTAATTTCCCCTCAAAAGACAGGGTCTCCATTTCCCTAATAGACTTTTCTTTACCTGTTCTCATTCAAATTATTCTTTACATGATTAGAAATGGCCACTGTCCTCCAGGCAGGTGCTCACCAGCTGTATTGGCTTCTGGGTGTTTGTTTCTAAATGCCTTGCTTTGTGTAGTCCAGGCATACTTTTGCTGGCTTACCTCTCAACTCTGAGGGGAATGTGGGTACCCAATAGCAAAGTCTCATATACTCTGCTTCTGTATGGAAGGTGGCAGAGCTGACTACTAATTAGTCATGATGGAAATATAAAGGCTATACATTACATGGTTGAAATTAATATAATGATAGGCATCAGTGAACCGTGTGCCACCTAACTATTCAACTCAGCAGCATGTATAGCTCTAGCCTGAGTTGTATGAGACTCAGTTGTGCAGTATTCATACAGTTGCTAGGAACTTCAATTTAATTTACTTGACTGATTCACTCATTCTTCAGCAGAAAGGCAAAGTGTTGCTGTATTTTATAAGCCTCATCACCCCAGTATTACAGGAACCGGGACAAAGGAGTTATCCAAATTTCCTGCATAAATACATTTGGAATCAGGTCTCTCAGCATTTGTATCAGCCACTGAGCTGAAGAATAATCTTAAAGGATGAGGCTATAAGGCCTGGGAACAGCCATCGTGGAAAGCAACATGAAACAGCTGCTGCTTGCAAGCATGCAGCAGGAAGAAGTTGTGGACTCTGTGTACAATATGACACTAACAAAACAGTGAAAAAGCTAGAATGCCAGGATATGCTTATTGGTTGGGGATGCCATAAAGATTAGAAACTCTATTTCTTTGAGAATGTGAAAAAAACCACCAACCAACACAAACCCCAACACATTTTAATCACATTCTACATTATGTGCAAACCAAAGGTGTTATGAACATTGACATAAAATGTTTTGCAATATGCAATAATGCAATATGCAGTGCCTTTACAATGCGTGTATAGCAAAGACTCCATTCTTTTTTCTCCTCATTTCTCTTTTTGGTTTGGTTGGGTGTGAAGAAGTAGCAGTGACACAGCACCGGTTTATTGCTACTAATTTGGACTCAAAGTCAATATGACATCTGATGAGGTCTAATGCACTTAGATGGGAAAAAGCCAAGATACATGCTTCTGTAGAACAAGAAACACTGAAGACAGCTCAATACTCGATGCAAAGAATATTATTATAAGCATCAAAGAAGGAAGGAATATTATAGTCTAATTTCTAATCAGGTTACAGGATAACACAGCCTTGGCTTTCTACTTTTGTAATCGAAGATGATTTTTCTTAGCATAATCTCAGTTCCTTGAATGGCTTATTCTTTTCCACTTTGTGTATTAATCACACACATTTCATGTGACAGATCTGTCTCTTAGTACAGATAAATGATCAGGGACCTTCCTCTCTGGTTATTGTGCTTTTCACTGGCAAATAATTATTTCAGTTCACTAGTACAAAAGAGGTATTTCTTTAAAACTATGATGCATTATATGCTCACAGCATGATCATTAGAACTTGAACATCAGCCTGTATTGTGCCATGTGTTATGAACAGAGCTGCATGAAAATGAAATTTTCCCCCCTTTCCCATCTATTTGAATTGCAATTGAAACCGCCTGTTCTGCTGGAAAGCCATCTGTCTTCCAACATCCTATTTGTAAGCTGTGCGACTTGTTTCAATTCCACCTAGTTTTGGACATTGCTTAAATTAGGAACAGTGTTACCCAAGGCACCTTTTCTGTCAGGGGAAGGTACAGAAACTTCCAAAAGGTAATTCAACCCACTTAAGAACTGAATCACGTTTTGGAGGTATAGACAGCCCACGACAGCAATGCATCTGACTTAGACTGCTCAGCTAGATGTGTCGAGTTAAATGGATTTGATAGAGTCTAGGGTGTGCAAACAGGACATAGACTTCTGTGAAATGGATCATGAAAACAAAGCTTGGAAAGTGAGAGGCAAAGAAAAAAAACCAGCATGACTGACTATAATGTGCTGAGTTACGTGCTGGGGGAGAAAACAGGGAAATGAAAAAGAGAATTACACAAATGTGAAGACATTCAAGAACATGAACCACAGCACCTGGAAAGGAGTCCATGTGTGTTCATCCATGCATGAACAAGAACCTTAGTACTTGGTAATATTGTGCATGTATGTTTACATCTGTGCGCTTTTGTAAGACAAAGATTGGCTTAGTGGAGGAAAAAGTGACGTAGATGTCTCCAAAAGTGTTTGGAGGAGAGAGAAGAGCATCAGAATGGGACAAGGTAACAGAAGGACTGGCGGCTTGTCCAACACTACAATACACATCTGAATGCAAAAGAGAAATTCTAAAACATTTTAAGGGGAAAAATATTACTTTAGTCACCAAAAAAAAGAGAAAATTACTGAAGTGAGGAGTTCAAACTAGATTGTCTTCAATAAAGGAAAATGTCTTTTTAAACATATTAACAGCATATAGAGTATTCTATGTAATAAAAGGAGCGAAGTTTGTCCTTTTACCTGATAGTACTTGGAAATTCCTACCACAAAATCCAATTGAGATCCCACACTAGGGATAATGAGAGTAGTAAAGAAACCTTATAATCATAATTTGCTCATAATTGCATAAAAGATGTAGAATAATCCTATACAACCTCCACCCAACAACAACAAACAAACCCAAGGTATACAACTCCCAATCTGGATACAGTAAAAGGCCACTCATGCAGCACACCTTTACCTTTTTAAAAGTGGTTGTGCATGTTGCTGTGAACAAGGATAAAAACTTAGAACTTTAATTGGTCTCCAGCAAGTTTCAGACCCAAAGAACTTCAAGGAATTAGAAAGAGCTGTCCACTGGTGTGAATTGCCAGAATTCTCAGTTACACCAGTCGAAGGCAAAAAGGCAATTCAAAATACAAGTACCAGCCAATTCCTTGCTGACAGTGATTTGGTAGAAGGTTACTCTGGGGACTGGTACTCCAAAACCTTCAGTCTTCCAGACCTTCCCTGAAACATATGGGTCCTGCTGAGGAGAAGTTACTTGATTAATAAGACTCCTGCTTCAATCCAGGATAACAGTTTGTATCTGCCTATGACACCTCTCACTGGAGCATCTCTCTAAGTATACGTCCTTTCAGGACGGAGTCTAGTGTTAGCAGTTAATGTTTCTACCTGCAGCCAAATGTCTTTATTTAAAAGCCTCAGTAGGCTTCTCTGTTTCTTTCGTTCCTACCCTCACCTCTTGATCTTCCCCTGGCTGTCAGCATGTTTTGGCCCAGAATCCACCCCCTCTTTTTTTTTATTAATGTCTTCTCTTGTTCTCTCTCCATTTGCTACTTTCCCTGTTTTGAAAATAATCTATCAACACTTTTATCCCTCCTCTGTGAACTACTTTTCCACCTTCATTTGTTCCCACAGCAGCAACAATAACAAAATGAAAATAATGATTTGTAAAAATTCACAGAATGCTGTCAAATGAACAGTAAAATTCAGACAAATAGGTAGCTTTGGCCTGTATTTGACGAATGAATTCCAGATTTTTCCTCAGACATGCACAGCACATGATTTCTTCTACTTGTCGAGGCTAACCATTAGAATGAATTTTAGAAAACTCTATGAAATAAATAATTTGAAAACAAATTGAGATTAAGCAAATTACATTTCAAATCTGACCTTCACTTCTACATGTAAATCACAGTGCTGAGAAGATAAAGACTGGTGAAAATGGGGTAGAGTTAGGGAAATTGTTTATGTAGTGGATTACTCCTCCTACAGACACAGGGACCCACAGAATCGATGAAACTTTTGTCATTACTTTTAAAAGGCTTGCAGATTTTATCTGGGACTTTATAAGATATGTCAGAAAGCATTTATATTCTCCACTTGATGTTTACCTAAGCACCTAACATAGGTATCATTCAGAATATCTGAAGTTTGGGCTAAACATTTTCCTTCTAATTTCCTCCAAAATTTCCTTTACAGTCAAAGAGAGAGGAAGACACTAGAAGGCAATTTAGAGGGCCAGGGTTTCACATTTTACTATTACGTAGTATGAATGCTGTTGCCCTCAGTGTCTGTTTCAAAATTTTTCTGTCTTCATGTCTGTAACTCTCAAGCAGTTCAGGTTTGAGGAGAAAAGAGCCTGGAGGACAACCAGCCTCTATTGGGGGTTGCATTGAAGTGACTCCTCTAAGTGACTCAGCCTGGATAGTATTGCCATGAAAATCTGAAATTTGTGTCCATCTATTCATAGAATCAACCATATCTTAACGAGGATTTTGCTGCACAGAACCCATCTTTGAAACCCTTGTCATGCCCCACTCTCATGGCATAACATGCACTGTATGGGTTTGCAGAGTTTTGAGCAATAGTGGTTTACTGTTGATAGGAGTGTGAAATAATATAGACAGATTACATATTCGCAAAAAAAAAAAAAGAAGATCCATGATCTAATAGCAGTGAGATAACAATCAGGACATAAATAGACTGATCGACTGCCAAAGCTGAAGTCTCATGGAAGAAGGTGACTGAAAGCTACAAACTACTTTGGAAAATGGAGATGGTCATGTATCAGAGCGACCAGTGTTAGTCAAAGAACAGTTCAGGATCGCTGTGTCATAAAATCTGATTTGTGTGATCCTATATAAATCTCTTTCAAATCCAATTCATTAGTAGTCATTATTTTTGAAGAGGTTATAGATTAAAATTTTCTTCAAGACTATAGCAATAAAAACCTTTTTTGAGCAATGCATGACCAAGGGATAATGTGAATTGATAAAAAAATGGGCACAACTACTGAAATAACATCAGTGAGAAACATGGAAACACATTTTCTCTGGGAATAATCTCCCTGATTTCCATTTCATGTCCAATCTCTTTGTTATCACTCATAAATGTTAGTCCTTGTGATAAATACAGTTAGTACCTCTAAATCCCTATGCCTTTAAAAACAACTTGTCGAGGTGACTTAGCTATAACAAAACAGACGACACACATTAGAAGAGTGACACCATACTTGAAATAATTTTGAGTACCTCAGTTTGTCTTCACTACAATGGGCACCATAGTACAGCTCAGGATACTTGATAAAGGCATTACTTAGGATATCAGTGCTTTTGTGTAAACTAGTTACAACAGAAAGCTGTATTCATAAAAATTACCTAATCGTCAACCAATTTAGATAAGACCATTGGTTTGTTGTTCACTACATGTATCTGACCCTTTGTCCGGGGTGAGGCATTCTAAATTAAAGTAGAGAGAAAAAAGTGTTATACCAAAGATGATATCAAATGTTTCATAATTCTCTCAAACTGACATTTTATCACTTACATGTCATATATTAAAGCTGTCACCTAGACTATCTGTTAAGCTGACACATTTTGCTGCATTTTTCATTAAATTCTTAAAACACAAATAACCAGGACATATCAGACCTTAAAACTCTCTTTAGTTCAAAACTAAACAGTTCCACTTGTTGGTCCAGTACTACACAAGTACAACATTTGCATAAAGGCAGGAGAACTGTCTGCTGCCAAGGTGACTTGCAATCTTCTAATAACTTTGAGAAAATGGAATTTAGCTGTACCTGACGGTTGCATTCCACACTATAGTTCCGTGATCCATCACATTTCTTATCACACGTGTAAAATATGAATAGTTTTAAATGAAAATATTTGGAAATCTCAGTTTATGAGTTCAATCCATATTTATCCAACAAAATTACTTCAATTTAAAAATTGTAAGCAGCCAACACCTCCCGTTGCTTTACATTACTCGTATAACAAACCTGTTACAGTAAGGTTGCTGTGATCTAGTCAATGTTCATTTCTTCGGTCTTTTTAAGTATATATGGGATGACTGAAAATGTGTTGTTACCATATGGTAAAATGTAGCGCAAAGAGCCCCAGAAAGCTCTAACTGAGTAGATTTGTTATCATAGTAAATTGCAGTCCTCTGAGGAGATACGAGCTTGAGTCCTGAGACCAATGTTTCTCTAACTGTGTGAAGATACCTACCTTTTTTTTCTGGTTCCAGAGGTTGCTTTTTGCTCACAATTCTGCTCTGAACCATAGTGTGCATTGCAGACATGTCCTAATAGTCAACAGACAATAGAATAATTGCGCAAGGCCTTGAATAATGTATGTCCTTAGAAACTCACAGTCACAGCTTTAACCTTCACCACATGTCCTGCCAACCTTTAAGTAGTCCATGTTATTCCGCAATCAGCTGGCAGCAGGCATATACTTTCACTGCAATATTGCAAATGCCATATAATCCTCTATGGTACATACATGTCTATTTTGGAATTTGCTTTTTTCTTCTGTGATATTTTTTTTTCATCTAAGTTTTAGACAAAGAATGCATGCCAAATCTGAACATACAGAAAGTCATAAGAAGGCAAGAGGAGCTGTAGTGACACAGACCCCCAAGTCCACCTAACTACACTCTCTATAAGGTATGCAGATAAATATGGAAGATTACAAGAGCACACTGATAATACACAATACTTCACCACATACTTTTCCAGAGCCTTATGTGCAGTGACCCCACTCTGGATTTCTTTTCTCTGTGCTTGCTTAGTCTCCTGTCATGGTTTAACCCCAGGCTGACAGCAAGGACCATGCAGCCACTTGCTCAATTGTCCCCCTCTTCCCCAGAGGGATAGAGGGAGAGATGGAGAAAAAGAGGGGAAAGAAAAAAAAAAAAGAAAACTCATGGGTTAAGATAAAGACAGTTTAATAAAATAATAATCGAAAATGAAAATTACAACAGTAATAATAGTAATGATAAAAGAATATACAAGATAAAGTAATAAAACATAATTCACTCTCACCACCCAGTGAATTGGGTGCCTGACCCAGCCCAAGCAGTGAACGCAGATTGCCCCCCCCCATGGCCAACCCCCATTTATATGATGAGCATGATGTCTATGATATGAAATATTCCATTGTTCTGTCTATGCTCCTTCTCAGCTTCTATGGGAAGGTGAAAAAAGTCCATCACCTTGTAACAATTAAAACAATAAGCATTAATAACATTCCTTTCATACCAAATCTGAAACACAGCAGCCACTAGCAAGAAAATTAACTCTATCCCAGATGAAACCAGGACATCTCCCCATGAAGCCATCTACCCTTCCAAACCAATGCATACTTTCTGATTGAAGGGGTAGTTCTTATTTACTGAACAAAACTTTTCTTGTGCAGCTTTTTTTCACTGAGGTCTGTTCTCATATTCTACATCTGTGATTCCACTAACCTCAGCATAGTTCTACTGGATAATCTTATGGTGACAGCTCATAGGATCTAAAATATCATTTTGATGCCTAAGTGATAACATTTCACACAGTTCTGTGATAGTATTAACTTTATGTGGATCAAAATTAATTGTAAGACAGAAAATAGCTCTTAACATGAGTTTGAAAACCTCAATATTTAGAATGTTTTTCAGAAGTGTCACAAAGCAGTATGAATGTTATGGTTTGGCTATACTTACTCTCTGTTATTTGTATTTTTCTCATGATTTACAGAAATAATTATTTCAATATTTCTTTTTTAAACTGTAATACAGCTTCACTAGAGTTTATAATGGAAAAAAAAATCAGAGAAAAGGGGAATTTCATAAAGAAGGTCACAGACAGAATGGAAGAAATATACTGGAATCCCTCTCTGGCATTAGAGTTTCCTTTGGGATCCTAGACAAGTCACATAGAACCAGAGCCACAAAACCGCGTAGGTAACACTGACACATTTTAAGTGTCCAAAACCAATAATTAGAAGAAAACCTCCCTCATGCTCAGCTCACCTCATAATAGCTTATGGAACATATGAAAATACTCTGAAATACTTTTATGTTCACTCAGCTTGTCGCAGTTTCTCACATTTCTGTTCAACCATTTCTAATAGGAGACAACGAGTTAGATCCTTACTTGGGCTGAAAAGCAAAGGGATCAGGGAACATGTGCATATATGCATCTAACGTAGATTTGAATGGTTTTCAGTTTTGAAATGTACCATTTATACCTAAATACATTTCAGGGAAATTTTTTGGATATAACACTGGTGCCTCATCCATCAGACATTAACTTGTAGGAATTGACCTTCCGTGGAAAGGGTATCAAAGAAAAGATTAGAATAAACACGATTTGAAAAGTGAGCAGGAGACAGAAATGTTTGAAATAAGAGGCACAAGGGGAGAGCGTCTTGGATTTCAGAAGGAAAGCTAGTCAGATGCTCTGGTGTCTGACAAACAGAGATTTGCTTAGCTAGTGTTTGAGCAATCTAGCCAGTGGAAGGTGTCCCTGCTCATGGCAGGGGTGTTGGAACTAGATGATCTTTAAGGTCCTTTCCAACTTTAACCATTCTATGATTCTATAACAACCTGACGAGAACTTAATATGTAGGTGAGCAACAGAGTCACGTTCCCTTTATAAAAGCTGTCTTGTTTAACTATAACTGTTCTTTGCTGTCTATCTCCTGTGAAGAGTTTAAATGTCCCTTTCAGAAATGATTCAGATCTCTATAAAAGGGCCACAGGTGATAAGTTAAAATGTTGGCACTTTCAGGCTCAGGCTCAAGGTTGGGGAGTCCAAGGCCAGGATCATGCAACACATTCGCTGAAAGGATCACCCAGGTGAGAGTTGGGACTTAAAAAAAACTGCTTTTTGCATAGACGTGAGTACACTGTATGTAGATTTAAACCAACATTAATAAGGACTTCAACAGTAGGTTGTTAAGTATAAGCTAAACTGTTGTGTTTCGTGCCAAGTACATCACTGTTGGTTAATACACATTCCTGGCATGGATAGAAAAAGTAGGCACCAAAATAATTATTTTTCTAATATCTATTTGGTATACATATTTTTGTTTGATAGTGATGTGCTTTGTGGGTAATTACCAATATAACCAACTGCCACTGTGGAATTCGTTTAGAAGTATAGCAAAAAAACCTTAAAGTAATATTACAAGACAGCTCTGGAAGGTGTTCATATAGCACACAGGGTTAAACGCTAAAATTCTTCCTCAGTTTCTGCTCAGATGAGGGGACTGGTGCTGAAAGGAGAGAGAGACTTATGCTTATTGTTTAGGAATTGCATCATGTAGTGACACCGACAGTTCAAAGACTTGGGAATGTAAAGATTATAGGAATCAGATTCACAACAGCCCCAGCTATGATCAGGGAGCTACTTAACTCAGGCTGTCAGAAGTGCCAATGAAAGCCTCTCCTGCCATGTAACTTGTCTCCAGTTAGACAGGTAAGTTAGGCAAGCTCTGAAACCTGGAGTGTATCCCTATGTGCCAGCTAATTCAACTAACGTTGGTGCCACATGCAAAGGGATAGACAGGGCTGGCCTCGTCTCAGTAAGCTGCAGAATGAATATGTAGATTTGGAGAAAATCCATGATTTGAATGGAGGCCTTCTATTTCTCGAGAAGCTTCCCTAAATGCTGGGTTATCAGTTACATACCATGTTGTTCTCCTGGAAAGCTGTTCTGAAAATGCTTCCTAGCTCAGGCCCTGCTGTCATGATATTTAGGGGAATACTTGGTTTCAAAATGCCACCAACCCTTAGCTTTGCAAGTAAGTTACTCAATAACTGCATGCAGCTCCTGGAAGTTGCACTTCCAGTGAGATAGTCTTGTGTTGGCGGCAGAAACCATGCCTCAGTTTATCTGCTCTAGGGTGTGTAAGTGCTGTCCCATCTAGAAAGGAGAAAAAGCTTTCTGGTGATGCGAATTTTGAGCAGAGACACTTGTTAGTGAAGCACATAAAGATGTGTCTAGATTTTGTGGTGAACCCTACCACGAGCCATCCCCAAGCTGCCGGGAAGAGAAGCTAGTGAATCCATACAGTAGAGTGCAGAACCAAGGAGACAGGTCATCCTGCGTGTGTAAGCCGCATAGCTATGTTCGCGTGGTACTGTTATTCAGTTAATAATGCACTGTCCTCTTTTCATTACTTCCAGACTTATTTGACATTGCTGTCTATAGACCATGCTCCCAGACTTATCTTGCAGGGAGCTTGTTAAAATGTATCTGTGTGCCTGATATAGATTCTGCCCTGTAAAATTTCATAGATCCAATTCTTCACCTTACGTATTATTTAAATACATGACTTATTTTATAGCCCTTTTAACAAATGTCTATAACTTACAGAAATGAGGACCATAAGACCAGTTCTTTTAAAACTAAAGAAATGAGCAGGGAAAAAAGAACCATTATATTTCTAGAGCATTTAAAATGTTGGCAAAGAAAATATAAAAATACACATCAATACACATTACATCGGTATCTACTGTCTGTCTTCAGGTTGACACCCCCACAAAATATGGACAGTAACGTAATTAACAGCAAGGTTTACTTTCTAACAGTGTCTTATAGGCATAGAAAAATATTATCCTTCGTTGCAAGCTAAGAAGACAGAATGGCAGAAGACAGTGAAGCTGCAGGTCAATTTGCCCTTTAATTTCAGACCACGTACCTTTATGAAAGTCTGCATTAAAATGAGTGCAAGTAAGGCAGATAGCCAAAGTCACAAGATTCCACCATTTGTAAATGCCTGTGTACATATCCATTACATTTTTCTTGGCTAACCATAGTATAAAAATGCAACTGTACCAGCCAAAAGTACCTAAACGTGCAGTATAAATACTATGTAATACAAACTGTAGTATTTTGATACTACAGAATATAGCAATGTTTCTTCTGGTCAACTTCATATCATTTAAAGATAGCTGCTGAGTTCTGATCCAGGGTTTGGTCCGAATCCAAACTTTTTCAGAATGAAAGTGTGTTCAGATTTGATTTTCCAGTTCAGTGCTTTTGCTAATTATAACTCAATAAATAGCACCAATTAGCATACTCCAGTAGTATCCATGAGTGTTTTACCAAAATAACAGGATGGTATTTTTTGTGTCTCAGACCAAAACAAGGTACAGCTATCTGAAAGGAACATTTGTTACATGTTGCAATGCAGAGTAAACCATTGAGTTTTGCAGGGCTCTTCATATGAGTTACTTTTGAATACAGAAAACAATCAAATGTCTTTCAGAATGTTGCACTTTCTTTTCACTTGTTTTCTGTACTTACAGAAATAGTTTAAAAACATTTCTAAATGAGTTTCTAAAATTTCAAGGTCACAATACACATTTTCTTTTTGTTTGGCAGCATAGTGCAAGATGAGATTCCTGGAGTTTGCCAGTCCTCCAGAGGGCTTTTGGGGGAATCCTTTTTGAATGGGATTTCTAATGTCGGAAACATCTTGTCTGGATCTCATTAATAGTGTAAAATTAGAAATTGGTCATCAAAATGGTATTCAGACCTGCTATGAAAATTCTCAATATTTTAATCAGTGTTTCTAAATCAGTGTATATATGTCATAGGTGAAACCCAGATTAAAAAAATTAGACTGATACATGAGCAAGAGAATGTGAATCAGAATTTCTGATTTTGCTTTTCAGTCTTCAATCTGTAGAACCAAATTTTTGTCAAAATTCAATGTTTTAAAAGGAGAAAGATGCTGTCACAACTTTTATTCCATCTGTGTGCTTTTATGTCTAAACCTATCCAACCTTCCTCATAAAATTTCATTTGGCAGGTAGCCTAGAAAAAGAATGTTTTCAGGTTTAGACATTTAAAATTTTGTTATACATTTTTCCATTTAGACATTATTGTCAAAGTGCATCTTTGTTAATAAATTGAAAACCCCTGTTTTCATTATATACTATCTTGTCTGTCAGTAGAAAGTATTAACATATTATTGTCCCAGAATTCACTTACAGCTATAAGAGGAAACAAAATGATGTGTTGATAACAGATTAAGTGTATAATGCACAGTCCTGAGGCTTTTAGTCTCAGGAGATGTTACATTTCCATGGCAGTACCAGGATATAATATAAATAAATGAAGTTACAGTCTGCTAGTCAGGCATGCGGGATTGGATTTAAGGCATATTAAATATTTCTGGAGTAAGCAAATGAATATTGCCAATGGACTGAAAGAGATACACGAGGTATTCTAGGATTTGACACCATTTAAGCTACTTACTCAAACACCCAGTAATAAGATTGTATTTTGGAAGAAGGCTCAAGGCTATTTGAACCTCTGCATGTCTTTATTTATTTATTTAATGATAAAGGAAGTTCTAACGGCATTCACAGAGAAACCCATACAGGACAAAAATAGAATGCCTGATATTTAAAATGTGAGTTCATAGAGGAAGAGTGAAAAGGGAAGTCTTGTGACTGCTTGTGACTTCTGTACATACCTGTTGTATCTGGGGAGGCAGCCCCATTTTTTATGTTAAAAGTGATGAGTCAGTACAACAGAAAGGGGGAAAGGTAACGCAGAAAGCAAGATAAAAAATTCTGTTAGAAAGAGCAGATTGAAAAGGTGGTCAGTAGGCCAGGTAGGAGGACTGAATTCGTGTGGAAAGGGTGATGACAGTTTTTATAGAAGCATTATAGGGGCAAGGAATATGAAATTTTCTGAAAACCATTGAAATTTGCAAAGTGTTGGATAGACCTGTGCCAAATCCTGAACCTTTTGAGAGATGTCCATCCTCAATTTACAGTAGTCCGTGTATTAAACAAAAGTTACAATAAATTAGAAAACTCTTAGACTAAAACACTTATCTGTATGGTTTGATTGATAAAGCTACACCAAATTGCTTTATTTCATGCTCTTCTGAAATTGGTAGGCATTGGATTACTTCTTTACATTTAAATTGTGCTGATTAGCCAGTTTTACCTTAATAACTCTCTATGATAGTGACCACCTTATCTTGTCCTTTAATTTTAAAATTAATGAAGTAATCATTTATCCTGGTCTCTTTCTGTGTTCTGCCCAATTACTTTAGAGCTGAATGGTACTTTGCATTTTTCCTGGTCCATTAGTCCCATATCATGCTTTTTCTGGACTTCTTTGTTCAACTGAGGGATAATTAAATAGTGTCTTTTAGAATCTTTATAACCTTGGCACACACATTTCCTTTGCAAACAGTTTAACCTAATAGATAAATGTCACTTAAAAATTGGTACTTATTTTTGTTTGCTCCTGATTAAGGTACCTAACTCCCAACTATGTAAAATAGCAATCTACCTTGCATTATTATTTTGATTTTACACATAGGTCCAATTCTTGACTATTATCCTTCCGGGAAACCATTTCTATGTTGAAGATGCATGGAAAAGAGCTGTTACTTTTTGACTTTATAATGTGGCAGACTTTGGACTGCCTACAGAGAGCTAATAGGAATTTTGCAGCATTGGACTGAAAGTGAATGAAGCAAATTTAACCCTGGCTAGTTCACCATTCAAGACTTGAAACTTATAAATGCAGAGCAGTCTGCTGTGGACTTTATGAAATAGGGCTGCAGTGAGCTGTTTACAAAAGATTTGCACTATTAGGAGCCAGCCTCTTTCTGCTTGCTTGGGCAGTCTCACAAGCTCTTTGTTTGCCCTTTATAGTCTGAATGAAAAGCAAATTTTAAAGCTTGATGGCATTTATTCAGAATATGTTCTATACTAGGAAAAGTGGCTGTTTTATCTAGGAATGTTGAGGAGGACTGTGAAGAAGAGAGATTTGATGCAGAAAGAAGAAAATATTTGCTTTTTATAACTTTCTCTCATTTATTGAAGATTTTCTTCATTTTGATTTAATTCAATTCTTCCTAGGTTCATAAACATACAGAGCTGTTAGAGAGAGAAATTATGTTTATTGGGGAAATTTTGATGATCTGCAGACATAGCAGGTTCAGAGATTAATAGGTTAAGAAGAACCCTGTATTGAATACAGCCTACAATATATTCAGTTGCTATTACATTCACATTTTAATAAGTACAAGTGATGTGACTGACATTTTCTGAATTTTCATGCCTATTTGAACAAATATAACTGCATTGGCAATACCTCTAAACACAATGCAGGACCTCTATTTAAATATCTACTGTCATCTTATTCAATATCAAGTTTTGTCGTCAAATTCTTTGTTCCTATTTTTCACCATAAGGTAGTGTCTGCATTGAAATAGTGCTTATATGTTGAAATAAGTAGCTTTGCAGTGTTTTTAAGAACATCTAATGTAAAGATTTTGGAGAAGAAATCCAGCATACCATTATGTTGAACATAATGGTTCAACAAACCATTCTGCCTGTGAATGCAGAAACTAATTAGCAAGCGCATATTTCCTGTAAAGTCATATAATTTCTCTGTCTTCAAGAAATCCATTAGTTGAAGTCCTGATCCTCTAAAGACAAAGGCAAAAACTGTTATTGACCTCAACAGCATTAGGGATTCATTGCTACCTTAATCTTTTCAACTGGTGATGTGCACCAAACTTCGAGTGAGACACAAAATGTTCTCCCTTACCATTTCCCTCTCACATCTTTCTGGATGACAAGGCTCAAAATACTTTTAACCATTTGAAGTGAAGCACAGACTAGCACTGAGACATGCTAGTCTTCTAGTCTGACCTCTCACATAACGTAGGCCATAGAATTTCATTAAATAGGAACTGGATAAAGCCTCTGTTGTGCCTGCTTTATTACATATGTTTGGCTATCTTGATTTAAAGACTGCAAGACAATATTGGGAGAATCCATAAATGCTTGACTGTATCAATTCCTGTATGTTCTTCTAACTGATTCAGTGTTGTGGTTCTCTTTAATTCAGTATAATATATGCCCTGCACAGACAATCTGAAAAAAATACAGAGCAGCCTAGCTCTATTCTAAAATCATTGTACATGACAGTCAGCAGTGTTTTTTTTATTATCGTTTCATTAGATGATCTGAGTATTTCTTTCTGTAGCTCATTATCTGTATATCCCAGATTTTGTCCACTATACAAGATGATAGTCAAAGAAAATATCCGACAAACCAATTAATACCTCTCAATCATTGTGCATCAGGAATGTTAATTCAAAACTGGCAGCCATCCCAAGTCCATTTTGGCAATATAAACCAATCTATGTTCTTTCTCTGTCACTCATGATTTTTAACTGGAAATGTTCTATTGGACAAAGCAATAGCTGAATATATTTGACATTAATTCAAAAGGAAAAATGGAAAAAACAGGTATGAAATTGTCATTTTTTTTCTCAAAATGAATTTCTTTAAAATATATTAAAATAAATTTAGGAAGGATGATATTCTATATTATTACTGTCACCTATTAAATATTATAAGGTAAATAAAAAATAGCACTTGAGCAACAGGGATTTGCTGCTGTATTTTTTAAGTAGAACGATGGAATCTGAGAATTACCCTAAATTTTATGTCGGAAGGGATCTTTTGAGATCTCAGGCTACTCAGGACCCATCCAGCTGAGCTTTGAAAACCCAGAAGGAAAACTTTCCACAATCTATGTGGGCAACTTGTCTCTAGGTCAAGTAGCATTGTAAGAACTGAGTTCCTGAAGTAATAAACAATCCTTTTGTCAGCTCTACCTATTCTGCAGACACAGCTTTAGACTTTCTTTATTGCAGTTTATTTGGTTTATGAAAAATAATTATTTCTGGGAGGTGAGATCTACTTATTCTGGAAAACTGAAGGACAATATGACAAGAGGCACTTGATACTCAACTACAGATTTTGCTACCTTCCTTTTATAGATCATTTAATTTAAGTTTAAAACTATTTTTTTTCCTTATGTATCCAGCAACTTGGTGTTCTTTTATTTATCTAATAAAAAAATTTAAATATGCTGATTTTCCTCACTTAAATTTAATTCCAAGTTCTATTCAGAAACTATTTGACATAGATCATGAGTGGAAAATGACTCATCTGTTAAAGAAGAAACGATGTTCAGTGTTTTTTAACATAATGAAATAAAAACTAAGAATTGATTTAACTGTATGTCAAACTGTAAAACTGCTTAAATGCATATATAGTATAACCTTTTTAGGAAAATATAGTACTGCTTTTGTTGTATTATGCTAAATTGTAAGACAGCTTGTCTCAATAGTTATGTACTATCAATAATCAAATTTTGGTAAATAACTAAAGAAGAACAAAAGTCAAAGTAGGTATCTGAATCAAGGTTTCTTGCTCATTGATTTAGATCATGGTTGAAATAATTGAACTAAATAACTTCAGTTAAGCATGTCCACCTTTGGAAGCAGGCTGAATATTTAAGAATACATTGTTTTGAAGAGTACCGTGCTAACCAGATGAAAAATTCTCTGAAATTATAGAGGAGATATCCTACAATTATGAGGACCCTAGAATACACACAAGGAAAACTGTTTATATGACATTACAATACAGGGGCACTATGATATTTGGAAGTTACTTCATAGCTATTAATAGCTTTCTTTGCTTTTTTGTTTCATTTATTCTGATGTAAATGCAATAATTTCCTTTACTACTTTTCTGTTAACAATTGAGTTAAGGACCTGCCACAAATGCCATGCAAATTCATAACAGTGGATCTGGACTAGTATCCTCACTCCAACAATAGATAGCGCCAGTACTTCAAAAAAAGTGAACAACAAATTCAGCCCCACACACCACAGCGTGCTTAACAGATGAGCTACAAATCTGCCAGTTTAAGGTTAAATTTGTAAGCTCTGTCATTACTGTGAATTGGTCTCCTCAGCCAGCCAAGTGCCTAGTCTTTCCTTGAATGTTTGCTGTCGGTCCTGGCTAGGTTCATCTGAAACAACTGAGGAAACTGTGCAGCCCTCTTTGTTGTGTGCATCATGGGGAGCACACACGGCAGCAGCGACGGGCAAAGGGGTTGTGGGGCTACATCACCGATGCTCCCTGCAAAAACACATGAATTTTACACTGAGGTTAGTGTGTCATGGAAACAAATATTTATAATCAATTTGAGCCACACCACATTTCAGTATCCTGCAGTTGTCCTTTTAAATGTGGTGTTTGTTATTTCCCTTTTAAATGGTGAAAGCTCAGTCCTGGCTACCTTTTCTTACTATACCCATGTCTGTCATATTGTCTCTCATTGACCATCTGTATAAAGCCATCAGTCCCAAGCTCATGTTTTCCTTTTTTGGCACTTGTCCATGCCTCAAATCACAGTTAGTAGGTCAGACTATGGCCTTGGGCTGCTCTTGGAAACCCAATCCAGCAGCCAGAGATTGGTTCTTTTGCTGCTCTAATAAATTGGTAACCACTACCTGAACAAATACAGGTGTCAGGTAGTCTCCATATGGTCTCAAGTACATTGCATTTATCTATTTTGTTGCTTTTGTAGTTTTAGATTGTTCTCCACACAATGCTATCCCCTTGTCTTGCCAGAATTTAAGGACTCCTGCTGCCTTTTCATCCATTCTTATGGTCTTGATGCTCTCTAAAAAGCTTGATACTGTGATATACTCAGCTTGTTTCCATAGTGGAAATCTAAGGTGAAGATAGAACTAACAGTCTTTAAGGTAGGAACACATTTTAATCAAAGAGAGGAGGAAATAGTTTCAAGGATAACCCTTTGGTTAAGGCCAATAATTAGATTTAGTGTGGAGACTGTCATTGTGAAAGTAATGAATGAATCTGAGAATCATTGTACTGTCCACTAACAGGGTTCTGAAAATAAAATAAAGCCTTTACAATGATCTGTCATCCCGCTCATGGCCACTTTCCTTTTAACATTGATTTTTTTTTTCTTTTTCCTTTCACAAACCAAGCAGTTGATATTTTATGCCTTGCTGCCAGCAAGAATAAACTACCACCCACTTTGTTCGTGACAGCAAAAATCAACATTAAGTGGAAAGTGGCTGTGTACAGGATAACTGATCCCTTTCAAGGTTTCTTTACCTTATTTCCAGGCTGCTGCCAGGGGACAACAAATTACCTCTTTTGAACAATTGGCAATAATTGACATCCTGGTTGGCAGTCTAGAGGCTGAGTACAGAAGAGAGGCTTGAATGAGCATGAAGTCTGAACTGACCTGCCATTAGAAGTAATTTCTACAGCAAGAACTAAAAGACACTTATGGAGGACATGAGGAAACTCACATTACAACTATTTCTGCTACACCTGTTCTCTGAGCACAAAAAGGCATGCATATCCAGACCTGTCATTGCTTAATAGCCCTCAGTTTACCAAAAATAATGTTCACTAATGCTCTTTCTTGCTATTCAGAAAAAAACTCCGAAACCAAAACCACACAATAAAGATTTATTAGCCTGTCCCTGCATCTTATTCAATACCTCAGGTAGTACTCTTCAATAGAAGAATGCTTTCTTCACACAAATTGCTGACAGTAACCATACAAATTACCAGGCTTCTGTGATATATTTTACCCAATGACTTTATCTGAGATTTCCCCTTTTGTTTTGAACAACTAATTGAAACTTTTTTCAGAAGTTTCCACCATCACAAACTAACCAGTCACAGCTCTCTTCAATCACTCTAAATCCCTATTTTAATGACAATATTAAACTTATCTGTCACTGATGCTCAGACTCTACCTCTGTTAATGCTTTCATTTATATTACAATGCCAGGAAGATTCAGTTAACACTGAACCATTTCACTTAAACATTGCTGAGACCCACAGTGAAAAAAGGTTCCCATCATAAGACTTACTATAAATTACACAAGCAGTACTAAGGAAAAAGGTCAAACGATTTCTTCAAGGTCATGTAATAGGCCTATGTCTAAGCCAAGAACAGGAAAAAATTTCTCCTGACTGCTGTGTCAAACTGATCCATTTTCTGAAGTTATTGTATTGGACCAGGAGATATTTCAAATCTGCAATTGCTTAGAAAGACCCATGGGGAAAGCTAACAGCAAGTATGGCAGACCACAGTCACACCAAAATACCTATCACTTCGAAGTCTTTGAGTCATACAACTAATGGAGGGTTCTGCAAGCAATTATTGATATTGTACTTCCGCATGTTTTAAACAGGTTTTACCAGTATATTGTTGCTGTTATTCTGTTTTCTATGAATTTTTTCATGATGGAAAATGTTATTCCGTGTTTTTTCTAAGCACCACTTTCTCCATTACTGAAGTCTAAGTGGCAGCTTCCCGGGTGCTCTAGTAACACAAAACAAAAGCAAAGCAAAAATTATCCCAAGACCAAGAGAAAACACCTTGTGAATACATCCTGAATGCAATTGTTTTGGAATAATGATTATGCTGCCTGCTTCTTAGATTAATGAACTCTTTCAGAAAACATTAAAAGAGAACAATTAAATTACTAATTTCTTATTCACTCTGCAAAACCATTTCAGCCTAGTATAAAATCTTTAAAAGTAGCTATTTCGTGCCTTTCAAAGTAAAGAAGGTCCATATAACACTGCACACAGAGGATCATGAAATGAATTTGCTAATGAAATGAATTCTCTTGAAAAACACTTGTGTTTTAGTCAAGGATTATATTACACGTCTTACTTATTGTTCACAGTATGTGTCTTAAATGCCATTTAGGGCTTTAGACTGCAAGTAAAAATCACATATGTAGTCCGATAGAACTCAGTAAAGAAAGATTAAGTTTTCATGACTGTCATGGTTTCAGGTGGGACAGAGTTAACTTTCTTACTAGCAGCTGGCATAGTGCTGTGTTTTGGATGTGGGACGAGAAATAGTGTCAATAGCACATTGATGGGTTTGGTTCTTGCTAAGCAGTCAAGGCCTCATACCACCCTGCCAGTGAGTAGGCTGGAAGGGAACAAGAAGTTGGGAGGGGACATAGCTGGGACAGTTGACCCCAACTGACCAAAAGGATATTCCATGCCATGTGACATCACACAATGTCATGCTCAGCATATAAAGCTGGGGGAAGAAGAAGGAAGTGGGGGGACAAAATTCTCAAAAGTCTCAAAATTTAGGGAACAAATCCAATTTCTATGTTTATTTTGTTACTTAAAATGTTGTGTAGTTTAGTCATTACAAGTTTGGCTGCATTTACATATGGAGAATTTTTGTGATTGGGTGTTTATTTTGCTGTGGAAGGATGAAGAAAGATTTCAGAACGATGAAGAAGAGAAGAGAGTGATTTGCAGAAGAAATGTGCATCATGTCTTGGTTTGTCCGTCAGTCACCATCGAAATTTACAACTCTTTTGAACTTGGACCTACTTCTCCATGATGCATGGTAATAGCCAATGAATTTAAAACATGGAGTTGCTTCTTGCATGAGAACTTTGAAACAATGGCTCTTCAGTGCATCTCTCTCTCTTCCCTTTTCTCATCTCTCTACAATGGTAGTTTATGTTTCAGTCTTCCTAACATCATGTGACACCGACAGATGCTAAAAAAACGGGCTGGAGTAATCACAGTTGTTCCCTTCACTGTCATCTTCTGTGTGCCTTTAATCATATATCACAGCTCGTCCTTATGTTCCAACACTTAACAATAATCTTCCCCTAGTGGAGGTGCTGTTAGCACATTGGGAGATAAGAGTGTGCACACAGGATATTTTCTGGACAATAATATTATATAAAAGTGGGAACTCCTCATTAGTATTCTCCATTATTAAAGCGGAAAACTGGAGCATCCGACTTTTAGCTTTTGGAGTTACACGAGCATGTAACAATAATGCCTTATGGGCAGCACGTTAAAATAATGGAAACATATCCTAACATCAGCCTCAGTTTGAGAACACTTGTGCAACTTTGAAATTACTGATACTCCTATTTACTTCTGGTTATTTCTACTCCTTTAAAATTCTTGTAGCCAAGTTTACAGTTTTGCTGATGACATTCAATCTGGTCTACAAACATTACCTTGCAATTAACTATGGAATCTAAACCCTACAGCAACAGTTTAAATTCAGTGTCTCCTCAAAGTTAGGTGTAGAATAATTATGCACAGTTTATTGGGAGTTAGAGAATGAGAAATGGATGCCTTGGACAATTCTAGGTAATGCATTAGTAAAAAATTGAGATAAATCTTATTATTTTATATAATGACTTCATTTTATACAACTACATTTATACAATTGTTATAAACATAGAAACGTAGGACTAGACTTCTCAGAGTAGGTCAGATTAAAGAATCAGCTAGCACAAAATTTGTCTCCAAAAATAACCGTAAGCAAATGACTAGAAGACAGTAGAAGGACAGATTACACTTTGATATACTTTCAAACTTCTGTAGCTCAATGACTTTCTAAGTCAGAGGTGTTATCTTGTTGTATAACAGATAGTAGTGGCAGGATGAGGGAGCATAAACTTTTCAATTAATTCCTTTCATAGCTTTGGCAGTCCCTGGAGGTTGGAGCACCAGCGGTGTTCTGTGACTGCATCTCCCACAGTTTCACTGAGACCTGACTGCCTCCTCTACTGTTCATTTCTCACCCTTCTACCGTCAAAAATACTGTTCTTTACCTAGGAGCAGCAGTAAGATTTACTTTTACCTTCTCCATTTCAGTTATGCCTTCGTTTCTTTCACATTTCTCACTCCTCTTTTCAATACTCATGATCTCTAACCTATTTAGATCAGAAGCAATTCCATATATTTCAATATCCTTTCTGCATGTGTCCACATTTCCAATTCTGCTACATCTTTTCTGAGACAAAGGATCAGCGCTGCATACAGTAGTCAAGGTGCGGGCACAGCATGGTTTGTAAAAAAATAGTATCATAGAATCATAGAATGGTTAGAGTTGGAAGGGACCTTAAAGATTGTCTAGTTCCAACCCACCTGCCATGGGCAGGGACACCTCCCACTAGACCAGGTTGCTCAAAGCACCATCCAGCCTGGCCACTTCCAGGGATGGGGCATCCACAGCTTCCCTGGGAAACCTGTTCCAGTGTCGCACCACCCTCAGAGTGAAAAATTTCTTCCTAATATCTATTCTAAATCTACCCTCTCCCAGTTTTAAGCCATTACCCTTACTCCTATCACTACAAGCCCTTGTAAAAAGTCTGTCTCCAACTTTCTTGTAGGCCCCCTTCAGATACTGGAAGGCCACTGTAAGTTCTCACTGGAGCCTTCTCTTCTCCAGGCTGAACAACCCCAGCTTCATAGGAGAGGTGCTCCAGCCCTCTGATCATCTTCGTGGCCCTCCTCTGGACCTTCTCCAACAGGTCCATGTCCTTCTTCTGCTGAGGACTCTAGAGTTGGATGCAGTACTCCAGGTGGGATGTCACAAGAGTGGAGTAGAGTGGGAGAAGCACCTCCCTCGACCTGCTGGCTATGCTTCTTTGATGCAGCCCAGAATACGGTTGTCTTTCTGGGCTGTAAGCATGCTTTGACAGCTCATGTTGAGCAAAACAGAATCATAGAAGTGTAGAATCCTAGAATGGTTTAGGTTGGAAGGGACTTTAAAGATCACATAGTTCCAACGCCCCTGCAGGGGGCAGGGGCACCTTCCACTAGGCTATGTTACTCAAAGCCCCATCCAGCTTGGCCTTGAACACTTCCAGGGATGGGGCATCCACAGCTTCCCTGGGCAACTTGGTCTAGTGTCTCAGTACCCTGACAGTAAAGAATTTCTTCCTAGTATCTAATCTAAATCTATCCTCTTTCAGTTTAAAACCATTACCCTTCGTCCTATCACTGCACTCCCTGACAGGGAGTCCCTTCCCATCTTTCCTGTAGGCCCCCTTTAAGTACTGGAAGTTTGCTGTAAGATCTCCCTGAAGCCTTCTCTTCTCCAGGCTGAACAACCCCAGCTCTCTCAGCCTGTCTTCCTAGGAGAAGTGTTCCAGCCCTCTGATCATCTTGTGGCCTTCTTCTGGACCTGCTCCAACAGGGCCACGTCTTTCCTGTTCTGAGGGCTCCAAAGCTGGACACAGTACTCCAGGTGAGGTCTCACCAGAGCAGAGTAGAAGGGCAGAATCACCTCCCTCAACCTGCTGGCCACGCTTCTTTTGATGCAGCCCAGGATGCAGCTGGTTTTCTGGGCTGTGAGTGCACATTGCCAGCTCATGTAAAGCTTCTCATCAACCAACACCCCCAAGTCGTTCTCCTCAGGGCTGTTCTCAATCCATTCTCTGCCCAGCCTCTGTTTGTGTTTGGGACTGTCCTGACTCATGTGCAAGACTTTGCACTTGGCATTGCTGAACTTCATGAGGTTTGCATGGGCCAACCCCTCAAGCCTGTCCAGGTCCTTCTGGATGACAGCCCTTCGCTCCAGTGTGTCAACTATGACATGCAGCCTGGTGTTGCCGGCAAACTTGCTGAGGGTGCACTCAATCCTACTGTCCATGTCGCTGACAAAGATGTTAAACACCACTGACCCCTGAGGAACACCACTTGTCACTGGTCTCCAGTTGGACATCGAGCCATTGACTGCATTGACTGCATTGACTGCATTGACTGCAGCTCTTTGAATGCGACCATACATACACTCAATTCCTTATCCACCATGTGGTCTATCCATCAAATCTGTGTCTCTCCAACTTAGAGATGAGGATGTTGCGTAGGACAGTGTCAAATGCTGTGCACAAAAGGTAGATGATGTCAGTTACTCTGCCCTTATCCACCAACACTGTAACCCTGTTGTAGAAAGCCGCCAAATTTGTCAGACGTGATTTGCCCTTAGTGAAGCCTTGTTGGCTGTCACTGATCACCTCCTTATTTTCTATATGCCTTAGCAGAGTTTCTAGGAGGATCTTATCCATTTTCTTCCTGGGCACTGAGGCGAGACTGACTGACCTATATCTCCCTGGGTCTTCCTTTTTTCCCTTTTTAAAAATGGGGGTTATATTTTCCCTTTTCTAGTCAGTGGGAACTTCACCGTACTGCCACAACATCTCAAATATGATGGATCGTGTCTTAGCAAGTGCATTTGCCAGTTCTCTCAGGACCCATAGATGAATCTCATCGGTTCCCATGGGTTTGTGTACCTTTAGGTTCCTCAGATAGCCTCAATCCTGTTCTTCTACAGTGGGCAGTTCTTCATTCTCTCAGTCCCTGTCTTTGCCTTTTGTGACTTGGGTGGCATGGATAGAGCCCTTGCTGGTGAAGACTGGGGCAAAAAAGTATCTCCACCTTCTCCATGTCCTGGGTGACCAGGTCTCCCATTTCTTTCTGGAGAGGGTCCACATTTTCCCTAATCTTCCTCTTACCACTGACATACCTGTAGAAGCTTTTCTTTTTGCCCTTGACGTCCCTGGCCAGATTTCATTCTATCAGGGCTTTAGCTTTCCTAACCTGATTCCTGGCTCCTCAGGCAGTTTCTCTGTATTCCTCCCAGGCTACATGTCCTTGCTTCCACCCTCTGTAGGCTTCCTTTTTGCTTTTGAGTGTGTCCAGGCACTCCTTGTTCATCCATTAGGCCTTCTGGTGGTTTTGCCTGACTTCTTTGTTGGGATGCATTGCTCCTGAGCTTGGAGGAGGTGATCCTTGAATATTAACCAGCTTCCTTGGGCCCCTATTCTCTCCAGGGCTTTATCCCTGGTACTCTGCCAAGCAGATCCCTGAAGAGGCCAAAGTCTGCTCTCCTGAAGTCCAGGGTAGTCAGCTTACTGTGCACCGTCCCAAGGATCTTGAACTCTACCATTTCATCGTCATTGCAGCCAAGGCTGTCCTTGAGCTTCACATTCCTCACTGGCCCCTCCTTGTTCGTGAGAACAAGGTCCAGCATCGTACAAATACTGTATATACAAAACAGTATAATGATCTTTCTGCTTTGTTCAAATTTGTAAATATTCAGAATATTTGAGTTCTTTTTGACAGCTACAGAGGTAATGTTTCCAAAGAATTATTTATTATCTTTGATTAAAAAACCCAACACTTAACTCACGCACACAGTCTATCCAGTCTTAAATATGAGACATTTCACTTTTATTCCTCTGTCCCCAGTCTATTTCGTCGGCAATATTTTGCCCTAGTACAGCTTGGGAAATTAATAGGAAGTTTTTCATTAAAATTTGTGGAACTCGACTGTATAACCTTTCATAGGTTTTCTCCTACTGGATGATGTGAGTAGTAAGGTAATAAAATATGTGAACAAGGGTATTTGAAACAGGTCTTTACGACAAAGAGAAAAAATGCCACACACATTTATGACATTCTAAATTACTGCTTGGACAGAGCATTCATATGCAAATAAATACTCTCTGAGTAAATAGAATGAGACAGAGTAAATGGGAAAATCTGAGGGGTCAACAGTTAACCAATAGAATCATTTGAAAAGCATAAAATCATTATGCAATCACATACAATGAACAATAGAGGAATACTCTGGCTTAAAGACCTCCAGATCCATTAATCAGTATGGACAATTGTTGATCCTTTGAGCGTGAAATGGGATTTTATTTTGGCAGAACAACTTCAGATAAATTGGACACAGGAAATAAACAACTGTGTCTCTGCCGTACCATCTATTGCTACCTCCTTTTCAAACCTCTCACCTTTTTTGACTAAATAACACCAAAACAAATCAAGTGGGCTTCCTGACTCAGGGAATACTGAGCATAGAATGTTTCAACTTAAGATGTTTTATTAGTTGTAACTACTCCACATGTGGGTCTGACCATCTGACCTACAGATGTGACTTAAATAAACTTTTTCATCCCTGCCAGTACCTAATAATTGCAGAAACAATAGTATCCATTTTTCTTAGCTTTAGCAGTTGCAGAACCTTACCTTTCATTCCTTTCTGTCTTTTTTTTCCCTTATCTGACCTGCACTATTCTATCCACCATCAATACAAACCTGTCAATATAATTCAAGTTTGGGAAATTTATTTGTAAAACTGCTAATTGTTTGGTGTTTTCTGTCAATACTCTTGGTCCTGTAACAGCAGTGCATAGAGCAGGAGAACATTAATTGCCTAGAAAACAAAGGAGTTTTCCATGCAGACTTCTACTCTATGTTGCACACGGCAGGACCACAGCTGCTTTCTGCTGTCAGTAGTGTATGAGTTCTTCACAAAGCAACATCTTTTTAGCCGAGTAATCAACAACCTTAGCCTGGAGCAAAGTAGACGGAAATGGAGACTGAATTTTGGCTTTTTTTGTATTGACACAAGTGACTATTACTGATCATACTCCCTGGTTCAAGAAAGGAGGAGCATGGAAGAGGTGATAAAATTATTTCTTATTCCTTTGTTTCACACAGCTACCTTAACCACTAACAGAAAACACTTACTGACTTATTTCAACTCTGTACATTTGATAAATCAGAATGTCACACTTCAAGAACTGTATTATCTTCTTAATTAGAAGGAGATGAATCAGTTTGGGAAAATAAAACATAATTGCTCCCCAAAACACTGCAAAATTTGTTAGAATAATAAATGTTAGATGTAGAAAAAAAGACATAATTTATTTCTTTTTTAGGTGCCAGTATTCTGTCGCCTATGTTAATATGACATGGAAGCTAGGCATCCATTTTATTTTTTTCTCTGGATTTGAAGCTTTTCAGACAGCATTTGGCATTTTGGTTCTAAGCCTGCAATAGGCACTGTTCTTATGTATCATACAGAGTCCAGATTTAATCCTCTGAAATTCAATTACACAAACTCCTATACATGCATCTAAGAAACATAATTTTCCAAGTTATTGTTCTATATGCTTACTTCTAGCAAAGATGTACTACTGAGGCAAAAAAGACTGTATATTAAAATTATATTTAATAATAATAATATGAGAATTAAACATATTACATATGGTATATTATTAATCTATTAACTTATTTTAATAAAATTTTAAAAATTTGTTAATGTTTGTTAATGTAGTTCATTTAGAATATAATATTATCAACATATATGTTATAAAAACTGTTTTTTAAAGGTATGGTCATGCATTCTTGCAAATCCAGCTAATGATAGAGCTCCAGAACAAGAAAAAAATCAAAGTACCTACAGTACTGAAATCCTTTATTTGCATGGATGGTAGCAAAGCTCCTTGTTTTGAGGCAGTATTTACTTCAAGAGCAGTCTCAATAACTTTAGTGGATCATGTTAACTGTTTCCAGACATTCTGATGTCCTAAACATGTCACTTATTATTACTTACAGAAAGATTTCATGACATTTTCAAAAACGTAAAATTTGAAGTTAGAAAGAAAGTGCAAGCTAGAAAGATAAAGTTATGAAATATTTCTAAATAGCTAATAATAGAGTCCAATCTGTGATTGCTATAATTTAAAATTGTTCCAGTATGTTGAACAGGAAACTGGACTCTAGGTTCCGTTTTTCTTAATCCCATGCTGGTTCCCATTTCTATCTTTGACTTGTTTTCCCATTCTTTTCACCTACATCTGTCTGCATTCAGCTGCCTTGAAAATATAACAGGTACTTCTAGTTTAACAGGAAAGGAAATACTTAGAAAAAAACTTGTTTCTTCTTTTTGAGTCAAATTTTGATATTGCATGTTAGCAGAAATGCCCAGAAAACCCATAATACCTCTGCAGTGCTTCTAGTGCAGCTGACCTCTCTTGCTCTTTCTCTCAGTGGCAAATATTTTCCTTTTCCTCCTGTACCTACAGAAAAATAAATTTACTTTTTACAATGATTCTTCTTTGGAACATAAAATCATAATTTAGCTTTTTAACACTTTCTCTCATTGTTAGTACAAAGAAATAACTTGTTTCCTGTTTCCCTGCATTCAGTATTCATGAAATGTCAGTATTCTTGAAAATTTAGTGTTCTTGAATTTCATCAATACAGAAATAAAACATGAATTTAGATCAAATAGAATTACCTAAAATCTTATGAATTTACACTTCAACATAATGATCGAGTTTTTAAATAGTTGAGTTCATTCTTCTTTCTTTAAGAAACTACATGAATATCTCAGTGTTTTTCATTGTGTGCAACTTGCAATTGGCGTAAACCAAGCAAAATTGATTTAAAAAGAAAAAGCAATCCTGCTGTAACTCAGGTGAGATTAATTAAGTTGCATCAGAGCTTGAGCAGTGCACAATGTCCAGTAGAAGCTGTTACGTGACTGTGATTTTCTGATTAGTGATGAAGGGGTCCATCAAACACAAGTCTCTGGCAGAACTTCTGTGGAAGAGCCAGTCACAGTTTTCATGAAGTAGGGAGATGTAATACCCCCTCACCAACTCCATTGATTTCATAATATGATTCTTCAGGTAATCTTTAATCAAGTTTTAAGGATGTGTCTGCCATGTTTAGAAATATCAAGATAGAAAGACCAACATTTCCAATATCATCTTCTAAACTTGAATCAAACGTATTCATCTTAATGTGTCTAATCTGGACAGTATCCTCTCAAAAAACCGAAATGTTTACACTAGTTGGCTTCCTGCAGTAATGTCATTTTTTGAGAAAAAAATCAGTTATTTTTAAGGAAAAGAAGTCTTTCTTGGTACCTCAATTCATCGGTCATCATAATTTTCTGTTTCACAAAGTAGTATGTGACTGACTCACCTCTCACTTTTTAATATTTTGCAGTATTAGGAATAACTACATGGATAAGTCCAGAGAAGGGCAACAAAGCTGGTGATGGGTCTAGAGCACCAGTCTAATGAGGAGCAGCTGAGGGAACTGGGGTTGTTTAACCTGGAGAAAAGGAGGCTGAGGGGAGACCTTATCACTCTCTACAACTACCTGAAAGGAGGTTGTAGAGAGGTGGGAGTCGGTCTCTTCTCCCAAGTAACAGGCGATAGCAAAAGAGAAAAGGGCCTCACGTTGTGCCAGGGGAGGTTTAGATTGGATATTAGGAAAAATTTCTTCACCAAAAGGGTTGTCAAGCGTTGGAACAGGGTACCCAGGGAAGTGGTGGAATTTCCATCCCTTGAGGTATTTAAAAGAGGTGTTGAGGTGGTGCTTAGGGACATGGTTTAGTAGTGGTTTTTGGCAATATTCGGTTGACAGTTGGACTTGATGATCTTAAAGGTCCCTTCCAACCTAGACAATTCTATGAGTCTATGACAACTTGTGCAGTTTCTTGAGAAAATCAGGCTCTTCTACCTTAGCTGAAGAAGGTAATCTTGCTAATGCTAGTGGTGACTGGAGGCAACCTTTATACTCCCTTATTCCAAGTAAACAAATCTAGTATGTAGATGCTTGCGCTGGAATGCAGATATACCATTAACCTTAGCTATTAAATTAATCCTTCAGCTTTTGAAGACTGTTCCCATATTCTTCCCATATTCTACTGGACCTATTCCATTTACCTGATTTATAAATGAATGCGATGTTATGCTCTCAAGCATGACACTATACAATTGCTCTCCAATATATGCAATCATATTCCTCAATATCTCACTTGGCTGTAAGTAGTTTGAATATTTTCTACAGGATTGAGCTTTACACTATTATTTTCTCTTTAAAAATTTTGCATTATGGGCACGTTCTTGACTCATTGCATTTCAGAGTGTATCTTTCTGTATGATTTGTAAAATTTCCGGAGCTTTTGAAGTAATAGAGGGATTGAATGTGTGTTCTTGGCTAACTAACAAATCCAAAAGGATTATAATAATGTATAAATATCTTGAGGGTATAGACATCAAGGACAGTAAAAGATTGTTTAGCACAGTATAATTTTAAAAGGCTATCATTAGAAGTAATAGAATAAAATTAAGACAGATAACATGTTACACGAAGAAGGAAAACCTTCTTGACAAAGTTAACTACTAGTCTATGGAATTGTTTCCTAGAGAAAGTGATGGAATACTCTTTGCCTATGTCTTTTTAAATTAGACTTGAGAAAACATGCTCAAGTGAACAATAAGGAACAATCACACTCTGGCAGAGAGAAGGAGCAGATGACTTAATAGATCTTTTTCATCTTCTTTTTCAGTGACTTTCATTCTTCTTTTCCTCGAGCTGATAAACCAATACAGAAAGAAATGACCTTGAGGAAGGAGTTGTTCTTTGTGACTCAATGGAATGAAATAATTGCAGCTTTCTGAGCTGCAATTGCAATGAGGGCTTGGTGTGAAAATCAGGGACACAGTTTCCTTTTTGTCAGCTATGGTGAATAATTTTCTTGCCTGGATTGATGAGAGATGGTCAAGCCCAGAAAGTAACATCAGCCTGCATGTTTAGTGAATGCTGTGTCATAAGGAACAACAGGACATCTTGGCTCAAGTATCCATACTAACTGCCTCTACGTTTCCGGTGCAATATAAATAGTTGATTATAATACAGAGAACAATACATTTGAGACATGATTACAGATGAGATCCACTATTCACCCAAAGCCCTACCATAACTGTTATTGTATCAATATCTAAGCAGCCAAATAGGCATTTCAGAAGGTTTTTCATGAAGACAACTCCAACATTGGGACCTGCTGTTTGAAAACATACCAAACAGTGAATTTCAGTGTAAGGATCAACTGTTTTTTAGGAGCTGGAAAGGCAATGTGTGATGGTTCTGTTGCTTGCACAAAGGAGGAGGGTGTTAACAAGCTTGGACACCATTGTGGTTAATCCGGTTTTGCTTTTGGTAGTGGTTCATCTGCTTGGTCATCTTTCCATTTTATTGCATTTTTTAAGCTAAGCAAAGATACCGTACATGTGTTTTGGAAATGCTTTATACACACACTTTTATTTGGTGCACTAAGTGTAAATGCACTCCATTAAAGCAGAGTAAATAACAGGGCTGTTAATATTCATACAGTGTTTGCTGTCACTGTAAAGTGCTCTGAAAACGTAGTTTTAGGAGTAGTTAAATTAAATATCAAGTTGAATGAGGTTACCAGAACAGGTCATCAGCTGGGGTTTTGCTGTGAATTTTGACTGGTAGTTTTGAATACAGGGAATTTTCTGGGGGTATGTCTGCATTAATATAAGATATTAAAATAAGAACCGAGTGGCAGACCTGAGGACAAGTGGCACAGACTGGCTCATACTTCAATTTCTAAACTCTCTTCCCCTTCCCCATGCTCCAGACAAACTCAAGGGAGCATTATCCATGCTGCTTATTGCGAACAATCCATTACCCCTGCTGTTGAATGAATAGCGTGCCTGGTTATTGCCTGGGAGAATGTGGGCTGGCACTCCTCTGACTCATGCAAATGGGTGACTAAACTTGAAAAGGTCTGTATATGCCAGGGTTCAAGCCCATGGACTAATCAGTTTTGGTTTACTAGTGCAGATGCTGCCATACACGCATCTGGGACAGATTCATCTTGTAGAGTAGAGCTTTAAAAAAATATCATATGAATGATACTCCACAAGTACCTATTTTCCTTCATCTACTGTGAAAAGAGCCTAAAAAATTAGCTCAAATATCGATGCTACATTTTAGACATCTAAAAGTGGGATGGTATGGATTCCATCTTCATTCATCCAAAAGGAAGCTATTATGGAGAGAATATAGATGGTTTAAATTGAAAAGAACTTCTGTTCAGTGAGACTGCAAGCCTCCAGACCCATCATCCCAGCTAACCCCTGACATACATACAATATCAAGTCATCTGCCCACTATTTTTAAAAATTTTAAAATATATGCTCATTATTGATATCTGGGCAAGGTGGGGGAAAGGAAGAGGGAGAGGGAAGGGGAAGTGGGCAGGGAAGGGGAAGGGAAGGGGAAGGGAAGGGAAGGGGAAGGGAAGGGAAGGGAAGGGAAGGGAAGGGAAGGGAAGGGAAGGGAAGGGAAGGGAAGGGAAGGGAAGGGAAGGGAAGGGAAGGGAAGGGAAGGGAAGGGAAGGGAAGGGAAGGGAAGGGAAGGGAAGGGAAGGGAAGGGAAGGAAGGGAAGGGAAGGGAAGGGAAGGGAAGGGAAGGGAAGGGAAGGGAAGGGAAGGGAAGGGAAGGGAAGGGAAGGGAAGGGAAGGGAAGGGAAGGGAAGGGAAGGGGAAGGGAAGGGGAAGAGAAGGGAAGGGAAGGAGACAATATGCTTATTATCATAAATATGTAAGTGCAACTTATCCTTCTATTACATTTGTCAGAATGCCTGTTTTCAAAGTGAAAGCATTCATGGGTGATATTCACCTGATTAGTCATAGAATCATAGAATCATAGAATCATAGAATGGTTTAGGTTGGAAGGGACCTTGAAGATCATCGAGTTCCAACCCCCCCTGCCACAGGCAGGGACACCTCCCACTAGACCAGGTTGCCCAAGGCCACGTCCAGCCTGGCCTTGAACACCTCCAGGGACGGGGCTTCAACAACCTCTCTGGGCAACCTGTTCCAGTGCCTCACCACCCTTAAAGTGAAAAACTTCTTCCTAATGTTTAATCTAAACCTGCCCTTTTCCAGCTTAAAGCCGTTCCCCCTCGTTCTATCACTACATGCCCTAGTAAAAAGTCCTTCCCCAGCTCTCCTGTAGGCCCCCTTTAGGTACTGGAAGGCTGCAATAAGATCTCCCCGGAGCCTTCTCTTCTCCAGGCTGAAAAGCCCCAACTCTCTCAGCCTCTCCTCATAGGAGAGGTGCTCCAGCCCTCTGATCATCCTCGTGGCTCTCCTCTGGACGCGCTCCAGCAGGTCCATGTCCTTCTTATGTTGGGGACTCCACAGCTGGATGCAGGTGGGGTCTCACGAGAGCGGAGTAGAGGGGCAGAATCACCTCCCTTGACCTGCTGGCCACACTTCTTTTGATGCAGCCCAGGATACGGTTGGCCTTCTGGGCTGCGATCGCACACTGCTTGTTCATGTCGAGCTTCTCATCAATCATCACCCCCAGGTCCTTCTCCACAGGGCTGCTCTCCAGCCATTCTCCGCCGAGCCTGTATTTGTGCTTGGGATTGCCCCGACCCAGATGTAGGACCTTGCACTTGGCCTTGTTGAACTGCATGAGGTTGGCTTGGGCCCACCTCTCCAGCCTGTCCAGGTCCCTCTGGATGGCATCCCTCCCCTCCAGCGTGTCTGCCTCGCCAAACAGCTTGGTATCATCAGCAAACTTGCTGAGGGTGCACTCTACCCCACTGTCCATGTCGCTAACAAAGATGTTGAACAGTACGGGTCCCAGTACCGACCCCTGAGGAACGCCACTCATCACTGCTCTCCACTTGGACACCGAGCCGTTGACCGCAACCCTTTGAGTGCGACCATCCAGCCAGTTCTTTATCCACCGAGTGGTCCATTTATCGAATCCATGTCTCTTCAATTTAGAGACCAGGATATCGTGTGGGACAGTGTCAAACGCTTTGCACAAGTCCAGGTAGATGACATCAGCAGATCTTCCCTTGTCCACTGCCGCTGTAACCCCTTCGTAGAAGGCCACCAAATTTGTCAGGCATGACTTGCCCTTGGTGAAGCCATGTTGGCTCTCGCCAATCACCTCCTTGTTTTCTGTGTGCCTCAGCAGAGTTTCCAGGAGGATCTGCTCCATGATCTTGCCAGGCACAGAGGTGAGACTGACTGGCCTGTAGTTCCCCGGGTCTTCCTTGTTTCCCTTTTTGAAAATAGGGGTTATGTTTCCCCTTTTCCAGTTGGCAGGAACCTCGCCAGACTGCCACGACTTCTCAAATATGATGGCTAGTGGCTTCGCGACTTGATCTGCCAGTTCCCTCAGGACCCGCGGATGTATCTCATCAGGTCCCATGGACTTGTGCACCTTCAGGTTCCTCAGGTGGTCTCTCACTTTATCTTCATCTACAGTGGGCGGTGCTCCGTTTTCCCAATCCTCTCCTTTGCAATCTGCGTCTTGGGCAGTGCGGCTGCTGTCCTTGTCTGTGAAGACTGAGGCAAAAGAGTCATTGAGTACCTCAGCTCTGTCGCTGTCCCGGGTAACCAGTTCTTGCGTATCCTTCCGGAGAGGGCCTACATTTTCCCTAGTCTTTCTTTTCTCGCTGATATACCTATAGAAGGACATCTGTCTTGGACATCTGTTTAAGAAGTGCATTTAGAGGGTTACAAATTAAGTTTTTATTTTTCAAAAAACCCAAAACAGATTTCAGTGAAAAAAAGCCCTTTATTTTCTCAATGTTTCCGGACTATTCTTTTAAATAAATAATCCATTGTTTTAGATTGCTATTTTTCATTTGTCTGTCCCTGCCTTCTTTTTTCTCCCCCATTTGCCACTTCTCCACTTAATTTTTCCTAACATTTATTATGATGATGGTCATCATATGCACTGTTTCTAATGACAAAATAAACAATGATAAAGTAAAATGGAAGTGAAGGAAAAAGCTATGAATTAAAACTGAAATATTGTTTCAGAATTTTAGTGAAAATTTCCAGAATGAATAAATAAAAAAAGAACAATGCTTTGTAAATTAGCAATAATTCTTTCTAAATAATTATAAAACATCAAATTGCCAGTTTTATTTTCTGCTTGTTTCTTCAAACCACTCTTGGAGAAGAAGAAGGGCAACAAAATTAAGGATTAATAAAATACCAGCTGATCCTCTACCATCTGGTTAGAAGTATAATCTAAGATTGCAATCAGCAGCTCACTGTCCACTGTGCAGTTTATTTAAATATATGATTTAACTGTGCTTTTAGCTGTCATTCTAAATAAGGAATGTGGTGATGGTGTTTTCTTTTGGAGTTTGGTGACGAGAGTTCTCAAACATTAGGTTCAACATAAGCCTCTGCAAGTTTCACATTTCTGGCTGTGGAATTGTGACCTAAAAAGTGAGCTAAAGGACATTTGAGACTAGAATCATCTTAACTTTTATGTTATATTAATTGTGTAGTTATTGACTAAATCATAACTGTAGCCAGTTTCTCTTTGGACATCGCGCCACATCCTGATCTGGGATGTGGCCGGGGTCCGGGAGGACCCATAACGATTCCACATGTGAGATTAAGACACAAACGAGGTCAGGTGCCGTCTGCTAAAGCTTTATTGTTATCTCCCAGCCTTGATTACTGAAACGATCACTAGGGTAAAGGAGGAAGAAGAGGAAAGGCAGGAGAGAGAAGCAGTATTACGGAGCACAGCAAGAGTATAGTCACCACCACAGGCCCTTTTTGGTGTCCCGATGGTCCTCTTAGCAGCAGCGGTGTCCCATTGACTCACAATCCTCTGGTCACAACGATGGTGGGGGTCCCGGGGTCCCGATTGTGGAGGGACACGATACTGATTTATTGTTAAAGTCTACTCAATACTTGACCAATCAGTTGGCCATTGGTCATGTGTCGTAACAAGTATCTTGGAAGACGTTTGCTCCTGATGTACCCCTTGGTGGTCACATACACCACATCAGCGGACAACTTTAGCACATCTTGTAGGTTATTTTGGCAAGTTTCATTTGCCTGCTTAGTTTGGCATCTTTTGGGTGCCTTTGACCCCTTTTGCAAACAGGATATAGCTGGTCTGCTTGTGGTAAGCGAATTTTGAGACATCTTAATGGTCTCTTACACATGGCTACAAACATAATATAATAATTCAAAAGTATTTAGCAAATTCTTATAAGGTTTTAGCCAGTGCAACACAGATACCCATAAGTGACATATCTATCCATGTGGATGTACTTTTAAAGCTAGTCAGAATTGTTTCTGAACAGTGTCTCCCTGATGTGACTCTATTCCTTCTTTTTTTCTGTGCTAATTCTTTTACCATTACACTATCTCCTGCAAAACACGTGCTTGAACTCTTCAAAAGTAAGATTGCTTTAGTTCCCATCATCTTATCTGTACCACTCCTTCAGTTCAAATTAGTTTTTTCTGCATGCAGGTGGCCAGAATTGTGACCTATAATTTACTAAACATCCTAAAATTTACCTGACACACGCTAAGATCATAATTGTTTTTTCATAGTCTCATCAACCTGATTACTAGGAGGTATCATGTCTTTGACTGATATAGCTACTTTTCTCTTTTCCTTCTCTTGTTTTCTTTTGGTGATATATCAGCTTGATATCAAAAGCTGGCTTCCCTGTGAAAATGAAGTGTGGAGCAGGCTAACATGTAGTTGGTTCTTGCACGTATAAAACTGAGATTTGATGAAAGTAAATTCTAGGCTGAAAAAATTGGATGTGATCCATACATCACAGTTTAGACATAACCTGAAATACAAGGCCTTGATCCAATGACTCATCTTTTATAATTAAGTAGTCATTACAGCAAGTTGCCTAGGTAGGTGCTTATGAAATTTCCTGCTTTTCAGACCAGTAATTCTTTAGGTGTTTCTTAATGTTGCCTATATCCTTGTCATGTCATTGCAGGTAAAGCATTTAATGGAGAGAAGGAATGAAAATAGTTCAAATACTCATGGTAAAAGCAGAGTGTTCAATTTAGGTTTCTAAAGCTTGGAGGAGTGCTCTGTGTACTGATATTCTTGATAAGAGGTCATTGCCATAAATACCTCCTCTGGTGAGGTGGTTCTCTGAGAAAGCATGGCTGTAGCTACTACTGGATCCCTATTGCAAATACTCTGTTTTTTTTTGTCAAATATATTTTCTTTTTTTTTTTTTTTTTTTTTTTGCCTAGCAATGTAGCCTGGAGTATAAGAATTATCTCACCACATCTTGTAGCCCAATAAAACTTGTTTGTGCCAGGCTTCCAAAAACTCCAGAGAAGTGGCTGCTGTGCATTTCACCATGTACCACAGCTCTGCACTGAGTTAGCAGTAGAGGGTCTGTGTAGAAACAGAAATTACAAATCTAATGTGTACAGGATCCATGGAACTGACATGTACTCACAGATCTACTTATGCATGTGGTTTGCAGAGGGTGTGCATTCATCTTTCTGCCAAATTTTGTTAACAATTAATCAGTCATTAATGACATTAATGACAGTCAGTGCGATCAATAATAGATGGGAGTCCATATTTCCAAGTCTGATGCAGCCAAACCAGCTGGTAAAGAAGCTAGTGAGGCCCACCAAGTAAGTAAAAAGCAGAGAGGAACATGTACTAACTGAAGTTGTCCTAGTACAATGATAACAGAAAACACTGGATTACTCTTCACATTTAACATACCTGCTTTACTGGGAACTTAGAAACCTCCATACCCCTGCTTCCTGAAAGACTACATTCTTTTCATGCTGTTCTTGCAGTAACTGTGAATTAAATTCAGTATTCACATTACTTGCCTTATCTGAACTCTGGGAAGGAAACATCACATTGCCACAATAGGCCAGTTAGATGCTTTGATTTAATGGACATTTTATGCTAGAATGTTCTTTCATTGATAATGTACGTACCTATTTTTCAAACATAACAGAAAATCTGTTTGGAAAGTTTCTGCAAAGGTCTCATGTTAAGAAAGTGAACAAAGGAATAATGCAACTATTTACCAGTGGTAGACTTCTTCATGAGTTCTCTAAATAGCTGATGGGTTTCTTTCTCTTTTGAATGCAAAATATAAATTATCATATTTCATCATCATTTAATTGTCCCAGATTGTCCTACAATAGGAAGTTTTTTTCCTTTTTCCTTTTTTTTTTTAGTGAAACATAGCCACTGGAAAAAAATCATCCTGTTGGGTAGTACTTGTCCTCTGCTACAGGTTGTTTCAGTGGCCAATGTCTCTCAATATTGTCATGGTGCTGAACAGTTACTGTAATTGAACTTGAGAAGTAGGTTTTGCTTGAGGAAATAAATGGGCAGCAGGTTCTAGATTACTGATCTCATTTATGTTTTTTTACAAAAATATCATTCCTGATAAATGCTTGCAGTTGAGATTCTTTGAACAACAACAGTAACATAACTGCTGTCATAAGCTATTTATCAGAGGATTTTGCTCTTACATGCTCCTAGAACAGACTTTGTGTCCTAGTTTTCAGTAAATCTCAGATTTTCCCTTGAGAATTATAGCTATTGTTTCATTTTTTCTCCTCTAGAATCGTTTGCAAATCTTAAAGCCTTCCACAAAACCATGAATAATATAACCCTTGCTGTCTTTGACCTTGTGCTGTCATTTACCCTGGTTCTAAGTGATTTTAAAAATAAAATATTAGGACCCCTGTAACAATGTGATGTTATCTGATGTTTTAGTTTTTTATACCTCCTTAGTGTGCTCGTTGCATAATTATCAATGATCGAGCAAGGTACACAGCAGTAGGAGACAAGTCCCACTGTATTAAGGAGCTGTAAAACGTACTGTTCTAAGGAAGGTAAAGGCTGAACAACCGAGGTTGCCAGTGTGATAAGATATGGGCAAGCAGTGATACCACAGATCTGACTTCCTAAACCAGTAAGTAATCATACAGAAAATTTCAAGGAGGAAAGATTATAGATTAAAGAAGGAAAGAATTAGAAGCTGATGTCAGGAAGTCAATCTGTGCATGCAAGTACAATGCTGGTTGTAATTTTAACATCTCTGAAGAGCACCCTTTTAACAGCTTTAGTCTTCTCAAGGGTATATGAAACCTGATGACAGGGAGTACTTTAGAGATATCTGCAAAAATAAATAATAGTGTGATTCAGGAGCAAAACTAAGCCACTTTGAAATGGAGGGAAGAGGGGTTGTCAAAGTCCTAAGACCACAGGGGATGTTATACTGTCATTCAAAGAAACCTGTAGAGGCATGGAAGACATGACACCAAGAAATGAGTCTTTAAAAAACATCTCCCGTTGGGGGAGGGGAATGAGAAAGTGAAGCTTTTTATTTGCTGATGCACTGAAAGAAAGATAACAGGAACTGAATGGAATAACTCTTCATAGGGATAAAATCAAGCATATTCCAGCAGCTGATGAAAATGCCCGTTTACGAAGATACTTTATTTTAACCTTCTTTTTTCATTCCCATCTCTCTGTCATACCTTCTCAAAAATCCCCAACAAAACTCAAGCCCAAAACCAACCAAAAAAACAACAACAACAACAAAAAAAAAACAAACAGAAGAGGAAATAAATACTTTGTTAAAGATGATGATGCAAGTCTCTTCATGCACTTTGGGAGGTATTCACAAATCTTCAACTGGAAACTGGACCAGAAGAGGAACCAGTACTTGTGGTATCTCTGTAACTGAATAATTTATGACCCAGCCCTCTGTCCTGCAATTGCCTGATCTAGGGATCTATGTCCAGTCAAGACAGGTGACAGAAGAATGTGTAAGGACAGGTTTATGATCTCACAATGAGGAAACTGAGGAAAGGAGCTTCTAATAGCATGAACAATAGCATAGTACATTTTTACTCGAGCATACGTGAATAGGCTCACAAAAGGAAACTCAGTCCAGAACAGTCATCTGTGCAGAAGTAAAAAAAATACAAAAATCAGCATTAAAAGACACCTATCTCCATCTGTTTTCTAAACAATGAGAAAACAGTAGAGGAAACCAGAAAAACTGATAGAAAAAGCAAGACGAAGAAGAAGGAATTTTCCCCCCACAGTGTAGCTCACTGAGTGACCAGGACCTGTGCCCGAAGTTGCAGGCTCAATGTTAGTCTGCTGCCATCCACCAGAACAACATGGGGAAAAAAATAATCATTTAAGAAAATGACAGATCACTCAAAAAAAGAAGCCAAAGACCAGGCAACATATACACAAAAAAGGAGGTCTGAGTCTGATGATTGCCACATGAAATATTAATCAACAGTAGGTATTGCGGTGGGACCTAAGCCTTTTGAGGTACTAACAGATGCAAGATAGCAGAAAGACAACCAAAGACCCTGTAGACTAGGAGCTATCAAATAAGACATGGTTACAGGTGAGACAGAGTAAATGGCAACCTCCAACAGATTTGTATAATGGGGTTTATTTAAGAACTAAGGGGATTAGAGCTTTTACGCTACCCAATTATGTCTCACATTCGCTCTCCCTGACAGTGCACTTAGTAGGTCTCAACTTCCCTTCCTTGCATGGAGGTCCCTGCTGGTTTGGGAATACAGGGCACAAAGTCATGTTGGGTCATGCTGTGCCTCTGCTCACAATTCCCAGCCATCGGTGTTACTGGCCAAGATCTCTGAGCTTCCCCCTGTGTTTTTCTGCATGTATCTCCTCCAATTTCAAGACCTTTCCTCCAGCCAGGATCTTCACCTTTTTCTTTCCAACACCACTTCTTTGATGGAGCCTTTCTTTTATGCCCCAAGCCCTCAGTTTCCCCAATCTAAATAATCTATATGCAGAAGCACAACATATGATCATGTTCCTAATGGTTGGTTCTATCTAATGTTCTTTTATTAATTGGAGGATTCAGGATGTGCCACTTTTTTTTATTCCAAGTTTCATCAAAAATTATATGCAGCCTATACTGTTTGCCGCTAGGAAGTAGCAGGCTGCTTCTTAAGGGTTCAACTGTTCAGTTCCAGTCATTTACCCACACACATACACAATATTATCTGCTATCTGTTAGCATTTGCAATTTAAGCTATTTTTTCACCTACAAAGTACATCCAATCAGATTTAAGGTGATAAGTATCAGCCATAAGCTGATCTCATGCAGAAAAAAAATTAAATTTTACAATATATCCAGGATGAAGAACGTAGTACTCGAAAGAATACAGCCGTAGTAATGAAATAAGTCCTCTACTGTCAGACAAAGTACGTTGAAGTGCAGTACTGGGTTGGGAGCCAACACATACATTTCTTGTTTGGATAACCACCACATTTACAATGACAAAAACCAAACACGGTCTGCTGAAAAGATCATTTATCTAGTACCGACTACATATTAACAATGTCTACTACAAGCAAGCTGGCAAATACTCACTAAAGTGACCTAAGAATTACTTCAAAAAAGGTGGTTGTTACCTGAACGTGGAATCTGGAAGAACAGAAATATTTGAAGGAGTCATACTGTCTAATATTCTAGCCTTCTGTAAATACATATTAATTTCTTTCTAAGATAGGGCTTTTTTTGGTCTGTTAATACTTTGCGTGATATGTGAAGCAATAAGAACTTGAAGTTGTTTATGATGACATTTTAAATTCTCCCTAACTTGATGGTGAGATTTAAATAAGATGTATATGATATATTAAAATTTTGTCAAGGGTACACAGATCATATAGATAGATATTTTATTTTCTTCTGCATTTGAATAAAACAAATTAAATTAAAAGAGACAGGCTTTTCTATTTTTGAAATTTCTGGAGATCTGACATAATGCTTGCTGAATTCAGTTTTGCCCTGGAAAGGGATAGAACAGTCACACTATACTACGTGTGTACACATTTATATATACTCATAATTTCATCTCATCAGAATATAATCCCACTTATGTTTTGCATTTTTATCCTTGCTTCTACAGCCCAAAGACCAAACATTTTATACCAAGAAAATTTGCCAATATAGACAGGAAAGCTGTTTGTGTGAGAGAGGGAAAGAAAGAGAAGAAGACAGAGAGTGAGCTGTCTTCAATAAAGTGTTTTTAACCAATTTCACTGACAGAATGGTATATGGCTATTAGAGGTCTTCATGTGAGCTTTTATCTCTGTGCCCCATGCCTCAAGGAGTGATAGCAGCGTAGCAGCTCTCATTAGTTTTGAAAATAGATTTTGTTTTATCCCCTCAGTAACCTCACTGAGTGCCTGCTCCTGGCTTATTTCAGGTTTTATATCTTTTTTTTCTGTTGTACATGACCCTCTCTATTCATTTCTTGTGTTTGCCAGGGTTTCAATTGTACTAAACCTTATGTAGTTGTCTAATATTACACTAATGGGAAAGGTGCTGCCAAGGTACAACAGTAGAAGAGCCAAACATTTTTTTTTTCTTCTTTTTTTTTTAACAATGTACACAAATTTTGAGAATGTTGAAAAGCATCAGGCAGAGGCACAAGGCAGATCTCAGACACTTGCTGATGGGGAAGTTAGTTTATTTCACACAGGAAATTAAAGGAAACCAATTAACCTGATATGAAGACAGACAAGATAAGGGTAATAGTAAACCCTGGAGTCTTATTAAGAACACTGGAGAATTTTGTGTATGCTTTTAACATACTGCATTTTGAAAAGGGATAACGTGATTATAGAAATTTTAGTCTGTCTTCGGGTGTACAGATGGATACACACAAATAAGACATTATTAAAAATGCAAATAAAATAATGCCAGGATTTTTAGATTTAATGTTTAAAAGGGGGTGGAAAAAGTTTGCAGAGGATGACACAAAACTTGTTTAAACTTCCTCTGTACAAAATTCTTCAAACTTACTTTGTAAAGGATGATGTCACACACAATTCTGCTGAGTTCCCTCATACTCTCAGTTAAACACATGATGTATTTTTCTATGGACGGGTGACCTCTCGTTCCAGTTCAGACACTAGGTCTTTCAATCTCCCTTAACTCCTAAGTCACTTCCATGAGTTTTTGTTATTCAGACCAGAAAGAATTATAGTTATAAACATCTGAATCATGAAATAAGAATGGGTCTGAATGATAGTCTAAGCCTGTAATGAAAGCAGACCCACATTTTTATTTTGGCAGAAGGTCAGAAGAAGAAGAATATCTGTTTCTCAAACAGATGTCTAACATTTCTCCCAATTTATCTTAGGTTTGTTATTCATTCAGATGGCTTCTGCTACCTTCTTCATGCTTAGGTGGTTAATCAACCCATGATTATAATTTTTGTAGTTTCAGTTTGAATGAAACCATTTTCAAATGTCTTCCATATTTGCTGGATAACTTCAGGGAGGAAGAAGGCAGGCAGGCAGGCAGGCAGACAGAGTCACTGGCCTCCGGCTAGACTTTGTGCCATTGATCACCATCCTCTAAGTGTGGCTGTTAAGATAGCTTTCAGCCCACTATACTGTTTGCTCACCCAGCCTGTACTTCATCATTTTATCCATGAGGGTCTTATGGGAGACAGTGTCAAAAGCCTTACTGAGATCCAGGTAGATAATATCCACGGCTCTGCCCTCATCTTCCAGGCCAGTCATTTCATTCTGGAAGTTTATCAAGTTGGTCAAGCACGGCTTGCCCTTCATGAATCCATAATGACTTTCTTGTCCTTCATGTGTCTGGAAAAGTTTCCCAGGATTAGTTGCTTTATCACCTTCCCAGGGACTGAGGTGAGACTGACTGGCCTGTAGTTCCCTGTAGACTTCTTCTTGCCCTTCCTGATGATAGGAGTGCCATTTGCTTTCCTCCAGTTCTGAGACATCTCTCCCAGTCACCATAATCATTCAAAGATTATTGAGAGTGGCCTCGAAGTTATATCAGCCAGATCCCTCAGAACTTGTGGGGGCATTCTATCAGGGTCCATGGACTTATGTAAATTCAGTTTGCTTAAGTATTCCCCGACCTGGTCCTCTTTCACCATGAGTTTTTCTTGCTCCAGACTTTACCCATGGCTTCTGGGACCTAGGATTCCTGAAGGCTGGGCTTGCTAGTAAACAGTGAGCCAAAGAAGGGATCAGTACCTCAGACTTCTCCATGTCCTATGTCACCAGGATCCCTGCCCCATTCAGCAGTGGGCCCACATTTTCCCTAATCTTCCTTTTGTCCCTTATGCGCTTACAGAATACCTTCTTGTCTTTTGCTTCTCTGGACAGATTCAATTCCAGTTGGGCTTTGGCTTTCCAAACCTCACGCCTGCGTGTTCAGACAGAGTCTCTGTATTCTTTCCAGGATACTTGTCCCTGCTTCTACCTTTTGTATACTTCATTTTTGTGTTTGAGTTTGGCCAGGACCCCCTTGTTCATCCATGAAGGCATCCTGTCATTTTTGCCTGACTTACTACTTGGTGAGATGGACTGCTCTTGAGATTGGAGGTGATCCTTGAATATTAACCAGATTTCTTGGGTTCTTCTTCCCACTAGGGTGTTTTTCCATAAGACTCTTCCAAGTAGAGTTTTCAAGTGGCCAAAATGTGCTGTCCTGAAGTCCAGTGCTGTGGTCCTGCTTTTGCCCTGCTCCCTCATCTTAGGATGCTGAACTCCTGACTCTCACGGTCACTGCAGCCTAGACTGCCTTCAACCTTCTCATTGCCAATGAGTTCCTCCTTGTCTGTGAGTATGAGTATGTTGTGGGTTAACCCTGGTAGACAGTTCAGCACCACAGAGCCACTCACTCCCTCTAGTGGGATAAGGGAGAGAATTGGAAGGGTGAAATTGAGAAAACTCATGTGTTGAAATAAAGACAGTTTATTATGTAAAGTAAAGCTGTGTACGCAAACAAGGCAAAATAAGGCATTCATTTACTACTTACCATTGGCAGGCAGATGTTTAGCCATTTCCAGGAAAGCGGGGCTTCATTGCTCTTAACAGTTACCTGGAAAGACAAATGCCACAACGCTGAACTTCCCCCCTTCCTCCTTCTTTTTGCCAGTTTTACTGCTGAACACAACACCATGTTATGGAATGTCCCTTTGGCCACTGGCAGGGAAGGTTGAGAAACAGAGAAGGCCTTGATGGTGTGTTATTCAGCAATAACTAAACCATTGGTGTGTTATCAACACTGTTTTGGTCACACATCCAAAACATAGCACGATATAAGCTACTGCGAAGAAAACTAACTATCTCAGCCCAAATCAGCACAGAATATCAACATATACCTATGCTTATTTTGTGCTTATTCATCCCTTGGTGTAGTGGACTTGTATTGTACATTATATACACTACGCATAAGGAAACACACTAGTGTTTCTAGCTACAGTGAACAACATGTAAGTGAAGTCTCTCTGCAGTCTCTACACAGCAGAGCCTGAATTCTAACTGATGTCTTTGGGTGCTGGATTAATACAAAGTAAAACAGTAATATGGTCTCCTATTTTTTACCTTCTGTCCAATAAACATGAATACTCCAGAACAGAGATTTATTTTGAAGAAGTGTTTTAAATGTTTTTGTTAACCGCATTGCCAATTTTTTGGGCATTACTGTGAAGCTGAGTATCAAAGCAGCAATACTCCATATGAAACATATTGGCAAAGAATATGGGTTGCTGACAACAGTTATCATTTACAATGAGTCACTGTTTCAAAAGCAAGCTTGAAACATTTCCATCAACTTTTTAATTAAAATATGGCACTGTTGCTTCCAAGCAAATGGCACAACAAAAAAAAAGAAGAGAATGAGGGGGGAAAAGGAGGCTGGAAAAAAGCAATCAGCAAAAACGCAAGCCTACATTTTACTTCACTGGCTTAATGAGAATTATTTTCACTGAAAATGGTCATATGCCAATCTATTGATGAGATGCACATTTCCCAAAAGGTTTTCTACAGTTGTAAACAACAATGCCAAGTTCAGCAATGCTATGTTGCATGCAAACATGGAGTGAAAAATTCAACCTTTAGGAAAAAAACCCCACCAAATAAATAGTACAAGAGAAGAAATCTGTTGCAAATGAGGGAAGTGGAATTTTGGAACTGAAAGCTACAGCTTTGAATCAAATAGCGTCTAGATTATGTAATGTCAACAGTGGAAATGGACAAATTTATAGAAGTAACAGAGACATCTTCTGAAACTAATGGAACACGTGAACTGCATCCAAAATAGGACATAATTGTGTTATATTTAATGATTTTTTTTTAAAGTTGATTATGATGGCAATCATAGCAGCGTATAAGGTGACAGCAAAATATTTTACATATATAAAGACAAATAAACTAAAAAAATATACTATGCTGAATGTATACTTCTTCAAACACTTTGGTGAACTTATGAGAGTCCTATAATTCTTACAATCAGTAAGGCCAAATGGGAATATGCATGATTTGCACTATTAAAAATGTAGCCAATTATTTTTAAGGTGCTTGAAAATGTGCTTTAGGATCTAGATTCTCATGTATGAAATGCATATATTCTAAATACATATGCATTATCTCTTCCTCACGCCTTCACAATCTGCCCATGGCTAATCTCTTATAAGAATCAAGGAAACAGTCAGTCTACTAGAGAGTATAAAAACAGAAACTTATACATAGATCTGCCTAAAAATGTGAATTTTGCCATTTTTGCAGTCCCAATATTACAATATTTGTTTGATTTTTTTGTCTAGAATGAAATGCCTTTTGGAATGTTAAAAGCTTTTTGAAAATAAAAAACGTAAAAGCATACATGAAACAAGAGTTTGACATTTTCAATGGAAATGAAATGTTTTGACTGCTGAATTTAAACTCTTTACATTTGTTAAGTGAAAAAGAAAGCTATCATGTTTTAAGCTACAGAGCAACTCCTAACCAGTGAAGAAACTTATCTTACAATCATTTGCTCCATAGCTGTTGATAACAGTATTTCTTGGGATTTCTTTGAAAGTATCAACCGCTATTGATTAGAAGATTAGATTAGTTATTTCTAATTGATTCCATGTATCACTCTGGTATATCAGTACTTTCCAATGTTTTTGTTTGTATGCTTTTCTCCTTTTTACACCTGAAGTAATCCAGTACCTGGAAGTTCGATTTTTAGGTGACTATAATCTGACTGATACAGTGAACCCTTCCAGCACTGAGCAGACCACAATATACTTTACAAGTGAGGTTATACTGAATATTGGCATTGTTTTCAGAAGCAGGGCTATGTACTTTCTTTCTGCATCCTCATGAGAGTTTACTCACTATTTCAACTCAGTTACTTCTGCTAGCAATATGGCATGGCAGCAATGCATAACAGAGCGTTCGGTGATGGTGGAGGTAATGAAAAAATTATTTAAATACGGGAAATTACTAGGCTGATGGTTGTTAATGCAGAGCCAGCTGTGAATATTTAGATGAGGTTTTTTAAATTGAATTTACACAAATGAATGCATGGAAATGTACCTTTTTTTCTCAAAAAATCTTTAAGCATATGCACGTAAAAGTACATCTCCATCAATAGTGACAGACAGAAAACAGCTAATAGCTCAGTGACTAGAGCACTCACATACAAAGAACAACAATAAGATTCAAATCCTTGAAGTGACTCCTACAGAGCAGCAATTTAAAAGTTTAATCTGCTTGTTCCTAGGTGAGTGACCTAACTGCAACACTCTTCATTACCCTAGGAGCTTCTGTTCTGCCCAAATTTGTTCTGTCTACTTTTGTTTTTAAAATCCAGCCTGGTCCGAAATATGTTTCTATACGAAAGCTTCACTGAAACTAGGAGATTTTTTAAAAAAGTAGGATGTTTTGATTTGGTCTGGTTTCCCCACTGTGTTGGTATTTTGTGATGAGAAGCATTACACTGAAAAATTCCCCATTTCTATAAAGCAAGCTGTCAACAGCAATCTAAAAAGCTATTCAAACTTCTGCTTACAAAACATAAACAAGTAAAGTCTAAATCTAAATCTTCTTCCTGCGGATAATCTCAGAAAAAGTGGGAAAGAGCCAATTCCTATAACTTCTGGCACTGTTTTTACATCCTATTGATCTTCTGTCTCCATCATAGCAAGGAAATGATTGGGACACATTGGTTAATGATTAGTTTGATATTATGAGTAGCAAGAGAATATCTTTGCTTATGCATTCTTATTTTCCCTCAAAAATCCACATAATCAAAATCAATATAATGGGTTATGCATTCAATGATAGGATGTGTCAGTTAGAGGAAGAGTTACTTCCCATTAGAGTAACTTATTTCCCTTCTGAGCTAACCTAAGCATCACCTAGACTGGCATTATTAAGGTAACAACAGTCCACTTTTAGTCTTCTCTTCAGAGAACAGCCATTATTAGTTTTTCCTTCCTACCAGTAGAAATTGCAACCTGGGTGGAAATAATTTGGCTGGAATTCAGTCTGCAGATATAAAGAGTATGAACATACATGCATAAACCTATTACTGTACTTGGTGTTAATGCTTTAGAACTTGTGATAGTATGATAACATCACACCATATTTTCCCTAGTGAGGGTGTTCTTGCCAAATAGCAGCACAAGAAATGCTGTGATAAAAATGGAATATAGCGCTAACAAGAGTACTACGGACCTGTAAGACTGCATATTTCTGCTCTTAGAAGCTCCTTGAAGTGCTAGTGACCTGGTGCATCTTGGCTGTTACCCTAGGCTAGTGCCCAGAAACTTAATCGTAGGTCTGTCTGTCTTTCAGTCTGTGTGCCAGTTCCTCTGTCCTCCTAACAGCTTTTGAACCACCTGACCACTTTTTGTCCTGCTTTAAAGACAGGTAGAGTCTAAAAGTACGTATGCTTTAAATGTTATGGAAATGTGAGGAGGGGCCAGGGAGTTGCTCACAACTGAACCCACCAAGGGAAAAGTAGTCAGAATTCAGCCATCAAATATGCAGTTGACCAGTTAGCATATACCTCAGACTAGAAATAGTCTAGTAGACTGACAGGGGGAAGATAATATGCAGAGTTAGAGTTACTCTGGTGATAGGATCAAGAAAGAAAGAATCGATACCTGAAAGTAAGTTTCACTAGTTTCATCCCACTAAGGCCACAATTTGTTTCTGTGTGTGGTGCAGCTGCCTTAGGGATTGCAGTTGTTCCTGTTAGATGTGCACTGCACACTGGCTGTTTTTAACCTTAACCACTGTATGAGACACTGCTTTATGTGAAGCCTTCAAGAGTACTCAAATCAATGTATGCTATAACTATCAAAATTTAACTACTTGGAGAAAGGGCAGGTCATGTTGTAACAATACTCACATTGTGCAATATCTGACAGCAGGTTGTATAGTTTCATTGATAAATAGTAGCCATTTATACTTCTCGGTCTCTGAGTGAAGTAAACAAAGCTATATTCCGTTTGTCTTGCCTAGTCCTTCTCTGTAGCCAAACCACAAATTTGGAATTAACTTTGAACTTATTGACATAAAAGTTTAACTAGGAATGGAGAATTCTTGATATTAAACTGTCAATATTCCAGAAAAAAAGATAAAAAATCAGTTTTGATAGCTTTAAAGTTAATTAGTCTGCAAAATGCATCTATTGCTTGATGGTTTTTTGGTCTATGATCTACAACATGCACAAGCAATAAATCTACCTTCCAGACAACATTAATTCATCCTCACTAAAAAAAGTAGAATGATCTGCTGGCAATCACTAAAGTTTACTAAGGTTTTTTAGAAAAGCTATCAGATGAAAATGTGTAGTGTGTTAAAATGCATTCTAATGAGTAATAATAAGCCCTTATATAGTAGTCATGACATTTCAGTTATTATGTAATGCATTAATTACATAGGCAAATGTAGTGACATGTTAGGGTGTCAATGCTAACATAACCCAAAATTCTTCTGTCTAAAACCCTGAAATAAAATTTGTTTTCCTTCTCTTCATTTAAACAGGATATATTAATGCAACAGTGTCTGACCAGCAGATTTTTATAAAATAAACAAATGGCATGAACTGGCTTTAAAAAGAAATAGTTTTGTTCTGACATTAAATGTTAGAGCTTAGGGTTTTCTTGTTTTGTTTTCTTTTTTATTTGAACAGGCTCTCTTTGTATATATACATCCTTTTCTGTTTTGTATGTATACAAGCTTTTAGCACACTCATATGTGTACAACATTTGCATGTACACATAAAAAGCAGAACAGAAGGAAAAATTATGTTATCTAGTATGACTCATCATGAAAATGCATTACAGAAAATAGTAAGATATATCTTAAAATGAGAGTATGATAAACTGCAGACTGAGATTCTACTGAAGGTAATAACGTTTCCATTTTGTAACTTTTAGATCTTAAAGGGATTGTCTGGAAGGGAGATCCATAAGTGTGGTGTACCTCAGTGAGCTAGACATGCTTCCTGGCTCAGTCTTGGGAAGAAACTTGGCTAGCTCAACCCCTTCTTTATCCCTTGGGTAATTCAGACTAGAGAGGATCTCACAATGTCATCAAGTTCAATATCTTCTCCAAAGAAGGACTAGGAGGACAGGGTAGGATCCTCAGGGCTTCTTCCAGATTTGGTTTGAAAGTCAAGGATGGATAAAACCCACACCACTTAAATGAGTTCTCTTCTCTTTGGTTCTATCTGAAGGAATTCAAATCATTTTTTCTTCCTTCAGCTATCTAGTCTTGATTAATTAGGCACCTGTGCTGTACAAATTTTGACTCAGATGGAACACAGCAGAGATGTTAATTTGTTTCTGATAGGCATTTTTTTACCCTTTAACTTTTTTTTTTAATTTTAATATTTTTTTTCTCCCAGTTGGACCTAGGGGAAGACCCAGATCTTATATCTCATTGCAGGAAATTGAAACTGGTCCCAGAGGGGACTGAGGCTCCTGGAGTCTGCTCACATCTCTTTTTGTCAAATTATACCTCCTTCAAAAACTTAACCTCTTCTTCACATCATTTCACTGACTGTCTATTGTTTATTTTATCTTGCATAAGTAATTTGTGTTCACTTTTGAGATCTTTTTGTTCCAGCCCTATGCTGCCTATCATCTGTCTCTTACTGTTGAGAATCTGGCCTCTCTTCCATTGTGACTTTTCTCCACTGGCCAAATGCTGTTTTCTTTCTGAACAAAAGTCTTTGTACTTCATTTCTTGCTACCTCTTGATGCGTAGGAAGTGTTCCCACAATGCCACTTCATTATCCACCTCCAAAGCATTACTTAAAATTCTCCTTTTCCATGATGCCTACAAAAAATGTGACTGTGGTTAGACCACTGATGTGCTTAGATGCCAGACTGAGTGCAGACTCATTTTCTTGAAGTTTTGTACTACTGTTTGAAGTGTTGCAGATCGCCAGTAAAAATATTTAACATCATCAAGCCTTTATATCAAGATGTAGTTTGTACAGTCTAAGTAAAAGAAGGCTTAAGTTGTTAATTTAAACTGCATAACCATTCTTTTGCTGTGTTGTCCTTTTCAAACAAGGTTGAATTCCTTCAATTCTCCAGTTTGTCATTTCCATTGACTTAATGATGAGAAAAAGCACAGATATAGCCCAGATATTTCATGGCTTTACAGCACATGGGAGGATGTAGGTTTATTGTTGATGGGATCCTTTCAAATGGTAGTTCAACCAGAATGAAAACAGAGATCCAAAGGTTGTTCATTGTTCCAAAAAAGATGATTTTAGTAAATTATTTTGAAACAAACAAACAAGGATGCCTGCAATTCTCCATTCAGGTATTATGTAAGCAACATGGAAGACCAAAAGGTGAATCAGTCTGTAATGGGAAAAGTCGGAATGAAATAACATCACAAATTAGTTTGCTGACAGCTTCACACACCAATTTCAAAAGGTTTTGGGCTTAAAGAACAAAACATAAATCTTCAAACTCTGACATTTCCACTTTAACCTATGGTTGTGATCATTAAAAACATGATGGATATCTAAACACCTACAGAAGCAAACAGAAAAGCAAAGTTCTAGAGGTTAAATTCAGTGCCATTATAGGAAACCCATTACAACCATCCAGGTTTGCCACAGAGTTTCAGATCTTCATGAAAAGTTTCCAGTAAAGGAGGAAGAGAATTCAGATGAACATGTTGTGATATCATGTCCAGCAATGTCCTGTTGAGAAGACAGTCAATCTTTGACAAGGTACAATTATTGCAGGAAGTATCAAATACAGCTTATAAGTCTGAATTTCATGTATATATGAAAATAAAGATTTTGGCAGTATGAATGAACGTGATCATGGGAATGTAGACTGAAAAGTCAGAGAGACATAGTAACAGCGCTTTAGATTGAAAACATCAGGGAGCTGACAAATGGGATAAATTTCATGTTAATTTTGAGCTGAAAAGGAAAACAGACTTGCCATCCTCTAAACTCTTGGCAGCTTAGTATTATACAAGGCGCTTTGAGTGACCACTGAGCCTGCAGTATTGAACCGACCAGATACAGGATTTCCTTCTGTATTCCGTACTCCTTACTGCAATCCACCAAACACATTAATTGGTAGCATTTGGAAGTGCTTAGTGACCTTTTGCAACAGCCTTCCACTCTCTTGAACACTGAAATCAGGCTGTTTATACCCTTTGAGAATAAGGCTCTGACTCTCACACGCTTCATGGCCCCAGGGAACAGCAACAGCAGAGGCGCCCACAGAAAAAGCAGCAGAGGAAATGCAGGCAGAAACTTTGTCACAACAGAAACATCACATTCAAAAGAAGCAGTACACCCTTTGCACTAATGGCAAGCCTAAACTTTTATTGACGAAGTAGTTTTTTCTCCTTTAACTCTTTCCTGAAGCATGTGCACTCTGCATATATCAACAAGATTTGTTACATGTACAGGATGTGAGCCGAGTTACTAAATTGGATTTTCATTAGGCAATTGTAAGCTTAATCTCTGGATTTGATTCAAACCACCCAAAACCTGTGGTGTGCATCCTTTGCCCAATATCTTTTCATGATTTAGAAACAAATAGTTACATTGTCCTTCATTAAAGTGAATATTAAAATTGATTGATTATGAGCTTTCTTTTTTCTGAGATGAGATCAAGCAAAAGGCTAAAATCAATTTTTTAATCTCTTTTTTTCTTTTTTAATATTTTGACTGGCTATTGTCAGTTAAAACACATTTTAAAGATAACAAGACAGTTTTTTTGTTGTTCTTATTTTTTTTATTATTATTCAGTGTAGTCCTTGCTAAATGTTTTCTTCTTAATTTGTAGTTGCTAAGCAGAAATACTATTTGCATTTTTTGCTTGCCTTGGTAAGAACTCTGTCAGTGAACTTCCACTGTAAGTTCCTTTTGTGAGAACTGCAGGAACTTTCAGGAACTCTCTTATGAAAGATTTGTTTTGCCAACCACTGGGGTAACTGAGTGTAGCTTTCTGCTCCAAATTTAAAAAGCAATAGGAGAGATGAGAACAAAAGATGCCTAGAAAGAATTGGTCAGGAAACTAATGGACATTTTCTGGGCAGATGAAATTACCCTACCTGCTCTCCCACCCATGAATCTTTGCATTGAACCAACTATCACATGGATAATGGATTTCAAGATTTCTGTCTTGAATCCCAAGATTAAAAAAAAACCCACACCAACAAAAAACTCCCCAAAAATCAAAAAAACCAAACCAGCAACTGAAATTGACATTATATTTTTCAATTAGTATTTGTATTCTGCTGTGACAATATATATAAGTAAAGGTCTCAGTCTATAACCAAAAACAAAGCAGATATTATTGACTCAGTGAAATGAGTTTATTTTTCAAATATATATCCTTATTAATAGAATAATATAGATCTGAAGTAGAAAGTTCTGCCAGTACAGAGCATCTTTGTAACCTCACATGGGATGATGACAGAAAATGACTAAAACTGCTTGTACGTCAGAAGATCAGAAGACTTGTTAGTATGTGAGGTGACTTCCAGCTCGGTAGATTAACGGTAATTGGTTCTTACTGAACGGAAAATGAGGAAGCTTGTAACATACTCAGTGAAGCTGATCATTGCAGATGGGGGATGAGGTTTGTTTTTGTGAGTGTGTGTTTTAATGTTGCTTGAACTGAATAGTTGAGTGTGATAAAACTTTATGCATGACCTCTGTGACTTAGAAATGCTGCAGGCGAAATAATTCCTCAGAGATAGAGAACTAAAAGCATTTGCGATTCTAAGAACGGACATACACAGTAGTGCTCTTTTTACCAAAATATCTTCAGGCTATTTGAAATAATAAACTGTGTGGAAATGTGGTAATGAAGAGGAATATTATTTAAGCAGACTGTGAATGAACACTCTAGGAGAACACAAAAGAAAATGAAAGACTTAAGGCAGTTGCTTGCGGTAGCAGGGCTGGATAGCTAACAGTGGAATGCCCAAGTCCTGTGGTTTTTATGCCTGAGATTATCTTCAGTTAGTCATTTTGCTGGTCAGTTCTCAATTATAACACCTTGCAAAATGTGTATAAGAATTAGACAGATGAGTTAGTAACGCAGTAAAGTTTCCAAAAAAAAAAGTTTATTCTGAGAATTGTCCTCAGGCTTTCACCCTGCAGTTACAATAACTATGACTACTGAGCTGTGAAACATAAACAAAACTGTATGATTCCTTCCATACAGGATGGAACAATGAGACCAACGATACTGGAAGAATGTAACAGCAAAAACTGTGAATATAACTAGAAATTTAGCAATGCTGGGCCAGCACTGATTACAACATAAACAGAGGTAGCAAAACTAGTTAAATACAGTCCCAGACACATTAAAGGCAGGAAAGCTAAACACTGTTAGTACACAACTGCTATTTTCAAGTCTTTTTCAAGTTATTTACATCTTCAAAAATCGCTACCATACCATGTCTCTGAAATACAAGATAAATGTTACCTGGTATTTGTAAAAGCAAACACCCTCATACTGACTTTATATGCCCTCTATATTCTTCTGACCAATGACCTGTTTTGTGGTTATTTATCCTTGCATCATTTCTATGCCGTTTCCTAAGGTTATGAGTCAAATAGTTTTCATATAATGAAACTAGGGTCTAGGTTATAATACTTGACAAATTTCACAGCAGATAGATAGAAAAAAAAAAGATTTTTACATTCGAATTTCAGTTTCTATGTGGCATGAAAAGAAACTATGACAATAAGAGAATAGGCAGTCATTTCTTTCCACCGGCTACTCAAGTCCTGTGTGATCCAAACAGCCTATCTCTTGCTCCCCAAGAGCTGCTCCTGTTGTCACTGTCAGCAGTTGTGAAATGATGGCTATTTTTGTGAGGATGCAACCCCATATGGAGGCCGAGCAGATACACTCAGCCTCTCTTTTCAGGCCTTGCAACCTCAGAAACAGAAACTGCCATTTCTGTCCCTTTCTCTGTCTTTTTCACTTCTGCTCCATTAGAGAAGATCCTACTCTTCCTTTCTACATCTGGCCTCCTTGTGTCAGTCCAGAAAGTGAAGTTATGGTGAATAAAGGGCTACTTCAAAGAGAGTGGGTCTTGGAAAGAAAACTCTGTCTAAGTCAAAATCCTGTTCCCAAAAGAAACTAGGGAAGTGGAACGGGTAATGGTAAAGCAGGCTGGGAAGAATGTTGAAGAATTTCCAATAATTCAAATACCTTTGAATTTCTTTGCAGTCCCTTAAAATGCTACTAAATTCTACCAGTCTCCCTCTTTCTTGAAACTCCTTCTGCTGTTTCCCAGGTTTTCCTCACCTTCCCAGAAAACCAAATGACTCCTTTTAGCTTCCTCTCAGGGCTCCTGGTTTAGATATTATTCCTCCCAGTTGTATTGAAGTTGTATCCTTCTTGAAAAGAAGGACTTTTACAGTCCTTGATCTGTTACTTCCACAAAATTCAATTTTTTTCTACATTTCTGAGACACTGAGAACTCTGATCCTGGAGCAGCTTCCAAAGTCCTGGAAGATTCAGGGAGATTTATAAGACCATATCTGTACCTCGGGGATCTTACCTGGAAGTTAATTTTCCTGCAGGGATCTAGCATACATCATTCTTCTCCCCAAGGACATGTAGCCAAGCTTAAAAACTGCAGTTGTTACACAACAAGGACAAGATTCATGAGTGTTTTAGGACCAATTACACTAATCGTTATTGTCATGACCTTGCCAGTCAGAGCTGCTTGGTCTCAGATCATGTTATGCCTTAAGTGAGTTAGGTTGTACCTGAGGTCTTTGCCAGATATCTCAAGGCCATAAGAGTCAGCTGAACAGAACCAGAAATTCTAAACTTAGTGTAAGATTAAACTGGACTGTCAAAAAAAATATGTCAGAGACACTCTATGTACTAAGTATGTGGAACACTATATGTTGCTTTAGAAGAAAAACAAATGGATAACATTACATACAGTGAGTCATGAAGTCTGTTAAAAATCAACTGACTATTGCTTAATGGGATAAAACAAAACCAGAAAAATTTAAACAAAAGAAATTATTAAAATTTGGGGCTGGCAGCCACAGGGATTAGTAAGTATTTACCCTATACACAGTGAGAAGCAAAGTCCATTGCCCTATATCTGGACATAATTGCATTGAGGCAACTGGATACAACTGAACAATCTGTGCACTCAAAGTGTGAGAAATGTGTTGAGCACAAACTATAAGAAGGCATTTTAAAGCAAACCAAATTGAGACCTCATTCATCAAGAGTCATATCCCTGCTACAGTTTCAGCATGGCTGCATTGTACCATGCATGCACCAACTCTTGTGTAAATCTTGATTTGCCCAAGGTTTATGAATTTATACGTTCCCCGCCTTAGAAAAAATTGCTAGTGAGAGCAGAAACAAATGATACTTTGTTGTATTATAACTCGGAGGTATAAATTTTCCGAATCACAACTGTTCAAGGGAAAGAGAAATTCAGAAGAGAAAAATACGCCTTGGAGTTCTAATAATGGACAGGGTTAGGATATGCAAAGTGGCAGCTAAAAAACTGTAAGGTATATTATGTTAAGAGATGTGTCACATCAACAGAACAGAGAGAGGAAATCTCCATTCCTTATTACCAAAGGGCACCATATCTGGACCAGTACTTCTTATTCTGAGTTTCTGCTTACCTGAAAAAAAAAAAATTAAAACAAAATAAAATAAAATATTTTATAAAATATTTTATAAAATTATAATTAAAAGTGTCAAGAAAGTAGCAGCAGGAGGACAGAGATCTGTAGAGACTAAGCTGTGTGGAAAGATTTAAAGCGAGTACTTTAGTAGATATAAAGAGCCAGATACTCATATGTTTTAAATCAGCATGGCTTCATTGAGGATTTGGTCTAAGCAATCTCTAGATATTTGCCAAATGTGTACAAAAAGAGATGGTATAGTGTAGAGGGTTGTATCCAATAGTAATAGGATCAAATTAATTAAAAATATATAGGTTGGATATTAGGAAAATATTAAGTGTAATATGTATTGGTTTAGGAATGTGTCTTCTAAAGGAAATGAGATAACTCTATTTCAGGAGCTATTTCATATGAAGCAGACATAAAGAACTAAACTTATGTCATGGAAAACTGTCCTACATTAGCTAAAATGAGTTAGCTATGTTCTTTCTATTATCTGCTTGCTGTGATTTTCTGAAGCATTTGCAATCTGTCTGCTTGTGGGATTGGTGGCATACTAGGAAGACACCTGGACGTGCTTTTTATATAATATTTGAGAGGGAGTTGAGTTAAACTAGAAAGAAGTAAAGAGGCAAAAAGGGAGTCTGTGACTAACGAGTAAGGCTGTCTATGGGCAATCAGAGTTAGAGCTGGGAAAACTCCACAAAACCATCCTTTTAAACACACTTGTCCTTGTTTTATTTATTTGCCAGGTAATTCAGGTATGTGAGGAGATGATTACACAGACAAGACAATTTTGAACCTTCAGGAAAGACTTGATCATGTTTCAACAGCACCTTGACAGAGCTTATGAAAATTATGGACTATGTAAAAGGTGGTGGAATGAGAGGAATGACCTGTCGCAATAAAGAACAGCTACAGGAACCACCCACACCTCACACTGGAAATTATCACACTATATCTTGCAATTCCTCCAGCTGATAAGAGTTTTCTGGTAAGCAAAAAAGCTACTGTTTATCCTCGATCTTGTCAGTCTGATGGCCCTTCTAAATTTTGGCTTGAAAACTAAGAAAAACCCCACTCACACCCTAAAGATAGAAAACCTGAAACAGCTGAAGCCATAGGTGTGCCTTTTAACAAATCAGACTGGAAGCACAACACAGGGCAGACCCTCACCAGGTCTTAAATGGTTTCACCACACTGATGTCAGTGACCCTCTCATACACATGAGCAGAGATATTTGGCTCAGTGACTTGAAATATTTGCAGCTTATTTCCTGATCTCTCTCCATACTCTGGATTATACTGTAAGCAGAGATTTGATTTTCAGAAGTATTTGTACGGCATCCAGGATGTGTTATTTCTATCTATAACACTCAGAAGAGAACTGGTACTCTATTAGGAGCAAAGAAAGAGCTTACAGTTTCCTTCCCTTCTGATAGAATTATATTTACAGGAAGCTTTTGGTACCCTCATATCTCCCTCTCTCTGCCAGCTCCACTTAAAATAATGGACTTAATTATTTGAAGTTCAGTTTGATTGGTCCTAAAATTATGTATGTTTCCCTGGGAGCTCCTAGTGGATTTCTCTCAAATAAAGGGACAAGGTGGATCCCATAGAAATTAGGAGAAATGTCCATGTTTTGTGTCTTGAGAGTAACATTTTGCTCACACACTTAGTGTGCTTGCCAATTTTATTCAATCCAAAGTTTGAATTCACACAGTTGTGCTTGTTTTTATGTATGGAAGAGGAAAAGCAATGAAATATGAAGGCATTTCTTCATGTCATCCCCTGCCTCTTGTTCATTTTTAGTCAGCACCCTGTAAGTGATGTTAAGTTTTCTATGTTTCTGTGGGATTCCTTTTCCTTTGACTTTCATGCTATTCATCTTGAACTGACATTTTATGTTACTCATTACTGTCACTATTGGAAAGAATAGTAAGATCAGCATTTGGACATCATTATTTGAATATCAGCTCACTTGATAAAGTATTTCCGTTATCATGCTTAATAAAAAAATATTCCTTGTGTTCTACCTAGATGTTACTATTTTAACAGCTAGAAAGAAATTGTGTTTTGTTTCAGTAAATCAGTTTCCAATTGAAAAAAACAGCAGGAATCTGAATAAATGGATTAACTTTACCAACACCAGCAAAAATGACACACTGAATCTCATTTTTATCTTGATCTGCAGGGTTTGTAGTGGCATAATTTGAGTAATCTCAACACTGTTACACTTAATTATACCGAAGTATGTGGGATCAAGAATTGGACTAGTGAGATTTTTTTTTCCTTTTACTCCCCTTGGAGGATGAAGTATGAAACACCTCCTGAGCTGCTTTTATTTTGTCATCTTCTCTAGGAATTTCCCCTGAAAGGGAATGCTAGAGAGTGGGTTGTAAAGATAGTTTATATACTGTCAAGATAATGTTTCTTGTGTAAAGGCCAGCTCATAGTATATTTGATGCTTGCCAGCTGCTTACCTCCTCTTAAAGAGGCATGAATTCTCCTGATATAGGGTCCAACTTTCTCTTGTGTTTTTTTTTGCCAGCCATGAAAGTCATGAGTGTAACCTTCTGATTGTATGTATTTGCAAATCGGCTGGAATTAACTCTATTCTGAGACAAGCATATTGCTTGCATGGGAAAGACGACGTGCCTGTTCTTCCTTTGATAGCAGTTCTGCGGTCCACCCAAGCCTGATGACTCTTCTAAACACACTGAAAATGTGCTGTGGCAAGGAAACTTTGAAAATGGATATCAGTCAGGAATGATCAGGAATTTCAATGAACAAGCCATTTGCGATATTTAGAATTCCACAGACGCTATGCGAAAAGGGAAGAAACACCACTTCAACTCTATTTGTCTCTTAGATACATAACTAATTTTCCTTGCATGCCTGAATCATTAAAATCTATAAAAATTATCATAATATTGAACTTTTAAAAAAGAAGGGCTATTTATTTATTTAAAGGTTATCAATTATATTCAAAATCTTTGCTTTAGATTTTTCTTTACTATATTTATTTCATATTTTGTTATTGTACTTATGTCATTCTTCAATTTTGCCACTAAAAATGGGGTAAAAAAATCAAGACATAAAGAAGAGGAGTAGAAGAAAACAGCACATAAATCTAAAGTTGGTCACAATCTTTCATGTACCATTTTGTTGAAATAAAATCAAGAATGTAAAAATTCAGCCCTTGCTACTCTAGTTTTGATGTATAATTTTCAGAAACAGCACCTCTCCCCCTGAACATGAATTTAACTAATATAGGACTTATTGGTCTTGGATTTTAGGAGTCATTTGTTGATGAAGTAAATAAAGAAGTAGTCAAAATGAGAAGCTTATTTCCTCTGGAAAAACAGGGAAACATTGTACTTTTCTAGCTGAAGTATGCCTATAATTTGTAGTCTGAGATAAGTTGAGAGTTAGAAGTCATCTCTTTGGTGCTGTTCCTGTAATAGCTGGTCTTCCCAAATTAATTTGGTTATTTGGAACAAAGTTGTACACAGTGACTAAAACTAACTGTAATTCCTCTTTGACTATTAAAATATCAGACTACATCTCTATATTACAAGGTAGTGTTTGCTGCTGGTTAAACTCTGAGGCACAATTGGTGAACAAGGTATACTTCAAAGATGCTCATGGACCAGGAAACCTTTCAGAAGGAAAAAAGATGTCTATTGCTCAAGGTATAATTGTCTTCTTTCAGGGTAACTTATTTTTTAATTTGAAATAAGTACTTCAAAGAGATTCAAAGTGGGCTATCAATCCTTTGAAGCTGTCAAGAGGTAACGATTTAGGATTTCCATTTCAAAGAATTTTACATCTGAAATAAAATGGAACAATTCCATTGAAAGCTAGAAGATCCAGGCCTGAAATGACAACAAGACAGCTTCTAAAGGATCAGCTAACAGAAGTCGCATGCTTTTATTGTTCCTTGGTGAGCGTTTTGACCTACATATGCCTGGATTATCTGAACCTATGGGTTTATTACTAAGTAAACTCAATTACTCTTTAGAAGTTAGGCTAAATAAAATGATCTCTGCTGGGTCTTTAACACAAACTGTTACCTTTGACTATTATGTTTTGGGAAGAATATTTATTTTTTCAGGATTTTTTGCCTGTTTTTTTTTTTTTTAATAAAGGTCAGATCAAGTAATCTATCTATTTGAATGTATATATAGACATGTACTACTTAAATGATGGTTACCTTCTAGTTTCTGAATAAATGACTGAGATTATGACAATTACTTTGAAATGTCTTTGCTTGTTTGAACGTGAAGAAAACATAAATCTTATTTGGTCAGGGTTAATTCCAGGCAGAAACAAAGAAGGATCATCCCTGGGAAGCAGACTGCTGGTGGCAGTGAATTTGCTATGGTCAGACTTCCTGCTTCGCCTGAACCAAAGCTCTGGGATGTAACACTGCTGTCACTAAAAGAAGAGTTGTGAGCTATTAGCAAATATTTGGCACAGTTATCTTTCCCAGCAGCAACACTGATTGTGACTTCCAACATCTCCCAGCCTCTGGATGTCAGCAAGAAGAGACAGACCTGTTCACCATCGTCTTCTATGCAACTTCCCACCTTTTCCTCCCTGAGGCAGAAATGACATAACCATGGCCTCGCACAGGTCCCTTGCTCTTGAGGTTCCTCCATAATGCTGAGAAGCCTTAAACTGGCTGTAGATCCAGCAGCAGAGTGAATTTCATAAACATAGAGGATATCAAGTCTCATTAAAATTATGATTGCACTTACAGAGATGTAAAAACATAGAAACATTTCCATCTTATTTTGAAATCTTAGCTAGGTTTAACTGGGTCACTTTATCCTTGTAGTAGGGCATCCAAATTACTCATTATGTTTGTCAACATACTAGGCAAGTTTTCTTAAACAGAAAATAAATTTCAATAGAAATGATGGTTAGATAGCAGACAAAAAGTATACAATTTATCTATATGCATATTTCAGAAAACTTTTCTGGCAAAAAAATCTTACTAATAGGAGAGACTGTGAGCAGGGTTTGAGAGACAAATTATCCCAGAGGAATGTGCTTTGATGTGGAAAAGAGGATCAATCACCTCAATCTGTAGTACACTAAAAAAAAAATTATTTAAGATATAGTTTCCCTTCACACAAGTCAGGCTCATACTAGAGAAAGAATATTGGAGAAATTGAGGTGACAAGGAGATTTTATGGATTTTGCAGACATAACTGAGTGAGAGAGACTTGGAGATTGTCTGAAAACAAGCAGTATAGATTGTTACATAAGATTCCCCTTGTTCTTTCTAGCTAAACAGTCACACTTGACTCCAGATTTACGTTTTCATTTGTTAGTAATGACTAAAGTACTGGATAGTCTCTCATTAAGAATAAAGAGAAAAAAACCCTCACAAAGGAATAACCCCAGAAAGTAAGGGACATGGTGAAAATTATATATTCAGAAAAGTACAAGAAATAATATGAATCTAGTTTTTAACAGCAAAGCTTTAGTTTAATAAATGTGAGTACTTAAATCACTCAAGCAGCTAGCTGTCTATATGGTATAAGAGACTTATTGAATCAAATGACTAAATACTAAAAGCATATGAACTTTTAGTGATTATTGTGCTGTTGATATTCATGTAGCAGTGATCTATAACTCCATTTGATATCATAAATGGTTATTAAAATGACCTTTATCTTTGGGAAAAATATAATTTATTGTTAAATAAAATGTTGCCATTTCTCCGGCTTAATCTTCTTTCTGAGATGAAAACTTGCCTGGTTAAATATTTTCACTGATCAATAAGTCAAATCACTAATGAAGAAAGAAAGATTGGTAAGCCTGTAGAAAGACATGGTAACAAAGAGAACTAAGAATAGTTAAGAGGAACAAATCACACAGAATTATCAATCTCTTTGTCTGCCATTGTTATTGAGGTACTTGAATTTTGTATTTCACCTGTATTTCAGTTTTTGATTTTATATTCATTAGGAAGCTGACACACTGGGAAGACTGTACATGGTCAAACAATAGTTTTGTAAGTCCTGTGTTTATTTTGTGTCAAATTTCTTCCATGTAACATCAGCGCTGAAGTGAAGAAACATGTTCTAATTTTAGTGGTGTTACTTTTAATTGATGTTGGTGTATCATTTTATTCAAGATTTTGATGAGTTGGTATGGGATATAAAAGGCAGCAGATTTGGCCAACAGCATTTTATTTTTGGCATAATACATTACCTTAATGCCAAGCATTCAGCTGTAATGATTTTTAGAAGGAAAACACATAGCTAAACTGAAGGTGCTGCAAGACTCGTTTCCCTTCACTTCATTCCCCTGCTGTCCTGAATCTACTTATTTTAGACCCTAGCCAGTATTTTTCGTGTGATTCTCATGTCTAAATGGAAAGCAAAAAAATAAAATCCCAGACCACAAACTAATTTTATTTCTTTCGAATGATGAACACCTAATACTTTTTAACACACTGAAATTAATTTTATAGAGACAAAGAAAATTCTGGGCTCAAAATAGGTTCTGGTGATTGAGGCTGATTCTGTAAACTTCTGATAAATCTGCCCAGAGCTACAGCAATGGGGAGGAGAGGTGGAAATACAACCCCCAGCATTCCGGAAACACTTTGGCCACTGGCCACTGCCAGCCGGAGGATGCTGCCAGAACAGCATTTCTGTAGTGATCACTAAGGTATTTAGTGATTTTTACTCCACCGTAGTTTGCCGTCTCTAAGTGTTGAACCCTTTCAAGGGCAGCATGTATTAGGTTTTGATGGTGGTATTCTTTACTGAGCAAGGGCTCAATCCATGACTCCTGTTCCATGAGAATAGGAGGGACTGAAAGCAGGCTTGCAAGGGGAAGCCATTAACAAAGGAGACATCCAAAACAATGGCAGTTCTGGCTTCATGTCTAATCTGGCAGATAGAGTAGCTGCTGGGACATGCAACATTCATTTGAATATGTCAAAGAAGCAATCACTTTAGAAAACAGCTGAAGATGGGAGGGCAAAGCACGGAAAAAGTAGTATTTCTTTTCCCAAAGAAAAGAAGTTGCAGGAAAGGCAGGAAGAAATTGCTCTTTCCCTAGGTAATTGTGTACTATCTCTTACTGACAGCACAGCACATTGCTAAGGTTACAGTTTAGACTGTGGAGTTTGTCCCTGTTTCCTAGAATTTTTAATGGGCGTGGGCAGTCTTGGTTTGTCTTGTTTAGGAGCGGTGGTTTTCCACTTCATCCCACAGTTTTATACCGCCTGTGTCATCGTTTCAGGCACAAGAAATAATTAGCCCTGGAAAACATATTTTTTTTTTATTTTTCTTTTTTTTTTTTTCCTTCACAGGAGCTGAGCTAATTAATTTTAAAATAAAAATGCCTCCATTTAGGATCCCACACTGAGAGTGTCACAAATTATGTCAATTCACCAAATTGGTGGCTGCCAGCAAACGGCTGAGAATTGCCAGATTCAGTTAAACACTTTGGCTCAGCTAACATCCTCCCATGGAAAAAAGTCATGGGATGGCCAAAAATCAGGCAGAATGATCTGCAGACTCGAGCCACAGTTTCCACTGCATCATGTGCTGAGGAATGTGGGGGGGATGGGTCTGGACACCCACAGAGCCAGCAGGGATCACAGCCCTGTGAACCCACAGGGACTTCTGTGGGATGTTTTTCCCGTGGATTCATCAACCTTGAGGTATGCTTGGAAAAGCATCTCACCCGCACGTAGGCCCAGACCGTGCCCATGTGTTGTCCCCGGCTGGCCATCCCCTAAGGTTTCAAACGTGCCTTGGGGGAATTTACAGGTGCAGAGTGGGAATTGTGCAAAGCGCTTCTGCCAGTATAAACAGTAACTACGTAAAGAAAATGCCTGTGGCTTTCAGTGAGGAGGAACATTTCTCCATTCTAGCAATGCCCTCTCCCTGAATAGTTGCACTCTCTCAAAACCTAAAGACCTCTGTTTGCAGGCAGCTTGCATGCAGTGCTGTTCATGGGACTAAAGGGATAGATAAGACAATGTTACTTCATACTTCCTTCCTCCTGTCAACATTTGGACCAAAAGATTGGATTTTTTGCTCCTTTCAACCCCTCCATGGGAGGAGTTGGAGGAGGCTACACAGTTATTTATCATGTGCAACTCACAGTCCTCTATGTATGGTTAGAAATTCTTCTCGCAGCATGAGTTTTCCAAAGGCTGCGCGGAAAAGAAAGGATGCAGCTTTCTTTTAATTATTCTGGATCGTTCCTCCCAGCTTAATGCAAAATTTTATTCTTGTGTTGTCAAGGACATCAATACACAGTTCAAAGTTTGGGGGAGGGAGGGTGGTGAAGAAAGTAATGAAAGATGTTTGTTCTCTTCTTTTGAAGATAAAATAGGAATCTACAAATAGAAAGTTTATCAGACTTAATGCACTGAAATAATTTTACATTGGCTAAGAAAGTAAAGCTTCTCAGTAGTGGTGTATTGGCCACGCATATTCTGAAAGAAAAATAAATCTACAATATCATCAGATCATTGCTAACACTTTTAAACATTATTTCTGTTTGCAGTATGTGATTGATCACCCACTTGCAGATGTTCTGTTACATCTCTCTCTTTCTGATTCTGTCTACAACAGGCAGATTTGGACGGCCAGAATAAACAAGGGTGTTTCTTTAAACTATCTACCCAAAAAAAGAAAGAAGTTGCCAGGGAAGAGAGATTCTTAACCCATTTCCCAGTCAGAAAAAAACATTACCAGCAAAAATGATTCCCAGTCCAGCCAAGTACAAAGTTCTTCATTTAAGAAGCCAAGGACAACCAGAATATCTCTCCCCCCGCTGCCCCCTCCCCCCACCCCCGATATCTTTCTCTTTTTTTTTTTTCCTTTTTTTTCCTACCTTTTATCTAGCAAAATAGTTGGAGTTCTAACGATCTCCTCCTCTTTCTTTTTTAGTGTGTCTAATTCGTTAATGGTGAGGATTGTCAAGTGTGCCTCCCCTGTAATATAAAACTTAAAAAAATTAACCTTTTTTTCAGGTGAAATTTTCTCATCTTTTTGAATTTATAATTATGAGCCTAAACCAATTCCAGTAAAAGTTCATGGGAGCAGGATCCAATCCTTAAAGTACAATGCAGTAAGCAGTATTGATTTCTCTTGAATCACCCCTATTTTATAGAACAGTAATAGACAAAATCCAGCCCAGTGTCTGAACATTTTCTAAAAATTAAGCTAATTGAAAAAGTCAAATAAAGTTAACAATCAACAATTATCCAGTTAAAGCAGGCAAGATCAAGTAAATAAATAAGATTAAACATCTAGTGTCTATTATTAGCAGGCTAGCAGAATGGAATTGAAAAATTCATCAGCCTCAGATGGCAGGTTGATAAGGTCTTCTTGTAACTAGGCTGGAATTCAGCTGTTGCTTTACATCAACATAGTCATAGGAATAGAATCTCCATCCTGTCCAATTATATCTGAATTTTTGCAACTTGAAGAGGTATACATTTCAATGTTAATTGGACAGAAATCATTCTTGTCATTGCCTCTGAAAGACAGCATGCGTGCGTGACAGTGGGAAGACTCTCTCTGCCTGTATTTTACTAGCAATTACACGCAGTACTACTGTGAAGCCATGAGCACTGCAAAGCATTTTCAGTTAACAATTAAAGAAGTGCAAGACTCTAAAATGTGCATAGTTTTATGTTCTGCTTCCTGTTGCACAGATGATACAGAATTCATAACAGATGTTGAATATGCTATCAAAGTCACATAAAGGGGAAGAGACATTGATCTTTGACCTCAGTAGCGTCTGAGAAAATGTCACTGCTTTCCCATTGCTTTTTACAGTCTACTCTTATATTCCATATAGGTTTGTTACATGAATAGGTGCCATATAAAAATGACAGTGAGAAACATAGGAGGGACTGCAGTGATGAGAATATGTAACATTCATAAGGCAGTGCCTGGAATAAAAGACATTTACAGAAGTCTGAGCCTGTCAGTCTGTGTCAAACTCTTACTCAGTTAATAAAAAACCTTCTGCAACCAACCTGCTTCCTGAGTCTCAGATCATGGACCATTAAAGTCAGTAGGAACTTTGCCATTTATTTCATTAAGCCTAGGATCAAGCTCTGAATTCTTACATCACATTTTCCATACTGTTTATTTTTCTTCTGAACTAATAAACTGAGGTTATAACAAACAGTTTTTAAAAGTAAGCATTTAATTACAGTTAGGTGATGATTAGACCCCATTTACGTATAAGGAACACTGTGATACCTAAGTTACTCATGCATAGTGTGCACCTTTTTTTGTTTAAAGGCAGACATCATAGCTGAAAAAATATTACTAAAAGTAGATGTCTTCTGCCTTTTAGAGAAACTTAAGAATGATTATGGCCTCCCAAACTGAATTCAAACAACAAAGAGAGGTTCTTAACAGAAGATACACTGATCATGATCAGGGATTAGTACCTCCATTTTAGCAGAATTGGATAGCAGTAAATATATCCAAAGACTGGGAGAACAAAAACCCTAACCACCCTCAAAACATTTGAAGCTGTGGATAAACCACCTGAAATATTTCTGAAAACTGAAGGAAAAGAAGTAAATGGTCCGAAAAATGAATCCCTAAAGCTGCTGAAGGCTAAAGAAAAACTGTGAAGATTACTGGCACAAACACTGTGGCTGAATAGGCAAAATAGCAATGTGTGATTTCATGAAAGTGTTTACTGGCAGCCCAGGAAAACTTGTTTTTACAAACAAATTCCAAAAACTTCTAATCTGATTTCTGTTGATTGAATTAAATTTCAAAACTGTAATAACTTTTGAATTTCAAAAGCACTGAGCTTAAAATTTAGCAATTTCATAATACCACAATGTACCTAATACATGTAGGAGATTCTCCATAAAACCATTGGAATTTTCAAAATTTAGGCCAGGAAAATGAATTATACTTCACATAATAAATGCTTTTCTAAAATTTCAGGAAAAAATTTAGCAATCTCCTGGCATTTTATAAATCTTATTAAATTTTTACAGTTTCTCACAAATAAATCCAATACAAATTCCTGAGCACTTTTTTAGTCTGTTGGAAGGGTGTCCAGCAGCTGAATCCCACAAGATGAGGATTTCTCTGAATCTAATTTGTGACTAGAGCACTGTTCAGAAACTTTGAGAAGTTTGGGAAAATCTGAGGAACTGAGTTTTCAAATGTCCCATGTAAAGATACTGATATGTTATTCTAAGTAACAAAGTATTAAAAAACAAAAAAGAAAGGTGAAGATCTCTAGCCTTCCTGAAGAATGATCTTCCAGTCTTTGATCCCAGGCGTGTCACCTGCAGCCTGAATATTGCAGAAGCCCTCGTACACGTGGTAGCTTTAGGTCCAGCAAATGACCTGCTATGAAGTAGTTTGAAAGAACAAGTTTGGAAGCTATTCCAGTGCTTATTACAAGATTGGACTAAATCAATAGTCCTATGGAACAAATCTTGATTTTTTTTCAGTTTACATCATTTTAATTAAAACTTCAATGGTAGAAAAGTTTAGTAGGAGCTGTAGTAGCAATAGACTGGTGTTTGCAATAGAAAAGCACTGCTGAGGTACCTAATTTGTACCTGATACTCCTTTTGGCATTGCTGTAAACAGTACTTGTCCTTCATAACCCAACATTACTCAAAACATTTGACTAAATGTTAGTCACTGTTAAACAGTATCTGAACTAGAAATGTATTCTATTTTACAGTCAAAGGGAAAAAAGAAGAAAAAAGAAACAAAAGAAAAAAGAAGCAAACAAAAACCCCAAGCACTTTTAGGGACATTTTATCTTATCCTAAAGTTGACATCTAAAATACATCAGTGACTCATGCCCTAAAAATGCCAAATTTTCTGTATTAAATCAAAAAAGGAATCTGGGGTGACTAGATATGTAAATGTTTATACTGTAGGTGTCTACTATTGAGTAGTAGGAATCCCACCAGTCATCTTGGATATTTTGTACTCTTCATGAACATTGTGGCAGATAATGCAAGTAAAATAATCTTTATGAGAGAGGCTATTGAACGCCTCATGCCTTACTTTTGGAAAACACAGAAGTTATAGATGCAGATCAAAAGAACTCAGATCTGCAACTCTCTCTGACAGTACTCAGCACTCTCCAAAAGTATAAGGAAAAAGACACTGATGATCAATGAGGTCTGAGGCTCCTGCATTGTCCTCCTGTCCTCATTCAAAAGATAAACTGCACCTTACTAAACACCACCTTATTTTTAAAAGCAATCTGAAACTGTCTTTTCTAATGCCATCTTTCTAATTTTAACTCTCCTCTTTGCATACAGAATTATTCACAGAGGGCGCTAACAGTATATTGCAATCAATAATTAGCCTGGGCTGAGTAGAATAGGAATGGTACAAGCCCAGACAATGGTTGCAGCTTATAGTAAGAAACGTAATTATGATTATACTCAAAATAGATCCAGGAATGCAATCTGAATTCCACAAATGACACTTGGAATAAAAATGCAAACCCAATATATTGCAATAACATTTTAAAGTTTCATTGGAAATAGATTTTGTTGTTGTTCTTATAAGTAGCTATTACGCATACAGGCCAAATTCTATTGATGCAACTATATAACTCACTGCATCACAGGGGTATGCGGAGGATTTGGCCAGTTTTAGCTTTCTTCAGCATGAACTTGTTTTCCTCTATTTGTTTTTGACTAACCCTCTCTTACAATTGCTGATCTTCATGTTCATCTTTTGCATACACCCCATCTGCATTTGCACCTGTTTTCTTTTACTGAACTTCAATAAACAAATAAATCACTTTCCATTTCTACCCAGGCAAGGGAGACTCTTACATGTAGGACAGTGCCATCCACTTCCACCAAACCTCTACAGACCCCTGGCTGTTTCTGAGTCTCCTTGTGCTCGTATGCTGGGCACGGAGGGCATGCACGCCAGCAGCAGCCCTGCACCACAGCACATCAGAGCAGAGGTACATGCCACGACTGGAAGGACACTGCACCTTCCAAATGCTCGTACTGTGTTTGTGGGGGTAATCTCCACCATCTAACCAGCACTGGGGCTGCCACTGCACATTTTTGTCCTTCCTGCCTTCTTGTACCTTGTTGAAATAATATCTGCAATACATCAACAAAAAATAAGGTGTTTGATGTATCATTTCAAGAGCCCAGTGTATCTGCTCTTGAAAACAGATTAGTCTCACAGAATCACAGAATGTTCAGGGTTGGAAGTGACCTCTGGAGTTCATCTAGTCCAACTCCCCTGCCACAGCAGGGACATCCACAATAGGTTGCACAGGATGGCATCCAGGCGGCTTTTGAATGTCTCCAGAGTAGGAGACTCCACAACCTCTCTGGGCAGCCTGTTCCAATGCTCTGCCACCCTCAGAGTAAAGAAGTTCCTCCTCATGTTGAGATGGAACTTCCTATGTTCAAGTTTGTGCCCATTACCTCTAGTCCTATCACTGGGCACCACTGAAAAGAGACTCTTCTCATCTACCTGGCACCCTCCCTTTAAGTATTCATAAGCAGTGATAAGATCCCCCCTCAGTCGTCTTTTCTCTAGAATAAAAAGACCCAAGTCCCTGAGCCTTTCCTCATAAGAAAGATGCTCCAATCCCCTAATCATCTTTGTAGCCCTTTGCTGGACCCTCTACAGCAGTTCCCTGTCCCTCCTGAACCGGGGAGCCCAGAACTGCACACAATACTCCAGATGCGGCCTCACCAGGGCAGAGTAGAGGGGGAGGATGACCTCCCTCGACCTGCTGGCCACACTCTTCTTGGTGCACCCCGGGGTGCCATTGGCCTTCTTGGCCACCAGGGCACATTGCTGGCTCATGGTCATCCTGTTGTCCACCAGGACTCCCAGGTCCCTTTCCACAGAGCTGCTCTCCAGGAGGTCAGTCCCTAACCTGTACTGATGCATGGGGTTATTCCTCCCCAGGTGCAGTACCCTACACTTGCCCTTGTTGAATTTCATTAGGTTCCTCTCCACCCAACTCTCTAACCTGTCCAGGTCATGCTCTATGGTGGCACAGCCTTCTAATGTGTCAGCCACCCCTCCCAGTTTTGTGTTATCAGCCAGCTTGCTGATGGTACACTCTATCCCTTCATCTAGGGAGTCTCTTCATAGTTCCCTACTCTCTGTGTGGATGGTAACTTTCAGAGGGGACAGACTTGCGTGTTTCCCATGGTTTCTCAAAGTCAAATATCTAGAATACAATGTATTTCAGTTTTAATCTTGTTTAAATTTTCTGTGATAAATGCTAAAGAAGCCCTAGACAGATCTCTCTGAGCTGTGCAGGTATTCTCCTGTCTGTTTTTTAACCAGTTCTCCTGTGATCTTCAGCCTCATGGTTTTGCAAAGATAGGCAAAAACCGTGCAGTGAATGGATATTTGGTTTAAATCAAGTGTTTACCCTAGGCACAGCATAGCATAAAAGAATACTCCCTGCTGGTAACACAGCTCCTCTTGGTAACTGCAGAATGTGGATACAGGTACTGAGCTCTTCTATAAAGAAATATTCCTGAGAGGAGTCAGGGGAAATCAGCATTAGAGTGAATGTGAGAAAACTGTAAACCTGTGAGAAAACTGTAAACCTCATTTCAGAGAAAAAGTTGCACAGACAGATAGCCTGGGAGCAAAAGAGACTCTTTTTCAGTTTCAGCATCTTGTCCTGTGTTGTCATTGTTAGATTAAAGTAACTTCCCTAATCACCAGTCTCAAGTATGCTTTAATATTTTGAGAGAGATGAATTTGGAGAATTTTTTATTAGTAACCATCAACAAAGGAACAGCAATCAAATAACCAACACATTCAAAAACAATAGACACAGGAATATAAAAACAGACTCAGGTTGCTATCACTGCTTTTTCTAAGTATTTAAATGCACATACTCGTAAAAATATAAATCCTTTCTCTTCCAATACTGTAATTTTCAGCAAAATTGAAAAATTGGATTAAAATAAAGTAAAATTAAAATGTGTTATGTACTTCTAATAAAATAATAATAGGCTTTAGAAATGGGACCACAGCTGCCAAAAAGGAATTCTGCTGACTTATTTCTTTGTCATGATATTGTTGTGGCATAATACTATTAATGTTCATGCTTAATTAATATTATGCAAGACAGCTTAAGTTGAAAGCTCACTATGACATTTATAACCCACTTTTTGAAATACATTTGCTCATGAACCCCCTCACTAACGTGAGAAACTTTTCAGAAAGTGAAGTGTCATATTAAATATTAAAAGCTTTGAAAACTATAACATCACTACTCTGCTGAAAACCACCCTTACTGTTTCTTCAAAGACAGATTATTCTTGTGCAAGAGTACGACCTTTCATATAAGTTTTTCATAATGAATGCAGTAGTTGTGAAATAAAATGACTTCTTCCACAGTAATGTTTTACTGAATAAGTATTCATAATTGCATGCATTCATAAAAGATAGAACAAAATGTTCTAGTATCTCGTTGTGACACAATTGAAATTTTAATTTTAAATTAGGTCAAAACATATAAGAAAAGGTTTTACTGTGTGGAAGTTGATGCAGTAATTTCTATATGACTCATACAAATCCTACCTCGAAAGGTAATTGTTATTTCCATTCATAACGAGAAAGTGTATCATCTACTTTTTAGTGTGTTAGGAGGTTTGTGGCAATTATTTATCTTAATAAGATCCTTTTTTTTCCAGTAGAATACTTATTAAAGACAAAGGACCACTTAAAAAGAGTAATGCTGTTACCCTTAGAGTGCAAAGGACAGTTTTTCCCCATTTTTACTCCAATTCATCTCTAAAATAATTAAGATATTTATTTCCCCCCACATCATTTTCTGTATTCTAATAACTGTGTGCAACCACAATATTTAAAAATGTCAAATAAGACATTTTAAATTGTTACTGTAAATGTCTTCCAATCCTGGAGTATCGCTTAAATGTGTTTTTATTCCCTCTTTAAAACCACAAAAAAAAAAAGAAAAATACTAAAGGTCTTAAAAATCCCGTGAAGTGGGATGTCCTTTTGTGGAAGTAGCTGCACTACCTGCAAATGTTTTTTGCCTCCAGTATGTCTCAGCTCTCAGGCTAATTCCCCTGCTGCTTTGCAGGATGGAGGAACTGTGTGGGGGCTTTCAAGTCCATATCAGATAAAGACAGTTGGGTGCACTCCAAACACCTTTGTCCTCTGCATAACCTGCTGCCTGCCTGCCTGCAAAGGATTAGAAAGAGCACACACATGATCTCTTTTGCTGGCAGAGGTGAAGAGATGGTAACCTGTGACTGAAACGAAGCAACAAATTGCTGCGGGGCAGAGAGACGGAAAGCAACAGCAGAATGTACATCAGGCATGACTGCTTGCAAAGGGAAAGCTGTACCCTGGCTATCGGCTCCTAAATCTAAATTTGGATAATCAAAAACTAATATGCAGTAATTGTTTTCGGTGAGAACTGCTGAGCATGCTGCACTTTGAAACAGACTATGTATAAGCAGGGTGGAAATAATGTTATCCAACATCAGCTGTCTAAATCTAGCCTGTATTAAATATAGTATAAGCTAAGTGGTCTAAGCTACTCAACTAGGCTGCTTCTACAGTCAATGAAGAGAAACGGACACCTTGAAAAGTGTAATTCATCCTCTGCTGTGAAAGGTTTCTAACGTAGGTGATTCAGCCTTTTGAGATACCTTTCTCTCCAAGACCTCAAAGTTAGCACAGAATTATTAATATTTAAAGAACTTAAGTTTGATGAAAGGAATCCCACAGAAATTTACCACAGGTAATTGCTATTCCAATTTTGAAAAAAAAATATTTACTAGGTAAATTAATCTCAGATGTAAATTGCAAGTTATTTTGCATATCTCAAAATCAAGTATATACTTTAAGTAAAAAAAAGTTCTAAAAGGCATTCTTTGGATATTCCCATTAGCAAGTCTTAGAAAGACAGCTAAAATCTTGAGCACTAAAACTTACTAATTTTTTTTTTTAAGCTTAGGCTGGATTTTTGGTAAATTTTCAACCTGAGGATGTAACTCTTCCTTTCTTTTTCTCTGGCACTACTGTCTATGTTAATTAGACTTTGATGGCTCAGCTAAGGATTTTGCCTTGCTCAACCCAGCTCTCTACTATATTGTGCAATAATTTAAATTTTGGCAAAGATGATATACTGATAGTAATGTAAAGATCTGATCAAGAATTCACTGTCAGTAATGAGAGGTTTTTTGGGCAAAAATACAAACTCTATGTAAGCAGCTAGTGTCTGACTGATCCCATTTTACACCTATTTTTGACAAAATAAATTATTCTCTAAGGTACAGAAAACTAGTGAAGAGACAGTCTCTCCTCTGCGTGTTTTACTGTTGTCAGCTGTGCAACTTCTTTGTCTAACCAATGTCTACAGATAACTCTTGTACAGATTTACTTGGTAGTTTCAGAAAAATCTGATTAAATACTGGGCATTGAGCTAAGATTTTACATATTAGTTTAGGTAGCTACTGCATCTTCCTAAATCACCTACAGTTTTGAATGATGACTGCATATCCTCTTGATGAAAAAAAGTTCGTGCTCTGGTCATATGATGAATTTTTGTAATCTGTACAATCCAGCACATCAATTAATCACTTAAATAGCCCCTTCATATGAACATCCAGTAGTGTCTTCCCAAAGTATGGATCATGTACTTTTAATTGAGACTAAGCTATAAGCAATGGCAATGTTTGGGGGGAAAAAAAAAAGGGGAAACAAAAGGTACTTTTAACAGACTTCTGCTCAGATTCTTTTTCTTACAAAGCTCAAATAAGCATGGCTTAGAAGAATGGATGGCATCTGAACTGAAGGTGTAAACTATTTTCCATAATAATTCCTGTCTCTCTGAGCACTTGTCTTTACCCTAATGAAAGAATAGTCTAGAAACACACTTAGAATAAACGAAAGTGATTTTTAAATAACTTGCAACATATATTGGTATAAAACCCTGGCCCTTTTGAAGTAAATACCAAATATCCATTAACTGCAACAAAGCCAGGATTTCATCTCAGCATTTTTAAACTAATCTTTCTTTATGGAGCTCTTAGGGGCCATTTGTGTCCTATGGGTCTTGATCCACATATCAAATAGCTTGATGGCTGTCAGATGGATTATGCTTCTGATATTTGTCTTAAAAGTGAAAATGAAAAAGAGAGGGAGAATTCTAGAGTAGCCAAAAAGCAATCGATTCTTCCATGATGCAGAGAGGGGAGGAGCCATGGAAAAAATGCTGTCTCATAACACAGCATGGTTACTTGAAAGTATCTTTTGTTGGCAAAGCAAAAGAGAAAATTGGGGTGTTGATTGGTGACATCCTGGATCCAGTTACAAAGTGCAGACCTCAAGGAGAGGACGAGAGGGACATCCAAGACGCAAAAGATTTATAATTTCACTTGGCAGCTTCTTATTGACATTTGAGAGACAATAAACTACTCTGCTTTTGCTATTTCAGACAACTATATCCTATGTTGATAATCTGGAAGGTTTGTGAGCTTTCCTGTAAGTAGTTCAAAGACTATGGTGCCAGAAAAGGTGCTGATGACAGCTCAGTTTTGTTTGTTTCTCATTTTTTTTCTAGTACTTCTCTAAGTAAATCATTGAAATGTGTGCAACTAGAGGCATAGTCTAATATACTCATATTAATAAAGAAGACCAAAGTTTACAGGGAAAGGCAATATTCTTTATTAGACCAAATAATATAGTAGGAGAAAAAGAAGAGATGGCTCTTTCAAATTTTCTAAAGCTACCAAATGGTCCAATAAAACTCACTCTTCCCTATTCTAACACCATCAAAGCTTCAGCAGCAACAACAAAGAAGTATGTTTCATTCCTGAGGCTGGGTATACAAAAGAAACATTAAAAAAAAATTCTTAGCTTCTCAAGTACTTTTTGGAAAAAAAGTGAGGTGTGTTTTGGAATATTTTGCTCAATTGAAAAAATGTAAAAAATTAAAAAAAATCTTGCTTCAAATATAATATTTTCTTTGATTTAAAAAATTGACTTTTGATTGTATGTAAACATTGATGTTTCATTTTCAAAGTGTTGAAATAAAACATGCTGGGTTTTCTCAACATTATTTCTTTTTATTTAAATTGAAAAACATCTTTGCTCAGTTCTTATCATTCGCTACTTTTCAATACCTTTCAGTCCCTTATTAACTAAGGCAATATATATCTACTCCAGAAAGTTTTTAATTCAGAAGTGTACATCCTGATTCATCTGAGTCAAATACCAGCTTGTTTATCTTTAGATATATGAATCACAAAAGTTAGAAATTTGGTCACTTGCTCTAGGTTTCCTCTATAGAATATGGAAATGTGCTAGCAGCCCTTAAATAAGCTGAAATAGTCTTTGGGACATCATCGTCTCTGCATGGGCAGTTTGGGGGAATTTTATGAATGATACTTTTAATTTACCTGAATTAGGTGGCTAAAATTGGGTGGGACAAATATGTCTTAAATATCAGACAAACAACAATTGGGTTTTTTGGTGATAATTAACATTTTCCTCTTATTTGCTGACTTTGTAGGACAATATTTCTCTATTTTGCCAATACTATTTCAATTCTGCATTGCATAATACATTAAAAAAATACTGAGCATTATTTATCTGTTTTCATTAAGGTCTGATTCAGCAATATACATGAACACAGAAGCGTATGAAGCTAACAAAACTTTGGATGTGTATTAGTGTTTTGTATTAAAATATGACAGCATCATTTCACTACTAGCGAGGTAAATAAACCCTGACTAGTTTCTCTCCAAATCAAGTTGCCACCTTCAGCAACAGCCAAGGACTGGCAGTCTCATAGCTGTTCATACTAAATGTATTATGTGCCAAGTTTCTCTAAATGTTTCTATTTATTTTCCTTCTGCTGTTTTTAAGGTTTATATATGTGTGTGTGTGTGTGTAACAGCAACTGAAAATTATCTTTGCATTGATAAATTTTTTGTTTAAGGAATGTGTGATTCATCAACTTCATTCTTCTATGCCATAATAACTGGGATATGTCTGAAATGTAGTGAATTTCAAAAGAGGAGTTAAACATAATTTACAGCACTCAGCCTGCCCTAGAATCCAACCTTTTCTTTTTTCTCTTCTGAAAGAAGTTCCCTCTTTTCCCTGTTGCTGTATAAATTCGCACAAAACAGGGATAAAAAGCTGGAGCTTTGATCCTGCTGTTCAGCCCATGTGGGCACCGCTGATCCAATTGCGGATCACGGCCCAGCCGACTAAGCACAGGAAACAATGAACTGACTGAATACAAAAGGCTGTCACTGATCTCTGTGGGTGTTTTGCCTCAATAAAACTGGGCCCTTAAGTAATAGAATCAGAGCTCTAAATCTGAAATAAAGATGCATGTCTGGGGCTGCTAATTGTTTTCTGTTTTCAATATTTGAAATGTATAATTTTTTTTCCTTTTTTTTTTTTTTTTTACTACAGAAAGAAAAGAACAAAGAAAAAGAAAATACTTTTGTTCCAAGAGGAGGAGACCATTCAATTTGTTGATGAATCATTTTTCCCATCTAGACTCATTATTTTCAATACATTGTACAATCCTAATTTTAAGACTCAAAGAAATAAACATAGGGGAGTAATACTGTGTAGGGATAGAATAGTATTAAACAATGACAAAATAAAAATTTATAATGGCTAGGCCTAAGATTTAATAGTTTGGTCTCCCCTAAGATTTTTAATTATTCAATCTGCTAGCAATGTGTTTTGTGACTTTGCTTTGTCCAGTATAACTCCTAGGCTCCACTTTACTGATTTGTAGGTATAGGAGTGGTATCAATATAATTACTTGAAGCCTGCCCTGAACATTGGTAAGTTTGATGGCAATATTTGTAGAGTGTCCAAGACCATTTGATTGAAAGTTCTTTTATGCATAATTTCGATGAGCAACCAATAGCTTCATTTATTTGATAAGGTCTGCTTTCACCAGTCTTATTCATTCCACAACTTTAGGGGTGATTAAGAAGCACAAGCGGTAAGCTCCATGGGACATTTGATTTTTTGATGATATATCACAGTTAAAACCAGGGACTGAAACTGAAGCTTCCTGGTTTTCAAAGAATAAAAAAGGTCTTTCCACAGAAAATTCCATCCCCTTTCCAAATGGCTATCATCATCTTCTGATTCTGATTATAGGTCATGGCCACAAATATCCCTGGTAATGTGTTTATTACTTCTGCTTACTTCCTTATTTTTTTCCCCATTTTTTAAATCGGTATCTTAAACCTAAGAGTCTAATTGCATGAAATGAAAAGCTGTGGCCCTATGAACAAGAACAATGCTTTCTGAAGGTACATAATTCATTTAAACTGCTATCCTGCATCATACTGTGATGAAGGCTGGTATGAGAGGAAAAAAGAAGTCAATCAGATACATCTTTAAACCAAGATGTAGTTTTAGCTTAGAGCAATACCATGCCTGTTTTTAACTCAGATTTAGGTGTGTTTGCTCAAACTATGTACTTCTATCCCATAATTTGATTTAATTTTCTTAAGCTTATCTAAAAATTTCCATGGGGTATAGCCCTTTTACACTAACATTCTGACAACTACACTCTTGTTAAAATGAGAAGTAACATAGATCTTGTATAGGGATTCAACTAGATCTAGATCATCACAGAAGAGATACCACAGTTTTGTGGCTTAGATATAAATGTAAACAGTGAAGTTTAAATTCAGTCTGAAAAATTTAGATATAAACAAGAACTCACATCTCAGTTTTAGCTGAGTGTGCTATAAATATAAAGCCAACAAGCCTGTACTAAAAAAAAAAAAAGCCAACAGAGTAAAAAAAAAAAAAGAAATCTTTTCTCAAATTTCAAGGACTTCTGAACTTCATCCCGGCCCATGTTTGGAAATGATCCAAAAGTAAAACCTAATAACAGTATGATTTTAAATGATGATTCAGCTAAAGACACTGTCATGTCCTAATAATAATCTACTTCAGAGGAACATTAGGAAAGTTTTTATGTTTTGCTTGATTAAAAAAAAATGGGAGAAAATGTCCTGTCGTTAACGTTCACTCTGTGTTAGCTAAATTTGTTATTGCAGCAGGGACAACATTTTATATGAAAGCCTTAAGCAGGACTGGGAGAGCTGGTTTTGGTTTTTTTTTTTCCTTAAGAAAATATCTCATATTTATGAAAGTGTTCTCTTATGAAGCAAAATTTTGAATTCAACAGCTCCAGTTTAGTGGCCTGTCCTTTGGCAATGTGATCTAAAGGTCTTTGTAAAACATATGCTATCACATATAATCTCTACTACTTATGAAAAAAAACCCTTTATATTTCTATTACAAGCACATTACAACCACATACAGATTAATCCATGTTGTGTTTTAAACCTGGTTGTGGAAGTCAGCAAAACAGAACAGGAATATAAATGCATCTCACATTTTGACAGCTTTGTCATCAACCTTGGACAGCTCTGCTCACGTAAGAATACTTTGTGTGTTTGGGGGGTTTTTTGTTTGTTTGTTTGTTTTGTTTTGTTTTTCAATACAGTAGTAGAATTTATAGTGGAGTTGTAGAGGAATTCATAGAATATTATAGAGGAAGACTGACTATGCACTTTGGGTTACATGCTTAACTTGAAGATGTCTAATGTTTGTCCAGCTTCTACCTAGAAAGCAGACTGTTCCAGCTGAAATCTCCATGTAGTGACAAGTTTGTTTAGTCTGGGGGTAATAAAATTAGAAATGAAGGAGAAAACACTCATGAACTGCTGCTCAGATCCACTACTATGTAAGTGGGAATTAAGGCATATTTGATCCAGAAGATCTCCAGAAATCCACAGCCTCCTGCGCAATAAACAGATATCACAAGCAATAATTTCCAGCTCTACATGTGCTTTTACCTATTATTAAATAATGCAAACAAGTATATATTTGTCATGGTTGGAGCCAAATTGGCTACTGGGGGCTGAGCTGACCCTTTGATCCCTCAGATTTTATACTGAACATGAGGCAGATGGGATGGCATACCCTGTTGGTCAGTTTTGGGTCACCTGTCCTGTCCGCTCCTCCCTGCAGGTGAGACCCCACTGCACTTTTCTGCTTCCGACCCTCCAACAGGGCAAATAACAAAGTTGGTTGGCCTTGGGTGTTATAGCAATAAGTATAAGAAGAATCTCTCTGCATACCATGCCTGGGCATCAGCTATAAACATTGGTCTTATCACTCTGAGAGCGCGAACATTGTCTGCATAATATGCTGTTAATTTCAGTAGTTAGAAGAGGCCCAGCTAAAAAGCAAAGTTACTGAACAAAATTGGTCCTATTTTACCTCAAACCAGAACAATGTTCTACCTCATCACAGCAGCATTTCATTTAGGACCTCATTGCAGCTAAATAATTCTCACCACTACCAAGACGCAAATCAGCAGATTTCAGTGGGTAGCAATATGAAACAATAAATAAACTCAGGAAATATTTCCATGGTTGTTTTACTCCATCACAAGTGGAAGCTGGCATCCAAAGGGAGCAATGTCACTTTCCTAATTGTTCCAGTTGTGTTTTCGTAGTTTTTCTTTACTAAACCTATTTGCACTTTGAAAAAGAAGGAAGAATGTACCCCATTAAAAAAAAAAAAAAGGTTTTTGGCTGCATCTCATCTCTGCTCTTGTTCCTCAGGTAGCTCTGTAAACGTTAGCACCACAAAGGTGACAGGACTTTCAACTTTACTGTCTGCTTCCATCCATTGAAGGTACGAGTCAGATCCTTAAGAAGTGTAGTTTTAGTGAATTTACTCCAGGTATATGTAGGACAGAAGATACAAAACTATGACTTAGCGAGTAACTGCACCATTTAGAAATACCACAGATGTGTAATTTACATGTTCGCCCATTAGAAGTTGATTTGACATTTAGGCATACTATATTGTTACAACACATGTGACGACGTTTTTATTTTGTTACCAAGATTGCTTCCTGGAGGGTAAATCACTGATAAAGTTAAAAAATGCAGAATTACATGAATTTTCTTTGGCTGTCTTTCATCTGAGCTTTAGTAAGTTTGGCAATTAACAGAAAATATTTTCTTACATACAGCAATATAAGCTGAATCCTTCCCCTGCTGTCTTCTCTTTTTAAAGCACAGAGTTTCCTCTTGCAACTTTAGAAGCTTATCTTAAGCTGATGTCTGTATGTGTGTTTTAATACATGTGTGGTCTGTTAACAATTTTTGACATGGCAAGGCCATCAGACAGGAGGATAGGCTGACAAATTCATGAAGAAACATGTCCTAACTTGACAAGATTAATGAATTACCTCAAAGCTGGCATTTAACTTTGATTTTTTAATGCGTCACATACCTCGCTATGCCAGACAGCTCCACTGAGGTGAATTTTCACAGACAGAATAGGCTATTATAAATTTAAAAGAAAAAAAAAGAGCTGGAAAATTGTGCTGGTATGTTTAATGTAAAAAAAAAATGGACTTGGCCTTTAGTGGTAACTCTGAGCCAGACGCCGTACCCTGGGGAGAACCCTGAAAGACTGTGCAATATAGACGCTCTCAAAATCATAACAGAGCAACATAATCCTAAAATTGTCCTTCTTAAACAGTTTATCAGTTTCAGAAAACCTGAAGGAAGAAAATGACTACAGTGAAGATTAAAGGAACCGTATGTTGATGCTGTCATCTGAAACAAATGCATGGGTTGTTATCAGATGACTCATAGAACCTGCAATTTTCCAGGGAACATGGCGTTGAACCATTTGCCATTGTCAGTGAGATATTAGAAACATTTACGCTATACTTAAGCAAAAACTGTTTTAGATTTTAAATAGATGCTTGTTCTTTTTGCAATCTCCTTTATGCAATACTAATGCTTCTGAATAAAAGTTTAAGCAGCTACCAAGTACTTTAAGTAATAAAACAAGGATTCTGTCATATTGTTCTGAAAAATCGGTTTCCTCATCCTTACATAAAGAATAAGAAGCAAAGAGATGGAAAGGAACTGATTTTCCTAAATCTTTTTTTATTTCAAATTTTATAATATGGATAGAATTTTCAGGTTTAAATTCATTTTAGACTATTGTTACCCACATACAGTGGCTGGGTACATAAGCATAAATATGAGTCCTTGTCCATTTATCCCATTCATGCAAATAGTCAGCAAAAAAACTTGGACAAAATAACTGAACCAGCTCAGAGTTGCATGAAAGTACTGCTATCTTAGGCTAGCAATAAATGACTGCCACTGGGGAGTGAAGAGAAACCAGCAGAGAAACTCCAGGGAGGACTTTGAGGTGCACTTCTTCCTTGACTATTGCACACCCATCCCTCAAAGCTAAAACCCAGCAGAATCCAGTTTCCCTTTGAAAACATAGGGAATATATGCAAAGGGTTTTGTTGTTGTTTTTCTTTTTTTACTTTCTAGTACTACTGCCTTTTCAAGTCTCCAAGGGACATGCAGATTTCCTACAACATACTTAACAGGACAATTCAGGATCTGATGTATTAGAAAAGAAAAGTTGAGGCTGAATTGGAATAAAAAAAGGAAAGAAAAGGCCAGGTTGAAAGACAACCAAAGTTCATGGAGAAACTCTCAACTGACTCGGCAGGATCTGGATCAGCTCTTTACAGTGGCCCAAGAGCTTGAAAGAAAATGGGAAGTAAAAGTTGAAAAGGAACTGACAAATCAAGTGAGAGTAGAATAAAAAAGAGGAGAGTAAAAATTAATGCTAGATAAAAAATTAATAATAAATAAACATCCTCTGAGAAGAAATCAAGTTGCACTGCATGTCTGGCAGACACAAAAGTGTTATATCAGTGACATCTTTGTATGGCTGTATTTTTCTAAGATCTTCTCAATAGATGCATGAAAGACTATACATTCACTCTCCTTTAAAGAAAATCAGCTGGGACACACAAAAAGATGTTTTAGGGAAGCAAAAAAAAATATTGAGAGAGCTGTCATCTGGTAGAATAGCAGCTGATCAGAAAAAGATTGCAAATAGCATGAGGAGTTGGCACTCCTTTACAGACAAGGGCAATCTTAAAGTTAAAGTTGCAGGATGATATTACCCTTGTCAGAAGAGATATCTTTATCCCACAAAGTGAATTGAATTTCAAAGATTTCACATCCCTTTTTTCAATAAGTATTAACAGTTGTCTACAAGAAATGATACTCCCTTTGACTTTCTTATTGTTCTAAAATCATGTTCAAAAAGTGTTTTTTTACTCTGTGTCAAAGCATGTGGCTCGCTAGTATCCACAAGATTTAGAGGTCTTCTTAGCTTGGTTAACATTTCTGTGAATCTCTGCACATAACAAATTTCAGAACTGATGAACAGTGAATTGGTAAGTGTATTTGAAACCCCAAAATACATTAGGGAGTTACAAATCATTAAAACTCTTTATTCATATTAACTCCTATAACTATGTTACCATCAGTAGAGTGAATGTTGCTGAATTAGTACTTCTACCTGTAGTGTTAAGAACTGCTAAAAATGTTGGAAAGGGAATGGATTCAAGGCCATGTTTATCCTACAGCTCTCGTTAGTACATCTGTGATGGTCAAGACAGAAACAGGGGTCAAGACACCCTGAGAAGGGATGCAAATGGCCAATATATTTGTGCTGTAGAAACATCCATCAGAGAGATACAGTTATACTGGAAAAACGCATTTATCACAAACAGTTTTTATTTTTACTCATGGGGAATGGATTGGACCCCACTGTTTTCCCATGTCAATAGCAGTATTACATGAGAGCAGCAACAGTAGTAGTGAAATGTATCCCTTTTGCAGAGGACAACTGAAAGAGCTACGTGCCATTCAAATATTCAAAATAGACAGTAATAAATGTATTTAATTCTATTAGCATAACTGTGATGATTCACTAACCTTTCATTTTAAATCCCTTTTTCTGTTTTACTGGGAGAGCCTTTGTTGTTGACGGTCTTACTACTTTGTAGCTGTTGGAATAAAAGAATGTACCAGTACAGGGATGAAGAGGTACACAATTTAAGGTTATTATACACAAGTTGCATTTAGAGCAACAATTCATCATTTCACGAAATGTTTTTTGAAACATCTAAGTACTACAAATATATGTCCTATTGATCATAAAATTGATAAATGTGTTAATATTTTATAGAAGAAAGCTAATGTATCTTGCAAATGACAACAGGACAAGCCGTCAGCTTCAGCTTTCATAGTTCCAAGAGAACATTGGTTTTGCCTTTGGACCCTGCTGTTTGAAAGATTAAACACACTGTAGCTCTTTTCAGAATGTGCTATCACTGATCATACTTAAGGCAATATTCCTCCAGCATGTTCTGGATGAAGCTCACAATACATATTTGCTTGCTGTTGCCATGTGTTGAAAGTTTGTGGAAAATCTTAGCTCAAATATTTGTGAAGATGCCAGGTAAAAACTACTGAAGGAGATTTCAATCAGAATAAACAAAAAGTATGAGGATGATTAAAGTATATCTAACAATTGATTTATGAATCAGAATGTAGAGACACAGAAAACAACATAAATCATTTATCACCCTATTATTACAGTAAGCTCACAAAGGGCAATAGAGACTCCACAGATGACATGAATCAAGATCCTTGCCTGAGAAAGCTTATAATATAAATTTTAGAAGAGGCATTGTAAGTGATAATGAATAACTTGGAGGGGCTGAGCAAGGGTTATATTTGATTGATCATATGCTTATCCTATTTAGACATTGTAAGATTATGAATGTTCTTTTTGTAATATATGATATGAGTGATACAAAGAAACTAATACCTATTCTTAACTTCTCTAATGTGAAACATGGTGAATAACTTAATTTGCCATGGACTCACATAAAAAGAGCAGAGCAGAAGCTTAGTGGACACAAACGGAAACGGGTGAAAGCATTTTCCCTTTGAAACAAATCAGACTATGAAGAATATATTGCACTTGAAAAAAAAGCACTCATAAAAGGGACTAAGCAACATTTTACTCCCTTTAGGTTCTATTATTATTATTATTATCGTATTTATTATTATCTTTCTTATTATTTTAATGTGAGACTCCTGGAGAGGGGAAACTTCTAGTACAGCTGAAATCAATGACAAAATTCCCACTGTTTTCCACAGGGCCATGCATAACCAGTTGTGAACTTATTTTACTTATAAAAATATTGTTTAAAAACAACATTAATGAGACAGAAATCTGACTAGAAGGGCATTATGTGTACATGAGACTCTGGCACGCAGTGAGATTTTTTTTCAAAAACTTCCATAGACATTGCCTTATTTAACTCCCCCAGGGTCACCCTTGGCTCCCAATTCCTTGACCTTGTTGTGGAACAGCTGGTTCTCACTGCTCCTTGGTACTCCTCCTAAAAGGCATAAATAAAATGCTGCAGACAAGTGACAGACAGGTGCTCAGCAGAAAGGCAAGAGGCAATACTCAAGGAAAAAAAAAAAAAAAATTACATTGAGAGCTAGTAAATATCAGAATAAATTGCTCAGAGATTCTCCATCTATGGAAATACTCAAATTTGAGGAACTTCCTCTGATGTTGAAGGTGATAGCTGTGCTTTGAACATGACATTGGACTAGGTGACCTTCAGAGGTCCTTTGCAACCTATTTTTTTTTCCTGTTTCTATGATCATTAAATGGATTAGGTATTCCTGACTATAGAGACTTAAATATGCACCAAGCCTTTATCCTAGCAATAGTTCATAGGATGAGTGTTAATGTGCCATAGGCTAAGCAAAAGATAAATTAACGGTTTGGGTAATGAAGTCCAAAGGAAAGTAAATTGTGTTGTTCCATTCGTGACAAAGTTAAATTTAGTTTAGTAACTGGATCAAATCCCCCCAAATATTATTCATAAATATAAATCTGACTTCTAAATATATCATCTAATCTCTGCTATACATGATTAACTATGTTATGATGGTTTTTTGGCTTTATGAATTGGGTTACTAGCAGAAAATATGAAGCTCATTTTATTTCTAGAAATTCTCTTTATCTTAATATTGGTCCCTAGAAGGTTTCTTGCACTAAGTTTGATCAACAAATCACAGAAGATCCACACAAAATAAAAATAAAATAAAAATAATAAAAACAAAGTTTCATTCAATTTTGAAAGGAGTTTCATACCAGGGGGTTATCAAGAAATCGGCTTAAACTTTCTTACTAGTGGAGTCAAGGAGTTGGTGTGCTTGTGAATAAATATCAGTGTAAAATTTATACAACTTCTACTAGTTAAAGACAACCAAATGCTGAAAACTGTATGAAAGCCATGTAGAAATAAGAACCACTGAAGGGATATTGCCCTGATAAATCCTATTAAATCTATCCAAAAAGATCGACAGTATAATTTAAGATGAGCTATTTTCTTCTCTATACAAGTAAGAGGTACAAAGTGTAGCTCCAAAGTATTAAAATATTCAATTATTAAATCTGACCCCAAGCAAATAGGAAGAAAAAACTAAATTTCTGTTTTCAGATTTTTAATAGACTTTTGATGTTGAATTCCTGAGGCTGGAAAATGATTGCAAATTATTACAGATAGTGCCCAAAATGAAACATTGAATTTTAGAGAAGTGCTACAAAGTCTAATTCCATTTTCAGAGTTAAACTTTCCTAAGAGCTATGACTTGCAAAGTTTAAATTGAGGTCTTTGATTTACAATAACTCTATAATAACTCTATAAGGCTTGAAATCTAGACCAAAAAAAAAAAATTCCAGAATTCTTCTTTGAAAAAATATATAAAAACAATTTTATACTTCCACAAAGTTCATTTTAAATTTCATGTTAACGGCGTAAAAATGTTTTTTAATGCTTAATGCAAGAAAATGGTGAAGCCAACTAACCAAAAAGACAGTTACAGACAGGGATTAAAATTTTGAATTAGCAGGGACCTAATAGATGACATTCATTTGAAGTAGTATCACACTACAGAAGGTGTAGTTGCACTTTACAGCGCTGTCAGACACTTCATCTGGTCCACCACCTAGCATCATACAGAGACATTAGCTCTGTTACCTGCTACAGCACTGAGATGATCCTGCCTTATTAGCCCTGCTGTTTTAATTTGATTGCTTCCAAGACCTCAGCTGGTGTTTCCATGAGATACTGCACTGCTCTACATTGCTGCAACAGGAAGCTCGGACGTAAGTGTTACATTGCTTACTTCAAAAATAACCTTACTATTCCTCTCTCAGTACAGAAGAATTTAAGGCAACACAGTTGACTTTATCCCTACTACTTTACCCAAGCCGAAATTGGTCAGATGCTAAAAAAATTCGAAATAGAAGCTATGATTATAAAATATACATTAAAAATATCATAGTTTTTCAATGATAATGATCTTTATATATGTTTTATATACACATACATACAAAATGAGTGGAATCTGTCACTTCACTCATGTTCTCCTCCTCTGAAGAGAGTGCCATAGCTAAAGGTTATCTGGATGATGTGTTTGACATTTTATGACTTTTCTGATCCTTATTTGACTTTTCCGATCCTTAAGCAAGTAGAGATGTAAGGATCTGATTCCTACTATCACCAAATAGTATAAATTCATGAGATCTAGCTTGCCACAAACACACTTGTCATCATTTACTGTTTAGAGCCCATCCTGCTCAGTCTTATGAATCATAGAATCACAGAATCATAGAATAGTTAGGGTTGGAAGGGACCTTTAAAGGGCATCTAGTCCAACCCCCCTGCAATGAGCAGGGACATCTTCAACCAGATCAGGTTGCTCAGAGCCCCTTCCAACCTCACCTTGAACGTTTCCAAGGATGGGGCATCTGCCACTTCTCTGGTCAACCTGTTCCAGTGTCTCACCACCCTCAATGTAAAAAATATCTTGCTTCTATCTAGTCTAAATCTACCCTCTTTTAGTTTAAAACCATTACCCCTTGTCCTATTGCAACAGGCCCTACTAAAAAGTTTGTCCCCCATACACCATCTCCTATACATGCAGTTTTTTACTTCAGTGTAAAAAATACATGGGCATCTAATCCAGCAGTGAAAATCTGCAGGCAGATAGCTAATTTTTTAAGCATTATAGTACTGTACATCACAAGACACTAAATCTAATTTCTATGTTTAGAAAATGTGAAAATGTAAATCAAGGTCAGAATGCAAACCATGTAAGAGTAGGTCTAGGGCAGCATGACAAAATGCACAGCTATGAAATATCCTGTAGAAATTGTACTTGAACGAGGAAAAATGAATAACAGCTCATCTCTAAAAGTAAAATATGGTTTGTAAAAGCATTATCAGCTGGCAGCTAGAGAAGTCCTTCAATCAACCTTTCATATCCAGTTGATCTCTGAATCAAGAAGATTTGTAAACTCACTAGAGGAAAAATGTCTCTGCACTGAATAAGTGTACCATTTCACTCTCATCCCGCCCTTGAAGAAACGAGAATGAGACATCCCGCTGTGGTGAGGAAAAGAAAACAGATGTGTAAATAGCTCCTTATCTTACAGGAGAAACTCTGTGGAATACTATGAAAGTGCTGCCATCGCATGCTTCCTCTTACTTTACTGTGTGGTAGATTTGAAGGTGAAATTTCTGAATGCAAGGAGATATTTCATGGCCCTGCAATGATCTGAAAAAGTAAACTTTAGCATAGTTTTAGAAGAAATTTAATGTGGAAATAGTCTATAAAGTGAATACAGAAATTATATAGGTCTGTGCAAGATTTCCCTTTTGATTTCAATAGTTTTTCCATTTGATACAGTGAAAGAAATTTGGGCTTCAAACAAAATTTGTATTCAAAGTTGAAAACTTCAATAAGAAACATATTTCCACATTTCATTCTTATATTTCTTTCCTATAATCAATCATTTCA